>OW052220.1:230693295-231255612 GCA_932526605.1 Nephrotoma flavescens
CGTAGATATATGACACCCGAAAATGTTGAAAAGATTGTTTTAGCTGCTATAGCTTTACATAATTTCATCAGATTTAAACGATAAATCAGCAAAATACACACCAACAACTTTTATTGATTCAAGGACTCAAATCACATCCTACATTCCGGCACATAGAGAAATGATATTAGTCAACCTTTAAGATCGGTTCGTGTGGGGTCAAGTAACGCGTCCAGAACAGCATTTCAGTTGTGGTTTATTTAAAAAAAAATATTTTATAAATGAAGCCTCTGTATCTTTTCGATATAATCATGTAGAAATGCATTTTTATTTTAATAAATATTTAATAAACATAATTTCTAATTTATGTTTATTAAATAAAAATTTATTTCTATTATAATTAATATAATTTAAATTTTCATCTAATGGCTTGCTTCTTCATTGGCTTTTTGTAACATTATAATTTTAAAATTAAATTTGGCCGCCGTCGCATTTCTGCATTTCAAATTTAATTAGCTCTAAAAAATGTTGGTCCACCGGGTTATCTGGACAACCATATTTTTTACAAATTTTTGCCAATGTTTGTTTAAACATACCGTCTGTTTCGTGGTTATGACGTTTACTCGAGAGCGATGGAGGTTCACTCGATGGTGTTCTTTCTAATAAATCGGAGTCCAATAAATTCGATGATTTATTCAATATTAAATCATCGTCATCCACATGGCAAAATCTGTTCGGCCGAGCTTTTTTCGGTTAATCTAAAATTATAAAAGTAACCTCCGGCAATACAATTAAGAAATTGTTTTCAATTTCGACGTTTTATTATGAAATTGTTTTCAATTTCGTAAAATTGAATATTCCTATTATGAAACTTTTTTGTTGGTTTAAAACCAGTAATTAATAAAAAAGTTTCCAATTAATTTTAATAAATTAAACTAGTCAATTTTTTAAAAATATTTGAGTAACTTATCTTTTAAAAAGTAATTAAAGTATTTTATTTTAATAAACAAGTAATAAGTGTACATTATTGTTTTCGTAAATACGATATTCGTCACCTATAAATCAGTCGAATTTTGACATTTGATTTTCGTAAAATTCGATTTCGATTTTTTTTGGTTCATAATAGGGCGGATTTTACGATTTTCGAATTTTACGAAAGCAAAAAAAATTCATAATAGGCATACTCTAAAATATTTGATTATAAGGGCCGTGGTGTATGAAATGCCGCGAGATTAATGAATGGCGGATGGGTGGTGTGCTAAAAAGCAGAATACACCGAGTTTAACCGCCTTGAAGTTATCCCATACTTTCATCCCACGATTTTTTAAAAAATACCACTAGCAGCACAAGTGTTAAAAACTCATCCCATACTTTTTATATTTTATATACATAATACTAACGTCTCATCCCACGATTTTTTTCATACCATACTTTTTGATTTTCTCATCCCATACTTTTTGTTATTATTCAAAGTAACGTTTTACCAAAGAATTTCTATAATAAGAAGTGAATACACGTACCAAAAAGTCGAGACATCCACTTTTTTTTATAACTCCACGAATTTCCGAAAAACCACATGCCGGACGTTTTTATAATCAAAAACACCCCGAGAAACGAACCAATCGTGATTTCTATGATAAAATAAATACGCTATCTATTTTAAATGTAGAAACTATTTTTGTTCGAGATCACGTGACCTCGATTTTTTTTTTGATTTTTTTGGTTTATTTGTTTCGGTATATTGTATGTAAAACGAAAACTGTGGCACACAAAAAACGAAAAACAACAATAACAAATATTGATATTCGTTCTCGTGTACTAATGTAAAAATTACACAAATATTATTTTTCCATTTTTTTCGAAAAATTTGTTTTATTTTTGCTCGAATATTTATATGTAAAATAAAAACATATAGGTATGTATATAAATATACTATGGACATGTGCATTTCGGAATATGTATTGCAAGTTGGATCTATTATATAAAATGCGGTGGAGGTAAAGTTAGTAAAGGAATATTTAAATTCTGTAGTTTTTAGTTTTGAAATGGTATGGTGGTGCCGGTGAATGATCCGTTAGGATAGCAACTTATTATATATGGAGAACGACGAGAATAAAAAGACGATGATAAACAAGTTTTGCGTTGTCTCATCGAATGGTTTTTAAATTTTAAAAGGACAACTATCTATATAGATGTAATAAAAATATGGAAAATAATTTATGTTGTTATATTTAATTGAATTCTGTTACGAATTATGAAATTATAATGTATGCAGAGCTACGGCTCAAAATTTTAATTGTGAATTTCACTAGTTTCTCTTTTCAAATTTGTTTGGATATTTGTTCGGGCATATAGAGTGGGAGAAAAGAAACGACGCTTGCTCCTCTGTCTCTGGAATATGAAATTTCTATACAAAAAAATTCTAGCTTTCCCTGCTCTTTCCCTGCCTAGTGAAAAATTCACTGTTTAGCGGACTTTACATGGCCATCAATAATGTTATTACCTAAAACATCATTACCTAAAAATGTTGCATTTCAATTGCAATTTTATAACTTTTTAATTTTACACAACTTGCTAATGAAGTAGGATTGGGCATGATTTGTAAGATTCAGAAATAAAGAAAATGTAGTGGGAATCCGACTTTTTTAAGTAATGATGGTTTGAGAAATGACATTATCATTGAAATGTTTAATTCTATAAATATTTAAAAAATAAGAATGTAATAAAACTTTAAAAATATCGTTTCGCAAAAAAAAAATACCAAAAGATAAATCATAAATAAATTCTTTGAAATATGAGAGGAAATCGTTTTTATTCAAAATATCAAAGTTTGATCTCTTCCAATTCAAAACCCATAAAACACGTTTTTTCTCAAAAACAAAGACGATGAGATTGGATCACGTTGAATATGGAGTTAATAACAATAATTGTTCCTAATTTTTCATCAATTTTCAACGAATTAGGACAATTTGACCCAGTGGTTAATAGTATACACAACTTCAGATGCCATGGCATGATAAGATGCCTAATTATTACAAATCATTAATCTTATTTGATTGAAACCGAATGGTGTAATTCTTCCTGTCACGCTCTTTTGTTCAGCCTCATCGTTTTTCCGACAGTATTTTTCTAATCGCATTTAACTACGAGTATGCTCTCTTTGCATTTTATTATACCAGGGGTCTTCACTATGCAAAATCGCTGAGATTTTCTATCATGAGACTAAATTTATGAATGTATGTGTAAGTATGTTATACAAATTTTGAAACACTCAGCAAAGTATCAGGAGGCTATTTCACGAAAAAATTGTCATGAAAATTTTAAGAAATCTCAGTGATATTGTCAATGCTATACTGTTTTAACATAAAAATCTATAAATTGGTTGACAATATTTACGGATTTTTTGACATTTGAAGAAATTATTATGAGACTAAAATGTCCAGTTATGATATTTGTTTGATAATTATTTATCAATACATTGAAAAAAAAACATACACTTTCATAAAATATCATGAGAGAGTCTCAGCGATTTTGCCTAGTGAAGACTCCATTATAATTAATTCTTTCTTGGTTTTTTTAACTTGTTCACAGACAAGTGATTCTCACAGGAATAAATCTATAATTAATTATCTATCTTCGTTATTTGGTATCACTAAGGCTGCAATCAATACTTATCTGAATTCTTGTTCTTGTCTGCTAGGTTTCACAATCCACAACATTTATGATCCAAATTTCCGATCATTCTTCGAAAATTAATTGTTCTCCTTAGTGGCAGTTTTTCTGGAGATCAATTACCCCTCGCTTGGTTCTTACATTTGTGTCGCAAAGTCGCAGTGGTGTCTATATTATAATATCTTATGGCCTATGACCCAATATTTAACATGAAACTATTAGGTCTCATATCGACCATTAGTAGTCCGTGCTATAAACTATTATTGCAGATTCATACTATCTTCTTACCTAAATAGAATAAATACATTTATTTAGTCCATATTTCCAACTTTAACCCATTGGCTAGTTCCATGACTTCTACAATTTTAGTAATTAACGCACAACGTTCTTCTGTTTTGCGTGTCTCTGGATCGCGAATTCCAACAATATGTGGGCATCCATCTTTGCTCTCTCCATGTAATGAACCGCAAATTTAAATTGGTTATGTATATGTGTACTAGTCACTTAATCTCTGATTTTTAAATATTTATAGAATTAAACATTTCAATGATAATGTCATTTCTCAAACCATCATTACTTAAAAAAGTCGGATTCCCACTACATTTTCTTTATTTCTGAATCTTACAAATCATGCCCAATCCTACTTCATTAGCAAGTTGTGTAAAATTAAAAAGTTATAAAATTGCAATTGAAATGCAACATTTTTAGGTAATGATGTTTTAGGTAATAACATTATTGATGGCCATGTAAAGTCCGCTAAACAGTGAATTTTTCACTAGGCAGGGAAAGAGCAGGGAAAGCTAGAATTTTTTTGTATAGAAATTTCATATTCCAGAGACAGAGGAGCAAGCGTCGTTTCTTTTCTCCCACTCTATATGCCCGAACAAATATCCAAACAAATTTGAAAAGAGAAACTAGTGAAATTCACAATTAAAATTTTGAGCCGTAGCTCTGCATACATTATAGTTTCATAATTCGTAACAGAATTCAATTAAATATAACAACATAAATTATTTTCCATATTTTTATTACATCTATATAGATAGTTGTCCTTTTAAAATTTAAAAACCATTCGATGAGACAACGCAAAACTTGTTTATCATCGTCTTTTTATTCTCGTCGTTCTCCATATATAATAAGTTGCTATCCTAACGGATCATTCACCGGCACCACCATACCATTTCAAAACTAAAAACTACAGAATTTAAATATTCCTTTACTAACTTTACCTCCACCGCATTTTATATAATAGATCCAACTTGCAATACATATTCCGAAATGCACATGTCCATAGTATATTTATATACATACCTATATGTTTTTATTTTACATATAAATATTCGAGCAAAAATAAAACAAATTTTTCGAAAAAAATGGAAAAATAATATTTGTGTAATTTTTACATTAGTACACGAGAACGAATATCAATATTTGTTATTGTTGTTTTTCGTTTTTTGTGTGCCACAGTTTTCGTTTTACATACAATATACCGAAACAAATAAACCAAAAAAATCAAAAAAAAAATCGAGGTCACGTGATCTCGAACAAAAATAGTTTCTACATTTAAAATAGATAGCGTATTTATTTTATCATAGAAATCACGATTGGTTCGTTTCTCGGGGTGTTTTTGATTATAAAAACGTCCGGCATGTGGTTTTTCGGAAATTCGTGGAGTTATAAAAAAAAGTGGATGTCTCGACTTTTTCTTACGTGTATTCACTTCTTATTATAGAAATTCTTTGGTTTTACTGAGCAATCTTCGACATTCTACGAATTTAAACAACGAAAATTAGTCTGGGATGGGTACTTCTATTGAAAGGTCCACCGATTTGTCAATGCCGATAGTTTCTGTACGCTGTTGGCCAAATTATGACGGAACATAAAGTTCCGCCGATCGTGGGAATTCCCGCTATTCGAATATACGTGACACGGGAAATGTATCAGTTCCGTTCAAAAGTAAAAAAACTCTACAGCCTTAGGGTTTAAAAAGTCCGCCAATTTTTTAATTTATATATATTCTGGACTCCTATTGCTATCTACCAAGCGAGTATGGCGTCCCGCTGATCGTGGGAATTCCCGCTATTTAAATTTGTGTGAGCGTGTTATCACATTTTACGAATTCGAGCAACGAAAATTAGTCTGGGATGGGTACTTCTATTAAAAGGTCCACCGATTTGTCAATGCCGATAGTTTCTGTACGCTGTTGGCCAAATTATGACGGAACATAACTCATGTAAATTAAAAAATTGGCGGACCTTTTAAACCCCAAGGCTGTAGAATTTTTTTACTTTTGAACAGAACCGATACATTTCCCGTGTCACGTATATTCGAATAGCGGGAATTCCCACGATCGGCGGAACTTTATGTTCCGTCATAATTTGGCCAACAGCGTACAGAAACTATCGGCATTGACAAATCGGTGGACCTTTTAATAGAAGTACCCATCCCAGACTAATTTTCATTGTTTAAATTCGTAGAATTTCGAAGATTGCTCAGTAAAACGTTACTTTGAATAATAACAAAAAGTATGGGATGAGAAAATCAAAAAGTATGGTATGAAAAAAATCTTGGATGAGACGTTCGTATTATGTATATAAAATATAAAAAGTATGGGATGAGTTTTTAACACTTGTGCTGCTAGTGGTATTTTTTAAAAAATCGTGGGATGAAAGTATGGGATAACTTTAAGGCGGTCGAGTTTCCGGTAATTTAAAAATGTTTCTTCGTCAAATGAAAAAAAAAAGATTGACCGGGTGGCGTTATTAAACATAAAAAGTTCAACTCACCGTCGTCCCATAAGATCAAGGAAAAAAGTCATAAATTAATTGGCATTGAAATGAGAAGAAATAAATTGGGATATAGATATTGTTGTTAACATACTTATCGCAAAATTAAATGAGGTTCCCAGCTAAAATAATGAATGCATATACAAGAATGAATCCTCTCTGTTCACTATCAAAAACATGGTTCATTTCTCCTCCAACACGCGGTGTTGAGTTACAAACATCGGTTTATGCCGTTTGTAAAACTAACTTAAATTTTTGTAATGATACACTAGTCGAATTACGAGATTGTATAAATTGCGTTGTCCAGCTGTACCTTTCAACTCACCTGTATCCATCCTGTATCTAAAAAACAAGGAGTTCGAGGGCAAATCAAAAGTCACTTTGAGTAAATTCAAAGTTGTTTTTGAACAAAAAATAAAAATTCAGAAAATATAACTAAAAATAGGAACCCAACGGCTGCGGTTGTTCTCCATCTAAATTCTGTTTTTGACACTTTCACATCAAACAATCTGAAAAAAAAAATCAAAAAGACGCATCAGTAAGAGATAACGTTTAAAAAACAACAGAAATAAAATGGCTGCCAATTTTGTTTCGTTAACACCGTTTATGTAGGTTTAGTAGGCCGCCTGTAGGTTTTTACTTTAATTTGTATTTTTAAAATTTTAACGAAAAGATGTTGTTATGCAGTTTTTTATGGAAAAATTCTTCTTGAGCGGTTCATGGTCACAACCTGAAGAGATGTATGTGAAGTTGGCCCCAATGTCAGCCAAAAAAAACGCAGTGGCAACACGAAAACTATAATTTCTGTCACGTATGAACTGTCAGCCCAAAAAAATCGTGTATCACGACATTTTAATGATGTCAGCCAAAAAACAAATACATATACTTTTCTGTCACTTATGAACTGTCAGCCCAAAAAATCGTATGTCACGGTATTTTAATGTTGTCAACCCAAAAAACTAAAATTATTCTACTTCTAAAAATTCAATATTTAACTAAAATAAAGAAGTTTCAGGAGATTGTGATGCCGATTTACGAACAACCATAATATTCAATGGAAGTTTGATTTTCAGTGTTGGTCATCGGTATCACTACGATTTTCGCACTGATCTGGTTCTAACCTTTACGAGTAAAAAGTTCCAGAAGGTTGTGATGGGGTCCTCATACCAAGAATGGCCTATACTCGGCCGATTTACGAACAATAATAATATTTAATATAAGTTGAGATTTTCGGTATTGGTCATCGGCCTCATTATGCTTTTGGACAGATCTAGTTCTAACCTTTACGAGAAAAAAGTTTCGGGAGGCTGTGATGGGGTCCTCATATCATGAATGGCCTATATTCAGCCGCTTTACGAACAACCATAATATTTAATGAAAGTTGAGATTTTCGGTGTTGGTCATCGGTCTCTTTATGATTTTTGAATAGATCTGGTTCTAGCCTTTACGAGCAAGAAGTTTCAGAAGGCTGTGATGGTGCCCTTATACCAAGAATGGCCTATATTCGGCCGATTTACGAACAATCATAATATTTAATGGAAGTTGAAATTTTCGGTGTTGGTCATCGGTCTCACTACGATTTTCTGATAGATCTTAATATTATAAGTGTTCGTAAATCGGCTGAAAACAGACCATTCTCTGATGACCAACACGGAAAATTTCAACTTCCATTAATTATTGTGGACCCCATCATAACTTCCTGAAACTTCTTACTCGTAAAAACTAGAACTAGATCTGTCCAAAAATTATAATGAGACCGATGACCAACACCGAAAATCTCAACTTTCATTAAATATTATGATTGTTCGTAAATCGGCCGAATATAGGCCATTCTTGGTATGAGGACCCCATCACAGCCTCCTAAGACTTCATACTCGTAAATACTAGAATCAGATCTATCCGAAAATCGTAGTGAGACCGGCTACCAATACCGAAAATCTCAACTTCCATTAAATATTATGATTGTTCGTAAATCGGCCGAATATAGGTCATAATTCTCAGTATGAGGATGTATAGTATTATGTATATGTGTATTAAAATAAAACTATTTATGAGCCAATCGACTAATCGTATATGAGACGTTTATTAACAAAGACCGACATACGTCATAGATTTTTTAGTTATGAATAATTCCGAAAACCTCAATTTTTTTAATAGAAGTTTACATATTTCGAAATTAGTAAACAACAGTAGAAAGTTCAATTTTAATTCGAAAAACGGTAATTTTGGGTGTCCGTCACGCCAGCCGGAACCATATCAGCCGGAACCAAACAACGATGGCACAAGTAGCACGATGCATTGTGCATAATTGTGCACTAAATGCTTTTTCAGCCGGAACCTTATAATTCCAGCCGGAACCTGATAAAGCCACCCAGAACCCTACAACAGCAAACCCAACTATGGCAGTAGTAGCACGATGCATTGTGCATCATTGTGCATTATATAATTTTTCAGCTGGAACCTTACAAATCCAGAAATATACGATTTTTCGGAAAAGAACCTTACAAATTCAGCCGGAACCATACCCTCTACAGCCAAACTAAGTATGGCAAAAGTAGCACGATGTATTGTGCATCATTGTGCACTACATAATTTTTTAGTCGGAACCTTATAAATCCAGCAATGTATAATTGTTCAGTGGAACCTTACAATTCCAGCCGAAAACGATGGTATGGTAATATACAGTCAAATTAACTACATCACTAGTAGCACAATGGATTGTGTATCATTGTGCACTAAATGCTTTTTCAGTCTGAACCTTATAATTTTAGCCGGAACTTGGTAAATCTATTCAGAACCCTACAACAGCCAAACCAACTATGGCACTAGTAGCACGATGTATTGTGCATTATTGTGCACTAAATACACGTCGATTATAGAATCCGCGGGAGCGCATCGATTGCGGATTGAAAAATGCATATAAATAAAATGGAAAACAATTGCTATAAATCAAAGTAGCCAAGAAAATTTGTATTGATTTCCATACAAATCGTTTTTTATGATTCCCCGTACAAACGCAATAAAATATTTGCGGATGTAAAACAAATTTTTCTTTACTAATTGTATAAAAATCCATAGGAATTTCTATGATACTACGATTTAAAACTTTGTTTTGCGTTTTTTTATATGCAGTTTTCAATCCGCAATCGATCCGCTCCCGCGGATTCTATAATCGACGTGATAATTTTTCAGCCGGAACCTTACAAATCCAGAAATATAGGGTTTTCGGGAAAAAACCTTACAATTTCAGCCGGAACCATACCCTCTACAGCTAAATTAACTATAGTACAAGTAGCACGATGCATTGTGCGTCATTGTGCACTAAATGCTTTTTCAACGGAGCCTTATAATTTCTGCCAAAACCTGACAAAGACGGCCAGAACCTTACAACAGGCAAACCAACTATGGCACTAGTAGCACGATGCATTGTGCATCTTTGTGCACTATATAATTTTTCAGCCGGAACCTTATAAATCCAGCAATATACGATTTTTCAGAGAAAAAACCTAACAATTTTAACCAAAACCTACAGTCAAACTAACTACATCACAAATAGCACAATGGATCGTGTATCATTGTGCACTAAATGCTTTTTCAACCGGAACCTTATAACTACAGCCGGAACTTGATAAAGCTATCCAGAACCCTACAACAGCAAAACCAACTATGTCACTAGTAGCACGATGCATTGTGCATTATTGTGCACTATATAATTTTTCAGCTGGAACCTCACAAATCCAGAAATATAAGATTTTTCGAGAAAAACCTTACAATTTCAGCTGGAACCATACCCTCTACAGCTAAACTAACTATAGCACACGTAGCACAATGCATTGTGCATCATTGTGCACTAAATGCTTTTTCAGCCGGAACCTTATAATTCCTGCCAAAATCTGACAAATACAGCCAGAACCTTACAACAGGCAAACCAACTATGACACTAGTAGCAGTATAAATCCAGCATTATACGATTTTTCAAAGTGAAAACCTAACAATTTCAACCGAAACCTACAGTCAAACTAGCTACATCACAAGTAGCAGAATAGATTGTGTATCATTGTACACTAAATGCTTTTTCAGCCGGAACCTTATAATTCCAGCCGGAACTTGATAAAGCTATCCAGAACCCTACAACAGCCAACTCAACTATGGCACTAGTAGCACGATGCATTGTGCATCATTGTGCACTATATAAATTATCAGCCGGAACCTTATAAGTCCTGCACTACACGATTTTTCGGTAGAAACCTTATATACAGCCAAACTAGCTATCAAACAAGAAGCACAATGGATTGTGCATCATTGTGCACTGTGTTATTTATCATCCTGAACCTTATAATTCTATCCGGAACATGTTAAAGCCAGCCAGAACCATGCTACCGCCAAACCAACTATAGCATAAGAAGCACGATGAATTGTGCATCATTGATCACTAGTTGTTTTCTCAGTCGGCACCTTATATATCCATCCGGAATCTAATAAAGCCAGCCGGAATCCTCTTCAGCCAAACTAACTATAGCACAAGTAGGACAATGGGTGGAACACTATATGTTTTTGCAGCCAAACTATAATGCCATCCAGAACCATAAAAATCCAGTCGAAACAAAATGTTTACATAAATAGTGCAACCTATGATTTTTCCGGAACGATCAAAACGTCCCGGTGGCAAAGTGGTTAGCATGCTTGCTCCAGCGACCGGAGATCCCGGGTTCGATTCCCGGTGGTGACAAGAAAAAAAAATTCACGGCTGGTTTAGGATCAATGATTTAATCACTCATTATCCGAAATGAAAACATGATTATGAAACCTCATTTGAGGCGGCCAAATCCCTTGATGGGATATAATGCCAGAGAGAGAGAGAGAGAGATCAAAATGTTATGCACTACAATGCCAACCCAACCAGAACCAGCAAGACCAGCCGCAACCGTATGAAGTCGGTGTGAACCATTCGGAGCAATAAAGAGTAAGCCTGGTTGACGGTGATTGAACCTGAACTAGCTAAAATTTCAAGTTGAATTATTTGAACACATTATAATTCCCGATCCGCTAAAAATGTTTATTAAATAAAAAGTTTAAATAACATTTAAAAAAGTCCGAAATAACAGTTTATTTTCTAATAATTTTATAATAATATTTTATAACATATTTCATCGTTTAGAGAAGAACTTTGTTTGATTTGGGTTCTTGTACATACATACAACAAAATGTAGGCAAGCATTTTTCATAAAGTATTGGTGTTGGTCTCGGCCTTTTGCAATTCGTCGTATGTTTTCCATATGCCACCGTTTCTAAGTGCATGTGCAGTGAAACGCTCATTTACACTGTCATACTCAATTAGACCGCGCAAATTGAAGAAATTACCTCCTAAATTCAGCGATTTGGTTATGTGGCTTATAGCCCCTTTTGCTGTTTTTCTAGTGGTTCTAAAGGCTCGATCTCCAACGTTACTACGCTATTATATACTTTATTTAAATTATGTGAGTTTCCACAGCTACAGTACGATTCCCGAATATTTATATTTATTGAGTTACTCACATTTCTCAAATCCAGTTTATTAACGTCTATTGAAAGTAATGGCAACTTTCTTTCGATTTTAGTTCCACATTTATCAAAAATTATTTCAATATTGACACTGAAAGTAATATCATCGTTGAAAATGCATAGGTCTGCGAAAAATTCTCCAATTGATGATTTGCAATCAATGAAAGTGATCCATTCGTTTGAGCTATAGTTGCCCGATTTTATAAAACGTTCTCGGCAAAAAATTTCATTGAGTAATTTATTACGATTGTTATAAATCTCCGCAGATAATTTACCAATGTTTGTCGAGGATATGTAAACATTTTCTAAAAATCCGGCAAGTTTAAAGCAAATTAAAATCTGGCTTTATCAGGTTCTGGGAGAAATTATAAGGTTCCGGCTGAAAAATTATATCGTGTACAATGATGCACAATGCATCGTGCTACTTGTGCCATAGTTAGTTGGGCTGTAGGGGTATGGTTCCGGCTGAATTTGTAAGGTGTTTTCCAAAAAATCGTATATTTCTGGATTTGTGAGGTTCCGGCTGAAAAATAGAATAGTGCACAACGATGCACAATGCATCGTGCTGTTTGTGCTATAGTTGGTTTGTCTGTAGTACGGTTCTGTCTATCTTTATCAGGTTCTAATCGGAATTATAAGGTTCCGGCTGGAAAAGCATTTAGTGCACAATGATACACAATCCATTGTGCTACTTGTGATGTAGTTAGTTTGACTGTAGGTTTCAGCTGAAATTGTTAGATTTTTTCCTCGAAAAGTTGTATATTTCTGAATTTGTAAGGTTCCGGCCGAAAAATTATATAGTGCACAATGATGCACAATGCATCGTGCTACTAGTGCCATAGTTGGTTTTGCTGTTGTTGGGTTCTGGATGGCTTTATCTGATTCCGGATGGAATTATGAGGTTCCGGTTGAAAAAGCATTTAGTGCACAATTATGCACAATGAATCGTGTTACTTGTGCTATAGTTAATTTAGCTGTAGAGGGTATGGTTCCGGCTGAAATTGTAAGGTTCTCATCCGAAAAATCGTATATTTCTGGTTTGTAAGGTTCCGGCTGAAAAATTATATAGTTACAATGCATCGTGCTACTGCTGCCATAGTTGGTTTTGCTAGAATTATAAGGTTCCGGCTGAAGAAGCATTTAGTGCACAATGATGCACAATCCATTGTGCTACTTGTGATGTAGTTAGTTTGACTGTAGGTTTCAGCTGAAATTGTTAGGTTTTTTCCTCGAAAAATCCTACATTTCTGGATTTGTAAGGCTGAAAAATTATATAGTGCACAATGATGCACAATGCATCGTGCTACTGCTGCCATAGCTGGTTTTGCTAATGGAGGGTTCTGGATGGCTTTATCAGGTTCCGGCTGGAATTATAAGGTTTCCGCTGGAAAATCATTTAGTGTACAATGATGCACAATGCATCGTGCTACTTGTGCCATCGTTGTTTGGTTCCGGCTGATATGGTTCCGGCTGGCGTGACGGACACAATTTTGGGGTATGTCCATCTTCGAGGTAAAAACTACTCGTAAAAATAATATTTTCATGAGCCAATTGAAAATAATAAGAATTGCTTCTTGGCTGTTTTACATTTATTATACATTGAATATTAATCTTTTTATCTCGCGCAATTACAGAACATATTAATGTCAGTTATGACCATTTAAATTACTACCAACATACATTTAAACAAATATAACGAAATTAATTGATTTCTGACCGAATATTTATTCCATATGCGTCCGTATAATACTTGTATATAAATTTAATTGAAATTTACATAAAAACCACCCTTAACATAATTTTCGCACACACCTATATGTAGAGTAGACTAGACCTAGAGTTAGTTATAGATAGTTTATGGATATTATAATAATATTTACAAATCCCAATCCAATTTTTTTCCCTGTCTGTTCGATCCGGATACCAAAAATTAAAATATATCTCCGAACATAGTTTTTATCATATCATCAACAAAACTATCCACCCACTAATGTAGTTCTGTAATACTGTTAGTATATAGATGTACCGTACCACACAACAACACAAAGTCAAATATTAAAATTTCCATGTTTCCATTTTGCATTGTGGCATGATAATAATTCATCTTTTGCTCTAAGTTACAGAGTACATATAGCAGAAAATTTTGAAAAATGTGTATACCTTGGTATATGTACGTATGTGTGTGGTTCGTATCACTATACTGCAAATTAGTTTGTGTTTATGGAATTGAATATGGTAGATAAATCGATAAGCATATAGATGCGGCGATATAAAAATACTGAAAACTCAATCGAGTGACAATTTTAACGAGCGTACGTTACGTACTCGTGTAGACTTGATATAATTTTCTCCGCTTTGATCCATTAGTTTGTTTAGATTAAATATCCACAGCTAAGCAACTTAGTAAATAAACAAAAAACTGAAAATAGAATAAAAATGGGAGTCGAACTGAAGGAGGTTTTCAGTTACTACCCATTTTAATGGTGGCAAATTTGTCGTTATATAAATTTTTGATTAAATTTAAATTTAGTGGAAAATCCTGTGCTTTTTTTGCGTTACTCGTATTTTCCATATTTTGTTTTCTGTTTAACTCGTCTTGTAGATTTATAATTAAAAGTAAAATATAATTAAAAGCGTTTTTGCTTCCAGTAAAATATTTTGTTGTTGTAACAAAAATTATGTAGTGTATATATGTGTACAAAGAATGTGTTTGATTACGTATCATCATTTCGAAAAGCTTTATGGTTTGAGGAAAATATTATGTGCGTATTTATATGAAGTGTATGTAGTGTTGGGAAAGGGGATTGAATGATTATTAGTTGATATACATATAAAGACGTATGTTGTTTCTTATCTGTTATTTTGAAAAAATCTTGAAGATAATGTAATATATTTCTTTTTATGTATTATTTATAATAAATATATTATAATACGTACATCTTCAATTTTTTTCTCTTAAAATATTGTTTTCGAAGATTACAAGATTACATAATATTTTAATTAATGTTAAACATAATAAAATTGGAAAATTTTCATACGTACAATTTTAATTAGTTCGCATTATTATTCTCTGTATGGATTGGCTATATATAACAAAACAATTTTCGCGTGACACCATTTTAATTTTAGTGACACTGTGAAATCTGTTTTTGTTCTTACAAGTTAACTGTCGTGTAGTTTTGTGTCACTAAAATCGATGATCGATGAAGGACGAAGGAAAATGAAATAAGTAAAAAATAAAATTTAACTTGTCTTTAATAATTTGCTTTAGGTTTATCATATTTTGTTAGTGACAGTTCGATTTAATTAAATTAGTTTTATTAATATTGTTTTCCGTTTCTGGCTTCGTTGAATCCATTAATGTCGTTTTTGTTGCAATGGTACATAAGATAAGATAATATGTTTACAACACAGGACAGCTGTTAGACTGATTAGTGATTACCTAATTAACATACTTCATACTAGGAACTGAATTTCTTGGGCAAGGAATTCAGTTGCTGCATTGTTTTTAAAAGCGCTACTGCATTCGATCATCAACTAATTATTCGAAGAAATCTGCTACCTAAGACACGATTCGGTGTCCGAATTGATTATTAATCCTGAACCTGCGAGGACGTTGAATATTGATACCTACATATGTAGTTATATTCTTCTTTTGATTTTTTCTTGGAGAATCAAGAATATCAAGCAAGGCGACTGTTCGAGTGCGAATTTTTCTGCAAATATTTAGAATCACACTTTTCCACCGATTTATTTGGCACAATGTAGCTCATAATTTTTTTTTTTTTATGATTAGGTTGGTCGTCGTGAGAATATTTTGCTAAAACTTAAAAATATTTTATTTTATATGGGCGTAATTTGATTAGTGGAAAAGTGTGTTTCTAAATATTCACGCGAAAATTCGCACTCGAACAGTCGCCTTGAACCGTAAGGAATTCCCCGCGAAAATGTTTCACTCCCCGAAAGTAAAAAAATATGCAGATCCATCAGTATATGGTCTCCCCTCCCCTCCCCTCGTCAGCTCTGTTGAATTACTACTATTTGTCTATTTACTTAATTTAATTATGTTCCATTCGAATTGAAGAACGCCCGAGTGCATATTAACGCATTACCATGCACATCTTTTAATTTATCTAGCTACACAAATTTATTTCCGATAAAATGTGGGATTACACTCTCTTTTTGGCTAGATAATCGCCAAGCACAAACATGTAGGGTGGGCCATTTAAAAGTTTGTTTTTAAAAACGCTGTAAAATGAGTATACATTTTTATTTTGTGGAAACCTTTTTTTTATTGTGTCGGCTAGAGTCTCCGATTTAAGAATGAAAATTCCGTTCATGTGGCTCCCTCATCCCGCGAGTCCAGTTTTTAAGAACCGTTTTGATGATTTCGGCGTCTATTCCGCGAATAACTGTCACAACATTATGCTTTAGCACATTGAACGCCAACAGTTTTTTTTTATAAAATGTAAAAAAAGTTTCTTGGTTTTTAAATTTTATTTAATAAGAATGAGAATTCTGTGGCCAAGTTGTAGTAATGTGCAGAAGAGCTGCGTCAACAATTCTAGTAATATTTAACATAGAACTCGTGACTAACAGCGCTAAACAACGCGCTTTAACAAGTTAAAGTATGTACTCAGTGTCCGCCACCGGAGACTGACAAAGCGATCAATGTGTTAAAGTTGAAATTGTCTCTGGATTATCCGCATAACATCTATCCTTAACAAAACCTCATAGAAAAAAATCCGACGGCGTCGGCAATTATGCTACCACTCTAAAATCCATACTAAACACTCACTCTTTGTGGATGAATTGGCTTCTCTACGATGACATGTGGCTGTTTCAAACCCCAAATCCGGCAGTTCTGCTTGTTTACATAGTCCCCGAATTGAAAATGCTTAGTATGAAAAGATAATTTTTTGACCAAAATCGAAGTCATTATATGAAGCTGGTTAATGACCCACGGTCCTCATGCAAAAACATTATTGTTTCGTGACGCGGAATATCAGACTGACTATCAAGCAAATCGTTCATAAAAGTGTTGCCATAGCCTGTGATTTAAAAACAAGCCAATAGATGACGCACCCTATACAACGAATAAATATTCATCTCATTTTTACGAGTACTAGCTGTCTGATATAGAATAAAGAAAAAATCTTAATTAATAAAATAGAAAATAAAAAGAGATGAATTTTGCTATGAATATCTCTCGTTGGAAAGTTAAATGTTTGTACATATGTATAAAAAACATTGTTACATACGATTTTCAGAATAAATAAATTAGACGAATAGATTACAACACATATTGATATGATATGATTAAGATTTACGGGCCAACCATAATGATGATCGTAGTTTTGTATAGCACATTCCTAGAATTTACGCGATGCAGTATTAAAATTCTTCATCTTACTATATTTCGAAATTATGGGGGCCCTGGCCTGGCTCTACCTGCATCCTCGACATAAATGGTTTATTTACGATTTTTGATTTTTTTTTTGTTCTCTACACAGTCCTCTTAAGCTTATACACGGTAAGCCTATACACTTCTCCCAGCGATGTTCTCATCTCTTTAATCCGTCCAAATAGTATTCGGCGTCTTTCTCTGCAAAATAGTTGTTTACGCAGGTGATGGCTTTCCCATTCGACAAAAGTCTCTGTCTTCCGAGTGCAATTTTTAGTTTAAATAACGAAAAAACTCCCTTAGGGCTATATCTGGTGAATAAGGAGTTTGGTCAGGCAGTTCAAACCGTAGTTCAGAATTTTCGCCATGGCAACCGCTGAAGTGAGACGGCACATTGTCTTGGTGGGGCAAGATTTTATTTCTGCAAATGTGGCCGTTTTTCCGCAATTTCTGCCTTCACCTGATCAAGTAATGTTTCGTGGTATGCTCCTGTAATGGTTTTCCCTTTTTAAAGATAATCCATTAAGATAACTCCATGACTGTCTCATAAAACAGTCGCCATCACTTCCCTAGCCAAAGGAACAGTTTCCCTATTTTGGAACCGATTCCCCCTTTGCAGTCCACTGTTTTGAACACAGTAATTAGCCGGCGCCAAACTCTGATTTATTGCACCTAAGCTGCGTCAACGAAGCGTTGAAAATGTTCATTCAAACACGCTTCTGGTCCAAAGTGAGCAAACACGATAGCGAACGCGTGGACCGCTTTCTCATGCCTAAATCTTGGTACCATTTGGGAGACTTGAGCGATGTTAACGTCAGTGGATGATGTTTTTGGATGTCCCGAACGTCCATCGTCACCAAAGCTGCTACAGCCACGTTTAAATTCAGCTGCCCAACCCATCTTTGATTCAATAGCCGTATTGCCTTTCAAAAAAAAAAAATATTAAATGACAGCTCGATACTTGATTTTTTCCATTTTCACAAAATATTCACATCGACCCACACAAACGACTGTTAAACACCAAATGCGCGTCTACAATGGCTGGAATTTCAGTGAGTATCTTTCAACGCATTAGTAAACACACTCCCCACTTTTGTTGACGAGTGCTGCCATCCATGTTGAGGTCGGAAACTTTTCAGACAACCGTCGTATTCTACAAGCTCAACCTAAAAATTCTACAAGCCATAATGTCAAATATTAATTATACTTTAGTATAATATCGTAAACGTTTTATTAGTTACCTAAAAATCCATCCACTCTTCAAATTTAGTAAATATTAATATTTACTCGGCCGTAGTAAAAAAAAAATATGTTAATAATCTGATCTGATAATTCTAATACATAATACCTCATGGTTCCGAACGTTGAAATCATATGGCAATGTTTCAGTATACATATTTCTATATCCGTATGTCCATGTCAAGATATGCGCCTCCCTCCGTCTAACGATTCCCTCCTATGGTCTGCCGAATTAATTATTCATGTTTCGATTCCTAACAGTTTTATAGAATACGATTACGTATGTTCGGATTCACATGCCAATTGCAATAATCACTCGCTTGATTCACGCGACCACACACCAAGAATAAATAAGTTTATCCCATTCTCATCACCAGGATATATTTAGGAAAACAAGTAGACGCCGAAAACGAATCAAAATAATCGAAAACAAACGGAGATTAACGTATACAATAATTTATAAGTAAAAATTACGTACGAGTACGAGTGCAACAGAACAATCTTCTGAGAAGAGAGGTTATTATTTGCAAAGAGCAATAATAAAGTTTGTGAGAGTAAAACATTTTTTTTTACAAAATAAAATAAAGCAAAACAGAATCAAATGCAACACTAAACACACACAACCAAATGTTACATAACACCGAGCATTTATTATATTATAGCAACAATATTCATTTAATATTTAATTAATAAACACGTGTTTTTTATTTCGCAAAAATTGGATTTTTGAATATTTTAATTAAAAAATTTGTTCAAAAAGTTTAAAAAATCACTCGATCGATTTCTACTTGTTAGATCATCATCAGGAGTATCTATTGATTTGTAAAAGTAAAAATTTTGTTATATATAGTAGAAAAAGGCAAAAAATAAATAAAAGAAGGAGGGACAAAAATAGACAATACAAATTAATCTATTAATCTATCTATATTAATAAAAAAAAGGGGGAGGAGGATAGCAGGTACGCGATTAGTCATCGGCTGAGTAACAAAATTCAAGGTATATTGAAGTACATTTAATTACCCGACGTATTAGTCAAATTATTACTAACGTGAAAATAGAAAAGGGCGAGGCCTGTTGTCAGAGCTTGTGGAGATCTTGCCAGATCGCAAATTCTTTTTAACTATGGTAAAAAAAACTAAAAACTATAGTTTATCTATAAAAATACCATTCTCCATTTTACCGCTAATATGTATAAGCAATTTTAATATGCTATATATAAGCAATTTTAATATGCTATATATACACATTTATTATATGTTATATATAAACAAAATAAAGAAAGAAAGACAAAGTAAGACTGTGTCCGAATTGTTTGATAAATATTTTTTAGTACAAACATTGTGAAAATACCGAAGACACACGAATTATCATAGGCTATGGGCATAGTAATTTTTGACAGACAAGTGATAATTTAATCGGATAAAAATTATCGAATGTACTTGTTTAGTGCACTGATTATTATTAGAAGCTGTTTAATATGTAAAAGAAACGGACTTAAGGTTTAATAATCAACAATATCATTGTATTTCGATTTTTAAATAATTCAATAATACAAAAATTAAATAAATATAACTGGATTTATGATTTCACGTGTTTTTAATAATTTATAACTTAATCTTAATCTTATAATGATTATATTCACTATTTTCCAATTAAAATTGAGGGCTGAGAATTTTTACCAAAAAAATTATCACAGAATTGGGGCATTAATTTGAAAAAAAAATATCGAAAGAGAAAATTTTTCACGTCAGTATCAAATATTTGTGCTAAAAATGTTTATTACACAATTCGGACACAGTCTAAGAACAAAAAATTTAATAATGAAAACACCTAAAAATTTAACGAAAATTATGAAGAAAAAAATCTGTATATCGATTTTGTCTCGTGAGTTACTCATTTCAAAATGAGTGAAGCAAAAAAAATCGAATACGTACACAGTGTATAATACACAATTATGTCTTCGTATTTGTATTTTTCTTTTGTTCGTATTTGTGTCATTTGTATGATGAACAGTATCAAAATAACGCGATCCGGGCGAATCGGTTTAATTTTTATGGTACTTATTTCCTTCTCTCAGCACATTACGTCTGCGCTCGAGCTGTTTGGTTCCCCGAAAATTATGCAACAAACAATTATGCGAAAAACAATTCATCGAAAAACAATTCATCGAGAAACAAATATGAAAACAACAATTTTACAATAACCAAATGTGCGTAAAAACAATTTTGCAAATAACAATTCATCGAAAACACAATTCATCGAAACAAAATTTTTCATCTAAATTTTGTTTTTAACATCCTGGTAAAGATTTTCTATGGAAATTTTCGAATTTCTGTAAAATGAAATATGGTGTAAATTACAGGTAATTCACATAAATATGTTATTTAACATAGACATGCTATAATTCTTCCATTGTCCAGAATAGGGAGCCGCTTGACGATTTCTTGAGTAGGAGCTGAGATTTTTGAATATTCTCGTCAACTAATACTCCAAAATCGACGAATACTCTTGAACAATATATTTCCCCATACAAGGGACCATGTTCTAAAAATGCTCCAATCATCATGAAAATTCATACAGGTAATCTCTAGGCTATGTAGAGCAATTACGCAGAACTTCATTTTTGCTTAAAATCATGGGAAACTGCCCAAATCTGAGCCAAAAGTTGGAACATATTAGTTATTATGAATATTTTCGATGAATTGTAATTCATCGTCAATCAGATTATTGTGCTGAGGTGCATTATTTATTGGAATCAAACTGAATTGCTATAATAATTCGAACATTTAGGGAAGTTATTGTGCAAGTGGTTGGCCCCAATTACTAAAATGAAGGGATCATCTAATAACATTCCTTCCGCAAAATTATTTTCAAAAAATTTAATTTTGATATCAAATGCCACTAGAATCATGATGATTGATGATCATGATGAAAAAAAATGTGAAAACACTAAAACGCTTGCAAAAATTTAGCTGATTATGGAACAATATAGCTACCATTTCTTCAGAAGCAAAATTTTTTTTAAATATTTTAGTAGAATGAATTCAAGTTTAGTTTTAAAATCTAAATTGAAACCTACGATACACTCAATGTCGCAAAAAAGTATAAACCAGTGTTAAATTTTCATAAATTCGTCTTTTCTGTCACGCGTTGGTTCGATCGCCCATATTTTAAAAATCAGTATAAACTCCAGGTAATTCACATAAATATGTTATTTAACATAGACATGCTATAATTCTTCCACAAATTTACTCAATATCGATATAATTTAATTTGCTGATTATTATTTTTATGTTGCATGTACTTTCGTTTACAAAACAAACCGTACGATCGAATTTGTTTTCAGGGTTACACACGTTATTCATTTAAAATACCCATAAAGTAGCGTTGATCGAAGCGGGGAAAAAAGTCAATCAAATAAATTGTGAATTTACGGTTTTGGGCGAATTGAAGGATTCGTAACAAAGCCGTCACAAAAAAGCGGTCATTACGCTTTGTTGTAACACGAGGTCGGCCAGATTCTTGTCGCCGCCAGTTTCTTGATATCTCTGCCACACTCGACGAACAGAGAATCGGGCCAAATTTAGTTGTCGAGCCACTTCACTTTGGTTTTGCTCCGCATCAATTAGTACAACCACATGAGTGGTTGTCTCTGGTGTGGTATTCGTTTTCTTGTACAGGATGATGACGTATTCGAAAGAAGTCCATTCCGGTTTAAAATAAAAAAATAAAAAAAATAAAAAAATGCAACTGTTTGATTTTTCTGCTCTCAAGTGTATGTACATGGCCAAGTAGAAGTCAAATAAAAAAATAGGGTTTGTATAAATGCATGCCCCAAAAAACGTGGGCACGAAAGGGAACTTTCATTCATATTATTTGAAAAATAGTTTTTGTGGTTTTTTTTCAAATTATTTATTTATATCTCATAAATGTGGCAGAGGAAAGAATTTTCACTCTCCTGTGCGTGAACTTTGTTTATTTGTCTTTAATTTCGATCTTTTCATTTTTAAGGTAGTTGTCATTCAGAATTCTGCAACTTTCCGCTATGATATCTTTAGTTTAATAATTAAATCGCCTAAATGCACGAACCAACGACACTCGTATGTATATTTCTAAATAATTCTGTGCAACTACGTTGCCTATAACTAGTATGATAAGGCAAATTTTAATGTTTTATCAATCAATTTATAAGCAATCTAGCAATTCCATCGTCTCATTGTAAGAGGTTTTTGCTATTTTGATAAATAACTTTTAAGTAATTATACCCTGATCTCCTCTAATTATTAAATTTTTGTATCATCATCAAGACACAAAACACTAACTATGTTAACAGTTGCATTGTCTCCTGAAATTATGCTACTACTTCTACATGATCGTAAAGCCAATTTTGTTTTGAGTATATAGTTTATAAATATCTTTATTCTCGTTGACCCAACTACCTTTAGAATTCAAACCCTTCACTTTGCACTTGACTACGAGGCCACTATGCAATAATCACTTAAGCTTTAATTTCTAAATAATCACATTAGGGTCCACTAACTTATTAGTAATATTAAGTTAAGTTAAAATGGTCGACGGACGAACAATTGAACAAAGGTTAAAATATTTTACCTTACTAACTTCCAAGTATCTGATAATAATAAAATGTAATATTGAGTAGTTTAATTTAATTACATTATTAATTTTTAATAAACAAAATAATATTTTTTTTACAATTTCATATACTACTTTAAAGAGATTTGATAGAAATTTTCTCGTTTACTTGGACAAAGAAGTTCTTTAACTTCGTTTTCCTAAATGTATTTCCTTATCGTCTAAGCTCTTTGTCATTATAAAAGTATTGCATCACTCATTATTATTATTATACCATCTCACAATTTGTGACTTTGAATGTGACTGATTGTGTGTAATATTGTAAATATATAAAGATCATTCTTATAGGCGCGTAATTAACAACCGAACCGAATAACAACAAAAAATTGATTTCCACATAAATACAGTATCACCCGGGTTAAATTTAGAGATGTATAGACAATAGATCTAATCTATCTAGATATATTTCATACAAATTTATCATTGTCAAAGCCAAAAACATGGTTATAGCCAAGAAGGGCGGAGGAGCGACGAGAAAAAGAAAAAACAAATAGTAGAAAGGAATATTCCATCCGTTCAAAATATTTCGAGCTCAAATTTTCTAGAAAATTATATAAATTTTCTCTCTGGCATTTTGTTATTGTATGTATGTATTTTCTTCTGCCTATTTTCAGGTTATTCTTTTAACCATCTTTTTTGGGATTTGCTCGACTTACTACTACTGGCTGTATTTTAGTACAGTGGATATCCCTTTTTTTATTAACATTTTCATTACATTTGTTTAATATTTATAAATGGAAAATAGACAGAAGAATGGCAATAGCACCAGAGCAACAGCAGCGTAGTACAGAGGGACAGACACACTCTCACCTTGGCATTGTTATTGATTTTGTTATACATATACGTATGGTTCGGTTAGTCTTATCCTTTTTCTGTGTGTTCTTGTTACTGCTGTTGTTATAATTTAAGGGTATTGTGCTTTTGGGTGGTGGCTTGATCCGATGAATTCATTATCCGCGTTAAAATTTATCACAACATATACACATAACACTATGCATATACTCAGTACGTACCATTTGCAACTCGTCATCGATTTACAACATAAAAAATAAGTTCAAGTGATTCGATAATCGCTTACAAAAAATATATCGAATAAAATAAAATTTCTCAAAGCTTTTTAGTTTTTCCACTTCAAATGTATGTGAACACACATCAGTAAAACTTTTACGTGCACATATACTCAGTTGTTATTTTTTTGTTTAGTGTAAAACGTTTCGTTTTAATTCAACTGGTAGCAGGAATCAATATAACGTACCAACTTTTGATAGGCATGCGAAGCAAAAAAAAAGTATTGAAGTAAAAATATGTGATAGAGGAAATGATGTGAGTTGGTTGGTGGTAAATGGGTGCGATTGAATTTTTTTTGTTCTGTATGAATACATTTTGGCTGCATTAAACTTTCGTCTCAAATCGAAATGTTAATCGAAGTATGGTTATACGAAATTCTCTTTAAGAAATGAATGAAAAATAAACTTATATTTTCTGTTAAATCTGAAATTAAATTTCGTTATTTTTTTTTAAAATTTTTCTTAAGTTTGTATGATGATTAAATTTTCTGGATGAATGGTTTTTTTTAAGCAGCAACAACAATTTTTTGTTTTCATAAAGGTGATATGTAATTATTTTTTATTTTTGTTTTTACATACTTTTAGCATTAAACATGAAATATAAAAAAAGTTAATCTTGATAACTTAATTTCAATTTTTTTGATAAGGTTTCGCTTTTAGTTTTGTGTGTGTGTGTCGTATGAACGTTATATTTAGCGTTCAAGTGGAAAATGGTGATGGTTTGGTTATTTTTGTTGTTATTTTGATTAGGAATTTTTCCGTATATTTTTCTGCGTAAAATCGGCTTAGTGTCGGCTTTATTATTTGTTAAGTTTTTAATGGCTTATTACATTCATGACATTGTCATACCGTATAACTAACTAACAAGTTAGTTACGTAAATACATTTATGATGGTTGAATTTTTTTTGCTAAAGGTATGAAAATATTACTAAAAATTCGAAGACATCGAAGACTATAAGCTCGCACACGTAACCTAATTTGAACCGAATTTTTATATAAAATGATATTGAAGGACCAGTGCCCAGTGTTTCAATCTTCTACGTAAATCACATCACACTGGATTTGGATATTTTGCAAATATGTAGTTGCTTTGTTTGGTTACGAATTTAATAACTGTCTGAAATTCAACATTTAACATTTTTGAAAATGTCTGTTTGCGTTTGTCATTTGGTTAGCTTACTACGGAAGCACTGAACACGACACCATTAAAATTGTAGGCTGTGTTTTGAAATAAAAGATGGGTAAATTTGTGTAGTGTAATAGTGATATATATTTTTTAGAATCAGAATTGAGATGGTCAGATGGACCATCACTTTAAATAATCATTAACCTAAGTAAAATTTTTCATCAAATTTTATTAACCAAATAAAAATCAGGTATGATATCACGGAAAACTTTTAATATTTTTACGTTACAAACAAACTGCTGTAAATTTAAAAACAAAAATAAATCAGAAACTTATAATAGAACCACTTAGTTTTGCCACTAACATACCGTTGCGAATTTTTGGCGTTCGATACGGATGGAACTCATTGTAAAGTTTGAAACTTTATTTATTGTACTTTAAACACTTCTAGCAGAAATTGAATTTTTCACTATAATCACTTGGTATCACTGTGACACACTTGTTGATTTTAAATCTCTCACACTCTCTCTATTTTTCTCTCACACTCTCTCCGTCTCGCACATTCCAGCACTCCATATTAACTGCAACGCAAGCGCTCATCACGTCTCTCCATCACGGCCTTCCCGATCGTTCTCTCTCGCCAGGGATCATCTCCGTTGCCGGTCTCACCTTCGAAAAACAAACTGAGATCTTTGGTTGAGCCTTCCACGTTGCATCTTTGCTACCTTGGTAAGAGCTAATTCGTTCTCTATATGTATTATTATTGTTGCTGATCTCGGATTTAGAGTTTGTCTTTGGTCTTGGTCGATTCTTAAACTCTCTGTGATTTTCCATATTCCCGGTCTCCGTTCCTCTACCAGTTTCATGTTCTCTTACTCGAAAATCAGGAAACGATCGTTTTATGGTAGCCTCCTGTCTAGAAAGTAGTGACCTAGTTGCCCGCAGCGGAAGCATTTCCTTAGACTGTTTGTCACCTGGCTCTGTCTGCTCTTAATCTATGCATTTTTTCGTGATTCCGTGCGCTTTCATCCTCTTTTACACTCCAATTCAAACTTATGCAACTTTTGTGGTTAAACGTGTTCTGGCTACCCCATATTCCAATCCACCAATATTTTCGCATGCGGATTATAATTTGTATTAAAATTCTTTATATTTTTCGAATTTTTCGCCGGCTACTTTAATCGTTTTTTTCAAATTTGCTTGTAAGTTTTCTATTATTTATTTCCCTACTAGGGAATAAATTCGCATTGGTTTACCCAGTCGAAAATTTCCACCGATTTTTTGTTAGTATTTAAATAAACAATAGAAAACTTACAAGCAAATTTGAAAAAACGATTAAAGTAACCGGCGAAAAATTCGAAAAATATAAAGAATTTTAATACAAATTATAATCCGCATCCGAAAATATCGATCGATTTCAAGAATATGCGCCCTGGTTACTTTATTTCCTCTCCTTACTTTATTTCCTAGGTTTTGCAGGTTCTCCCCAAGCGACAGCTTATTATGGAACTATAAAAATACTTCTTCAGGATATTTTTGAAGTTGTCCTTTGGTAAATTAAAGTCGAATAGGTCTTCGATGATGTTGAATTATTTAGACATCCTATTAATGGGGTTGTTTTCTCCATAGTTTGTAGAATGGTGTTCTAGTGCTAAAAACTCATGGTTTCGAAATGTTCTGCATGGCCCATGAACTGATATGTTTCCCAAGATGAAAGCTGAATCAGTGTGCCGCGCCTAAGAGAAGTCGCCTATTTTCAAGCGTGCATTGTTGAGTACGAAGGTAACCGAGCCACATTTGCATGGAATGGTAAGTTGTGGTCGTAATCCCAGTCACTTTTCTTTAACAAAAAAATCAGAAACTTCTTTTGAATGCCTTCAATTCTTTTAATGTGCACAGCATAGTTCCACACCGTTACAGCGTATTCCAGTTGAGATCCAACGTAATCGATTGAATGAGTGAACATAAGGTTTGTATGTCTTTAAATTCAACTGTCCATCTTTTAACAAATCCAAACATGGCATTTGATTTCGTAATACAATTTTCAATATGCCTATTGAAACTGGCATTGTCGACAAAGGTAACACCTAAGTCTATAATCTCATTGACTCTTTTACGATGATACGATATTACAGCTGATGGTGCTTTAATTTAGTAGCGATGAATCACCGAACCAAAGTAGTATTGGATGACTACCCTACCCTGCGTGCTTTAACGTATTATGCGGTTATATTGATATGGTTACCGCATTAGGCGGTTGTAGCGATATGGTTGCATTTGTTTGGTCTAGGGAACTAGTTTCTTCAATTCGGAAGGCCCTACTTTCTGTTTTTCATTTAATACAGTTGGAGGTGATTGGGGATGATTATTGCGATGTACACTACCGCTCAAAAGTGTTTAGGCACATCTTTTATCACATTTGAATAAAATGAAATACTTACCTGAAACGCAGTTTCATTATATAGACACCAATTATACAGGGTTAATTTTACAACCCTCTACCTGCGCTTGACCAGATTGTCGTAAACTGTTTATTACGGTACAGTTACAATAATAGTCTCTAGGAATTTCCAGAAAAAATATCAGTCGGGTTTATTATAGGTAATGATGTTTAAATTGTTTTTTTTGAAAAGATTTCAGTGAAATGAGTCAAATACGATCAGTTGTAGTCTGATGTTTACAGGGTTAACATCGTAAGCGAATTATCGAGTGACAATTATTTAAAATGACTCCAAGAAGAGAAATTAGTACTGAAACACGTGCGCTTATAATAGCTTACCATACAGCTGGCATGAGTAATCGACAGATTGCCAAGAAAATGGAATTAAACTATGATACGGTCGATTATTATGTTAAAAAATATCGGGAAAGTGGTAGTTTTCGTAATAAAAAACGTAGTGGAAGACCGAGAGCGACAACGCCTGCAGATGATCATAGAAAAGTGATTACTAGCAAGTTGAATAGACGCAAAACAGCCCCGGAAATAATCGCAGAATTAAATGTTGTTCGCCCAAAACCAGTTAATGTTTCTACGGTTAAACGTCGCCTACAACAAGCCGGACTCCATGGCCGTATTGCTATGAAGAAACTACGTAAACAAAATAAGCATAAGCGACTTAAATGTCCCCGTGAACACCAACATTGGACGATAGAAGATTGGAACAAAGTTTTATTGACGGATGAGTCCAAATTTGAAGTGTTCGGTACCCGAAGACGAATATTCGTGAGAAGATCTGTGGGTGAAAGTGCCAGTAAAGAGTGTATTGCCGCTACCGTAAAGCATGGAGGTGGTTCAGTGACGATTTGGGGCTGTTTTACTGGTACTAGTCTAGGAGATGTTGTGAAAATTGACGGAATACTAAGAAAAGAAGGATACCGACAAATTTTGGAGACCTACACAATCCCTTCAATAATTCAACTTTTGGGTCAAAATTTTATCTTTCAACAAGATAATGACCCAAAACACTCATCTAAATTATGTAAAGACTATATATTCGCCATTTAGAGGAGGAAGGAACGATAAAAAATATGGAATGTCCTCCCCAGAGCCCTGACTTGAATCCTATTGAGTTACTGTGGGAAAAACTGGACCGGGACGTAAAGCAATCAGCTCCAACATCAGCTACTGTTATGTGGAACAATCTTCAATCAGTTGGAACTCAATAACGCAATTCAATAAACTCTGGCAAAACTTATTGCGAGAATGCCTCAACTGTGCGCTGCGATTGTTCAATCAAGAGGAGGTCACATAGATGAAAGTAAAATTTAATTTAAGCGTTATAATTTTGGCATTTATTTAGTATATTGCTATAAATATATGTGTGTATGTTCCTAAAAAATAAATATTTTCAAATTTTTACGTTTTATATTTTAAGTTTTTATATGGTTTATGCTGTTTTTGACAGTGCCTAAACACTTTTGAGCGGTAGTGTACGTCATGAGTGTTTCACAACCTCTTCATTTTGGCTTCAGTTGAAAGTTCACGACTCTAGAGTTTATCCCTTAAATCCTGAGATGTCAATTTTTTGTTGATAATAACGCGTGTTATTGTTGCGCGAGGGGCGGGTATTGAAGCTGCTCGCTATATATTCGAGTTCAAGATAGGATTGAATGCCTCAAGATTATGTATCAGTATATGACCCACACACGATTATCGTGAAATTTTCATTTTTACAATTTTTTTTTATATAATTATGAAATATGACAGGTACTATAATGGTATGTGGGGTAGCATGTCGGTTTCTAAACTGGTGATTATCCAGTGTACTGTGAATATAAACAAACTAGCTGAAGTACCCTGTACCAATGCTTGCTTGTAAACCAAATTTTTTGATTTTCCTCCCGGAGCTAAAACATACAAATTTTAGACTCTTGAGCATACCACATACTACTAGCCATGAGAGAAGCAAGGACTTTCCAAATTCACGCTGGTTATGCCAAATGAAAGTCTAACTGGGAACTGTACTCGTTTGAATCTGAATGGCAGGTCGGTTGGTATCAACGGAATGCGAGGTATGAATACGTTCTCTCTTTTTGCAATCCCCGTCCATTCAGTGGCTCCGATGACATTTGGCAAAAGACTTTTGACACGGAGCCATTTTCTACTGCATAGTTTTGGCGGATCCAGATTCCACAGAAGCGTTATTGATGATCCTTTCTTCAATTTCAAGATATGAAAAGGCATCCCAGGTGGCTCCATAGTGTAATAATTATGGTCGATATACAACAAATAATGATACATATATAAAATATTTGTTAACACTCTCATGGTTTTTCTCGGCTGCAAAAATGTATTCGTGCTAAATTTGTAAGTACTCGCTATGGTGGATCAAAAGTTTGCATATATATTCTAAATTTCTTCGTACAGGTGAGCATGGAGAAGGGGTAACATTTTTTGATCCCTAACCTCCCTATGTTTTTCCTCGGCTACAAAAACATATTCGTTCAAAATTTAGGAGCAATCGCTCGAGTTCATCAAAAGCTGTCATATATTGTAAATTCCTTCTTACAGATGAACATGGAGGAGGGGTCACATTTTTTGATCACTAAGCGCCCTATATTTTTTCTCGGCTGCTGAAAGGGTTATGAGGTTTGGTTGATCAATTGCTAGTGGTATAATATGGCAAAAGCAAACACTGGTTCCCTAAATACGGAATGTAGTAATAAACCATCTATAACACTGGTGGTATAGAACCTCCGTTTGATCAACCTTAAAAAACTCAAAAAGGCCATACATTTCTACTGTAAAAATTCGTTGCAAAGCCTGAAGTGGTTAGAAAAGATATGTTAATCATCGATCAATAATTTTGTTACCACTTGTTTTTCATCAACCAACTCAGAAAATTTGAAAACTATAAACAAGAAGCTCCACGTACAACAAGCAACTAGGGGCCTTCTGTTAAATTCGATGTTCATTTTAGACGCCTATCGTTGTCCGCTGCATCATGCTCGGTTTTCACTCGCCTAATTTTCTCATGACGATATAGACATATGTAATTGTATTTTTACACTCACAACTACACTTGGGTGCAAACAATTCGCACATTGCTCAATTTTCCGCAAAAGTTCAAAAATATCAAAAAATATGCCTCCCCAGAACATGCACGATCCACCGCCATACGAGACACGTTCTTCAATGCAACCTTGTGCATATCTCTTCTTCTGTATACTCTTCCGCGTCCATCGGTACCATATAAACACATCCTGCACTCGTCAGAGAACAGGACTGTTCTCCATTCTTCTTCTGTCAAATTTAAATAATCTCGAGCGAACTCACGACAAGCTCGTCAGTGGGCTGCGGTCAATTTCGGCCCGTTTGCTGGTCTATGTGCGGTCAGATTAACTTCTTGAAGTCGTCTTCAAACTGCCCCCCGGCTGACTTCCACTTTACGAACTTCTTGGAGCCGCCGTCCTAGTTGGACCGCATCCATACGGCGATTTCGCAACGAAGTTGTTACAAGAAAGCGGTCATCACGCTATGCTGTAGCACAAGGTCGGTCAAATCTCTGCCACATTCGACGAACGGAGAATCGACTCAAATTTAGTTGTAGAGCCACTGCACTTTGGTGCTGCCCCGCCTAAATTAATGCAACCACTTGTGCGGCTACCTCTGGTGTAGTATCCATTTCTTTGCTCCTGTTGAAGACGTAATCAATAGAGGATCGTTCAGGCTAAGCATTGATATGCGAATGATCAAAATTCGCATATTGAGCTTGTTGAATTACTTCTAGAATTTAATTCGAAAGCGTGCTACATGCATTTGACAAAAAATCACTTAGTTGGCATGGTAAAAGTACAAAAAAGGTACCACTGGATAGGTATTGAAAGAAACCTTAAATCTGCATTAAAAAAATTAAACAAATATTGGATTTTTTTTGATATTTTTGAACTTTTGTGGAAAATTGAGCAATGTGCGATTTTGTTGCACCCAAGTGTATTAATGCCAAAATGTATGTAAAATCATTTTGTGCTCCGTTTTGTGTCAAATACAAATTTTCTACTCGTTTTATCACAGTGCCATGACAAAAACATAAGCAATTTTAATAATCAAATTCAATACAAATATATTTTATCATGACATTCTAGCGTCATGACAAAATTAGGCTGTTGTAACGTTTGTAATTTAATTTGGCTCTAACTCAAAGGCAAACAGTCACTCGTTGTGCGAATGTGTTAAATGCGATAATTTTGTTTGTTAACGTAGCCGTAGTAGTTTTTGGAAAGATGAAGTTTCGGTAAAAAACTCATTTTCTTACCGATCTTTATGAAAAATTCTCATCACAGAACAGCGTCAAATGTTCAATTTTTTGAGGACGATGACGAGTTGATGTTGATGGATGCTCAGGCACATTCTGAGCAACTGCTGCAATATTCTCGGATATACGCACTGTAAATGCACGTATATTTGCTGGTTTATCCAATAACAATTCAGTTTCACGCCTTGTAGGCATTTCATTTCTACTAAAATTTCCATGTAAATTTCTTATAGTTTGGGTATAAGACTCACCACTTTGATAGTAAATTTTCCCATATTTCCCAATTTTGTTCAAGCGTAAACGACCTATCTCGTAAATTTCAACATTAAACTAATTTTCTGACCATCTAATGACCATCAAATGTCCACAAGGCCCGGCCATCAATCATTCACAACACTGTAGATACGTTATATGGCGGAAGAAAAATTGATGATGTTGACATAGTAAAAGAAGAGAGGAAAGTGACCTTTTACCGAGAGAGTAGTGGTCAAGAAAAGGAAGAGATAGAGAGAGAGAGAGAGAGAGACGTGGGATGAAAATAAAATACCTATTTTTTTTATTTTAAAATTATGTTCGAACATTTGAAAGAGCAAGAATACTAACGATATGTGCGTTATTGGCTTTTTATGCTGCACCAAAATCTATTACCGTAATATTTGTTTCAGTTGCTGTGTCGGAGACAGGATATGCATATCCAGAATATAAGGAAAAGTTTTTTTTTAAATTTAAACAATCCAGAACTAAAATAGTATTCGATAAAGACATTTTGGCGTAAAATGACGGTCACTAGACGATAATACATAGTAGAAACTTAGGTACAACATTTTCGGGATGAATTGTTAAAATAAATTGACTTCGTCTGTCTTTGACGATATCACATACCAAATTTCATCATAAATTCCGCTAACATTTTTACATACTATCGCTTAATATCATTATTGACATGTCCTTCTATAACACCGTATAATTACCCGAAGCAACACAGGTAAAACAATGTAAACAAACCTATTCTGAAATGTTTTTACACACCAATGCCAACCTCACCAATTTAACAAATTCATAAATTACCTTAATGATTTCATCAAATTTTGAATCCCTTTTCCGTTTCCATTATTATTGTGCCTGTAACGTATCTCCCACATTTTCGGATTATCCCATAAAATCATTACATTATCATTCGCTCCACATTATGCAAGGCAACGGCGACGACGATATGGATTATAGTACATGGATGATGATGATGATGACAAAAGATAAAAATACAAAATTAGCATGACAATATAATTCCAATAAATTTATTACAGGACATTTTTGATTGATTTAAATTAGATAAAAATCAATTTTTCCTTTTTACATCCTGTTTTGATGTTTTCGTTTTATATTTTTCTCTATCTGTCTTGTTGTGTGCGGCAGTTTTTTTTATGGGAAATTCGAATAACATCAAAATGTCCTTTTTGTCTTTTAATCAGGACACACACAAAAAAAAAATAATGTAAGGTATATACAATTTTCATAATTCCATCCATTGTTTTATTATGTACGTTATTATTTGATTGATACGAGGAGTTGGTCAACTGAGGTGAGAATGTCATGGTATGGTGGTGAGACCTGAACGAAATTTTCCTTTTACTTTTTTGTTACAATGTATGTTTCATTTATGATAACTATTATTAATCCATAAAAAATGTAATAATTTTTATATTCGAGTATGTTGTATGCTATTGTGTTTGATTATTATGATTTGTATTATCTTGATCGTAATTTATTGTTGTTGCGGCCGGGTTCTATATCTGTGCCTGGGAATGGTGCCGAAGTATGTGTTTTGCAGTTATGGCCGAAATATTTTTTGGGTAGTTTTAATTTTGGAATTGGACATTTTTGTTTTTGCCTGTGTGTGTAAACTTGTGTTCAAAGACGTTGTAGGTTTGACAGTATTTTTTTTTTAATTACAGTTTTCGTGTAATATGAGTACTAAAGATATTATTAAAAAAGGATATTCATTCGAATTAAAAATTCGACTAATAAGGTTTTATATTTTTTCAGTTTTCTTGGAAAGAAGGAAATAACGCTGTAAAAATGCTGGTTTTTGTATCAATGTTCGTTCCTGGCGCGGTTGTTATTTTTGTTGTTATTTGTTGAATATATAAAAAAGACGTCAAAATGTTCCTTTTATTTTTAAAGGAAGTCAAATTATTTTCTCTTAGAATTTAGTTTTCGTACGTAACGTGGAAAAATCTCAATATAGGAAAAGCAATCAATCATTTTACAAAAACAAAAATATAATATTTGAATTAAATTGTACTCTTAGAAATTGTATTAATTGAGATGTCTCAGGGTGTCTAAAGATAGAGAGATTATATTCACGACATATTTTATTGTAAGGCTTGAGATATTCCTCCTTTTATTCATAAAGGGTGCGTTTTTTAAAAAAGTGCCAGAACTTTATCTCGGGGACGGTGCTAGATAAGAGAAAGTTGCTTACAATGAAATTTGTTAATGATCCAGGGGGACGTCTAGTGGTAATCCTGAATGACCTTGGAGAGATAGACTAAAGTTAGGTATTTTAAATTAGAATCTATACTCTAATTCCTATATTGCCTTTCAAAAATTGGTTACATGAGCCCTACGGCTCATCTGGAAACACTGATTACTGATTTGAATATCTTAATGTTTTCTCTTTCAAACGTATATAGTTACTAAATAAGCCAATCTCTAAAGGCGGATTCAGTGTTGCTTTCTTCCGTTCCTTCCTTCGTTCTCAAATTTTTTGTCAATCGAAGTTGCTGAAAAAAATTCACAAGGAAAAAACGTCATTTTTACCCAATGAAATTGGTTTAAAAAAATTTCAGGAGGAATCAACACTGAATCCGCCTTGAGATTTTCGTTATTTTACTAATTATATTACGGCATATGATTAAAAACGAACGATTATTGATTATTATAATTGAAATAATATTTCGTTTTATTAAAATGTACTGTTAACAATGCCCATTGCCTTAAATTATTGCCCAAGAACTAAATTTTTTTTTCTCCAAAAGTGTACACTGAACACTCGTATAAATTTTTGTCCAAAGGATTTGTACATGCCCAAAAACTTCACATCGGTTAATGAGGAAGCAATCGAGATATATCGGTGAGTGTCGGCAAAATGAACGAATGACGCTTAGATTGAACGCTGAACGACATCCGGATCGACAACACTTTGGAGGAGGTGTATTTAAACGTCTAGCAGATAAGCTTTGCACAACCAGACGTATATGACACCAAAGGAATAGTCGTGATTTTCCCGGGGAAATTGTTTAAGATGTGCTAGTTGCAGTATGACAGGGCTCACACACATACATCCGAAAAAATGCCCGAGATGGAGGAATATGAGAGATACAAATCCCAAGCGTTTCATATATCATTGCTTGCAAGAGTTATCTGCAAATGATTTTAGATCAACAATTTAATTTTGTCATTGAGGCAATAATTTGAAGAAAGTTCAAATTTATTTCGTCGTATCCTTTGGACAGGTGAAGCAACGTTTAATAGTGACGGTATTTTGAATAGGCATAATTTACATTATTGAAGTATCGTGAATCCACATTGGATGTATTCCTTTGATCATCAACATAGTTGAAGGGTAAATGCTTGGGCTGGAATAGTTGAATTTTGCCTAATCGTTTCTTTTTTTTTTTGATCGAACACTAACAACGCAAAAATTTGTGAATTTTTTATTAAAGGATTTTCCCAATTTATTGGAAGACATTCCATAGCTTCCTTCCTTTCAGCAAATAAATCGAATGTTCCCGATTAAATGGATTGGGAGAAGTTGCCCTACTTCTTTTCCTATTCTTAGCCTATTTTGATCGGCCTACCACTGCAGAGAAAGATATTTTTAGAAATCTTATTTCAGAAGCTGAATTAGAATAGAAGCAATTCATCTAAATTTTGTAGGAGAAGTAGAAAAATGTTTGGAATCATATCAAAGCCATCTATGATTTTAAAGAGCCGTAATATTAAAATGAGATCTTTAAATAAAGGGGAAGGTTTTAGTGAGTTGCTATAAGAAACGGTGGTAATTGGAAAATCTTTTAATATAAATTTATTAATAAAACATTAAACAAATCATCTAAATTTTATTTTTATATTTTTAATAAAATATTCAAAAAACACATATTTCTAAATCAGCCATCATAGGGTAGTATTTGTTTATTAAATCTAAACTAAAGCGGAGCATACATTTATTAATTTTCTATAAAAATGAGCATTCCGTTTAGTTGTGTAGGTTAGTAAAATAAGCTAATAAAAGAATCTGTGCCGGACCCTTCAATGTTGAACGGTGCTGCCGTAAATTCCGCCTACATCCAATATCCAATTTAAAATTTAGTTTAATATAAAAAAAAAATTTCATCAAAATTTATATACTGGAAATGTATACAACATCGTATTTTTTTTTTTGTATTTATCTCTCCAATCTGTTCTGGGCCTATTTAAGACTCTACCTGGTCTTCCGCGGTTTGCTTATTCCGTCCTTAATTTTACGCCAGTCAGCCAATCCGAGGACGTAAGGCTATAGGACCGATTTTAAGACCATCTGCACATTGTAAGCTCCATGTCAGGCTATACTGCTCCATGTCAGGCCGACTCATCGCCCATGAGTTTTGCACTTCGACAGGGGGCCATAGATGTGTTACATTTCATCACAGATCGTAACCTGTGATGAAATTTCATTTTTGCATCTTGCCCCTATCGGGATTCGAACCCAAATGCCAAAGCTTTAACCACTGTGCTATTTGGTCGGTAACATCGTTGACATCGTTGATTTTCTTAATTAAATATTATTACAAAAAACAACAAAACGTAGAAAACTTCAATTTTATGCGATTGCAAAACCGAGCTGTCTGTAATTTCAAAATCCGTTTACAGATGTCTCTATAATAAATTACAGAAAAGAGTAAAATAATTAAACAACTATTTACGAAAATAAACCATTATTAAATTAAGCGCGAAATCTCTAAAATAATAATTTAACATAATTTACACTTTAAAAACCGCTCACACAACATGTGTGTGATGCTATCGCCGACTGTTTTAAATTATGAAAACCTAAAACACAATTTTTTTATTTTTATTTCTTTTATTCTTTTTCTATTTGTTTATTTTTTTTATTTGTTTGTTTTTTTGTGCATTTATGATTGCAAAAAAAAATGTATTTGTATTTATATAATGTTTTTTAAATTAATTCTTTAAAAATATTGCCGGCTTCTGGCGAAGTTTAACTGCTCAAAATGTTAATCAAACTCAAAACAATTATAATTTTTATTTATAATACTCTCTCTCTCTCTAGCTTCACATCCCATGAAGGGATTTTGCCGCCCGCACTATGGTCCTCCAGCCGTCTCGGTCCATCGCTCTCGACCTCCAGTTTCGACATCCTAGTGCCTGTAGATCTTGTTCGACGTCGTCACGCCAGCGCAGTCGGGGTCTTCCTCTACGACGCACACCGGCTGGTTGTTGATGGAACACTTTATTGGTCATCCGTTGTTGTGGAGACCTTGCAACGTGGCCAAGCCATCTCACTCGATTGGATTTGATGAATCCGATAATATCGCAATCTCCAAGTATTTGCTTTATCTCGTGGTTCATGCGAATCCGATATTCATTGTTCGCGACTTTAATTGGACCAAAGATGGAGCGAATGACCTTCCTTTCGAAAGTTGATAACAATCTACAATCATTAGTGGTCATGGTCCAGCTCTCGCTTCCGAAAGCGAGCACAGGTCTTATTAGTGCTTTATAAAGTGCGAGCTTGCACGACTGCGATAGATGTCTAGATCGCAATAATTTTGATTGGGCGTAGAAAACTCGATGTGTGGCAGCTATTCGGGTTTTTATTTCTGCCTGCATGTCATTTGATGATGTTATAACTGACCCGAGGTATTTGAAATTTTCAACGCGATCAAAATTGTGTTCGCCAATTCCGAGATTTGCCATGGGGATGTTCCTGGGTGTTGATACAAATTTGGTTTTGCTACTGTTCACCTTCAAACCAAGTCTTCTTGCGCAGCGATCGAGCGGCACGATACTGTCTTTGATATCGCTAGGTCTTCGGCCAAGAAGCACGATATCATCTGCATATCCAAGAATTTGGCCTGATTTATTAAATATACAGCGCGAAGTTTCGATGTTGCTTTTCCTCACTACTTACTCGAGCGCCAGATTGAACAGCACAGGCGCGAGTGCATCTCCCTGTCGAACACCAGATGTTATTTCAAAGGAGTCTGACACAGTTCCTTCGATTAGAATTCTACATACAGACCCAGACGTTGTTAATTTGCACAGAGAAACGAGTTTCTCTGGAATTCCTAAGCATATGAGCGCGGCCCAAAGGTTATCGCGGTTTATACTGTCATATGCCTGACGGAAGTCTATATATAGTTGATGTATGGTTATGTTGTACTCCCAACATTTTTCCAGGATCATCCTCATGGTGAAACTCTGGTCATTGGTCGATCGGTTGGGACGAAAACCACACTGATAATCGCCAATGATGTTTTCGGCGAAAGGGATGAGTCTGGCAAGTACAACATTAGCCAACACTTTGTAAGCAGCGTTCAATAGAGCTATACCACGATAGTTTTCACATTTAAGACGGTCGCCTTTTTTGTGCAACGGACATATGAGCGCGGTCTTCCAATTCTCCGGCAGCTCTTCTTGGTCCCAAATACAGACGATGAGATCGTGTAGACTTGTTGCAAGAGTAGCGCCTCCGAGTTTTATTAATTCTGCGGGGATTCCATCGAGACCGGGTGCCTTGCCGTTTTTCAATCGACTAATAGCTGCGTCTACTTCCTCCACTGTGGGATATTCGACGAAGACCTCATCACCTGGAGGAGCTATTGCTCTAATGGGGGTCATGTCGTCATTCCGATTTAGTAGATTTTGAAAGTAGGTTTGCCATACTGAGAGAACATCAGCCACGTTTGTTCTCAATTCTCCATTCCCGTCTTTGATGGCTGTACTTCTTGGGTGTAAGTCTTTAGTGAGATTCCTGGCATTAGCAAAACAGTCCCTTGAATTTCCTACTTCCGCTTGGAAGCTGATGTTTTCGATGCATAATCTCATATGATCGCGTTTCTTTTGACGAAGGTATTTAGTCGTGGCTTTCCTGGCGCGGAGATATTCTGCATTTGTGCTTCCAGTGTTGCGAGCCAACCATTTTTCTCGAAGCTTTTGTTTATTTGCGACGATCAGGCGACATTGATCATCGAACCAATCATTGCGGTGTCTCGGAGGTCTCTTCCGATAGTGTTTTGCGCCGCGGTGGTAATGCCTGACTGTATTGTGTGCCACTGCTCCTGGATGTTAGAAGGAGCTTCTTCGTTGTTGCTAGGCCGCTCTAGATAGTTAGTGACAGCTGATTGGTAACTCTGCAATGACGCTTGGTCGTTTAGAGCATGCACATTCCATCGAACGGTTTTTTGTGCTTGTCTGTTGAACGTTGATGACAGTTTGCACTTATATTTAAATATGACAAGCATATGATCGCTGTCCATATCTGCACCCCTGTAGGATCTAACGTCAAATATACTGGTCGAGTGTCTCTTTGACACCATGACGTGATCAATTTGGTTTTCCGTTCTTCCATCATTCGATCTCCACGTTACTTTGTGGATTCTCTTATGTGGGAAAAACGTACTTGATACAACTAAGTCGTACATTAATGCCAGGTCGGTGACGCGTTGGCCGTTGTTGTTACTAGTTAGATGCAGACTGTTAGGACCGATGTGCGATGTATTTTCTGCACTCCTACCGATTTTTGCATTAAAGTCGCCCACGATGATTTTAATGTCGTGGTGCGGTATGTTATTGATGACTTCCTCCAGCTCGACAAAGAATAAATCTTTGATGTCATCCGATTTATCTTCGGTGGGTGCATGCACATTAACGATCGTGATGTTAAATTTCTTAGTGCGAAGTCTGACCGTGCACATCCGCATGTTGATAGGGCGGAAATCGATGATATGGTGCTTCACGCGCCGGTGGATGAGGAAACCAACTCCAAATTCTCCTCCGTTCTGATGGCCGCTGTAATGAAGAGTGTAACCATTGGTGGTGTCATGGATCCCACTCCCCGACCATCTAAGCTCTTGTAGTGCAAGTACGTCTAATGTGTAACTCTTTGCTTGGTTCGAAAGGTTCTGGAGATCTCCAGGTCTTAAGAGGCTAAGCACGTTCCATGTTCCCATTTTTAAAGCGTTGTCCGTGTACAATTTCCGAGGTCGAGTTGGTAATGAATCCGATATGGTAATCCGAGGCCTTTGTTTAGGGTTCATAACTTAAATGGTTTTTATGAGGGAAGGTTGTTGGCCTGCCGCTCAACCCGCTTGTTACGTGTGTGGGTCACGTACTGGTGAGAATCTTAAGGCATCCAGTCCTACCATGAACACATTTATATAGCGAGCCGCTTGATACAAGACAGACGCCCGCTTCAGCCGCTCCTAACATGGAGAACAGACGCTGGTTTGGTATTGGTTTTAGGGCGCCAATAACCCGCCCTGACATGTAGTGTCCATGACTATAAACAGGATTTAGTCTGCTCGTCTCCACTACATCGCCTGATTCATTTAGCGTTACCCAGAGAGCACCGGCGAGGAGGTATGAATCTCGGACTTCGCCCTCCATTTATAATACGGTTGGCATTAATATTTCGTCGTAAATAATTCACCATCATATTTGCTGCGCGCTGTAAAACAATACTAGAAAAATGCCACATTCTTCCAAATTTTTGTTTTTATTATTTCAATCCATTTCGCTCGTGTTGCGTTATTCTCAGATCCAGGTGATCTCCATAATCTATCGAACCAGCAGTATACATAATAAATTGTTAAATTTTCTAAACAAACATTTTGGTTTTAGAATATTAAATTTTTTAAACAGGCTGTATGAATAGGCCCGGCGTTATCCGGGACACTTGCATGTACTTGGTTCTCAGTTCAATCAATCAATCAAACATTTTAATTTTAGAATATTGAATTTTTTGAAAAATCGCTCTTGTTTTTTCAATTTATAGTAATTGCAAAAAGCTTTATAAAATAACAATATTTTTATTTAATGAAGCTCTGTTTTGTTTATACTACAGGATGAAACAATATAGCCTGCTACGATGAAAAATTAAATTTTTAGAAACGTAACGAAAAAACAGGTTTCGAAGTTTGTTTATCAACAATGTTGAAATACAATCCAAAACACAATAAACCACCATTTTTGATGAAACACTTTATACTAATTCCCTATTTTCTTTACGTACACATATAAACAAATTCTTGGTTGTAAAAAAAAAAAAAAAAATTGTGTTAGACCGACCGTTAACTCGACATAATATGGCCCAATTTTAAAATATGCTTCTCCTGAATATTGAACTAATCTTACAAATTGAAAATTCAAACGAAGCATTTATGTTTTTGTATACAGAAAAGCTTCTAAAATAATATTAAAATACACTGATTGGTTTGAAAAATAACAAAAAACTGTGGAACGCTCATGAAAAAATGACAGAATCTTACGGCTCTTATATTTTAGACGGCTCTGATCATATGGCGGATATTTTGAACATTTACTTAATTTATAATCATTTTTATGAAACAGATTTTTATGTAGAACTTAGCAAAAACTCTTTTACTTTTGTAAATATAAAATTTTGTTTATCTCAGAAATCATTAACTTTACAAAGATTTTGTGCGAGCTTGATACAAAAAAGCACTCAAAAGTATAGGTTCTAATTTAAAAAAACCTAAATTTAGTCTATATCTCCGAAACGAATGGGTTTCAAGGTCATTCAAGTTCACTATAACAAATTTCATTATACATAATTTTCTTCTATCTCGCACCATTCTGGAGATAAAAGCCTGGAATTTTTTAAAAAACTCACCCTGTATACATTTACTTAACATTAGAAATGTGCAATAGTGCCATTTTCTATTTTATGATGTACAATAAAATTTAATAAATCGTACACTCGAACAATGACCTAGATCTATTTACATTATGCTTCCGCTTTATAATCAGAAGTCGTCTAGAGTATAACGCAGCTACTAGACATACTTTATCTTGGGTGAGCTTTCAATTTATCACTTGAATTGAAACTATAAATTTTAAAATCTAATTGCATATAGAACTTTTGTTTGGTTCTTCTTTATTTTAATTTTAAGAAAGGAACAAAACCCGATGATATATTCTCTATTCAACATACTATCGTAGCATATATACGTCATACATAATGTACATCCTTCTACAAAACAATAAACTATACTTTTTTTATTGTCCTTTTCCAACCCTTTTCATATTATTTGTGCTCTGGAAAAGCTGTACACTACTATACAAATAATATCTAGTTTATTTTTGCTTCGTTTTTCGTCAGTAAATTATCAATTATATATAGAGAGATATGGATATAGGCGGCATGTAGTTTTTTCAGGCGAACCGGAAAGGGGAGGGGGGGGGGGGAGAGTATTGCCGCTTTATTATATGTTTGACCTAATTTTCTCCATTTTTGGATTCTGTGTTATAGAAAAAAGGATTTTTTTTTGTATTTTGGTTTATTCGTTTTTAGTAGGGAATTTTCATATTTTTGCCGAGAAAAATTAATTTAAATGTGGAATTTATAAAATGAAAAAACTTAGTGTGACAGCTTATTATACGGAGTTGTGTGTACTGCGGTAATGGGAGTATTGGTTTTATAATTTTAACACCTAGATTTGAAATCGTAAAATGTTCTGTCGTAAAAAAGTATTTTTTTAAAAATATTGTTCATATCGCATCTGGTGTATTATACTTTACTACTCGATAAGTTATGATAAAATTACTGAACTGTAACTGACTGCAGAAATTATTCTTGTGTGAAAGCTGTATATATTTGAGGAATTTAATTAGTAGCAAAAGTTTTTTGTTATTTTTTTATCAAAGGATTTTTGTAAATATTTATTTTTTATAACGAAGGTAAACGTATTTTATACATGAAATACGTGGAAGCTTAAATCTCATCAAAAGAAAGCTAAACTCCAGATTATACCCAGTGGTAGTATAAAATTCATAATCTTATCGGATCGAAACTAATTGTTGTGATTCTTCCAGATTTTTCATATGTATAGTAGGGAAAAATTATTAAAATTAATCAAAGGTGGTTGGTTAGTCATAGTTGTCACTTAGATTGATGCTAATTGGAAATATTTTGTACGATTGAGCATTCATCGCGAAATACTGATATATACTAATACATAGAACAATCACCATAGTCGTATTAGAACAGTAACACGTAGAAATAAAAAAAAATATTTAAACACAAATGAAATTTTGGACAGTCCTGGCGTTGTGAATTGAACATTTCTTTCAGAAAAATTTCTTGGAGTATGGTTTTATATTCCTCTCCATTACGACTCATCTTTTTGAACTGCTGATCAATTGTTACACAAGCTCCCCAGACCATAACACCACTTGTCCTGCTACGATGACGAAACAAAATTACTTCATCCTCGAGTCCTTCTATGTTAAATTTTTTCTCGTCTGAGAACACTATTCTTTTCACTAATCCTTCCATTGCATTACTTCACGAGCTAGATTTTTTCTTTTTTCTTTGCGAATATGTTGTAAAACTGTTTTGTGTTTCAATTTTCGAAATGCCTGCTTTAATTCCACTTTGAGCCTTACTTTAGGAAATAGAAAATGCCACATATGTTGCATTTCGAAATATGAGTCGATTTTATTTATTACTTGTAGCAGAATGAGTACATCCTCGCTTTTGGGAACCGTCGTCAACAGCTTCAGAGATGTAATGGTTTATTGCAGGTTTACTACACCCAAGTTTTTGTGCCATTGCACGACTGGCAAGGCTTTCTAATATTCCACGTCACACGACAGCCGCCATGGCCTGATGCGATGTCTGATTTTTTCAAATCAATAATATTATGACATCGGAACTGATTGTTGTGATTCTTCCAGATTTTACATTTATATAGTAGAGTTAAATTATTAAAATAAATATTTTAATACAAAATATTTCAATAGGTAAAGGATGAATTTCCGTAAAATTGTGACTTTAATTTTAACTATTTGGCCGAAACTTTAAAAACCTGCTTACGAAACCAATACTGTTGATTTTCTGGCATTAATAAGGTCGGAGCGGGTCTGAATTTACAAATTACGCTAATTTAGTTTCGACGATATACGTTAATTTTCTGGTTGATCCACAAATAATTTTTTAAAATTTTTAAAGTTTCGACCGACATAAACCTTAATTTCATCGAAATTATGAAAAAAATTGTGGTTTCCGTTCAGAACAATAAATTTCAATCAACATTTTACGAGAAATGTCTTCGCTCCAAAATCCATACAACATTTGTGAAAGGATTTCCCCTATCTCTCAAATGAAATCGTACTTTGTATAAGAATGATGAAATCCATCTGTATACTGGTAAATTCGTTTTTTCAAACTTTGTTTTGTTTGGCCAACATATTCTTTCTCACAACGGCATTTTAATTTTTAGAACATTTTGATTCCACCATTTTTGTAATTTTGTCTTCTAATTTTGTAAATACATTTGTTAGTAAACTCTAAAATGAACTACCAACCACTTGTATCTCATACTTTTTCAAAAGGTATTTCATTTTTTCAAGTAGAATTTTCACATAGTGAATGGAAATATATAATTTTTTATTGGGATTAATTTCAACAATAAAATTTTGAATTTCTACAGGATTTCATAATAAAACATTATTATGTTTGTTTATTGGCCATATTCTAGAACTTTTTCCAAAAATCATTTAAGAATCCCATTTCCATTCAACATACATAATCCCATCAATGTCGTTTAAGAAATGGCCGAGTTCCGTCCCAGATGGCCATATTCCAGAATTTCTTCCAAAAATCCTTTAAGAATCCCGTTTCCATCCAGCATACCCAATCTTACCATAATCGGTTAGGAATTGATCGAGTTCCATTCCAGGTGGCCATATTCCAGAAGTTCTTCCAAAAACCATTTAAGAATCTCCATTCATGCATACATAATCGGTTAAGAATTAATCGAGATCCGTTCTACGTGGCCTAATTCCAGAACTTCTTCCAATCATTTAAGAATCTCATTTCCACCCAACATACAAAATCTCATCAATGTCGGCTAAGACACGTCCTATTTCCGCACTAGGTGACCATATTCCAGAACTTCTTCCAAAAATCATTTAAGAATCCTATTTCCATCCAGCATATGGTTAAGAATTGGGAGCACTGAATTTGTTTTGCAAAATGTTCCGAAAAATTTACTAACTTGAAATATTAAAAATTACATTTGTGTTAAAAATATTTAAATTTACTCTACATTTAGTTCAAGTTACTTTGAAAAAACACGAATTTGCTTTGCATAAAATTGTGGTTGATTTAGAAAAAAATGACAATGAAGTGTGTGTGACTTGTGGTTGTGGTTGACTTGTAAAAAGTTGTAAATGAACTAAAAAAAAAATTGGGTATCATTTGCAAAATCGTGAATTTGAAGTGCAAAACCTATATATAAGCAAATTGGCTGCTTCTGGGTGATTTCTCATATATTTCCAAAATTTTCTAACAAGTTTTAGCATCAAAGGTGAATCTACGTTTTATGAATAACGACACAACATCTAATAAAATAAAATTTGCTGATGAATGAAATAAAATGCAAAACCTAAATAGCTAAGGATTGGCCTCACAGTATTTACATGTGTATGTGTTTTAGTCAGATCAAACTGACTATACCCACAACACATCGTTTTATCTTCCTTCACCAAGCTCCTTGTTTCATCTGAAAAATCACGTTGGGCATTTCAACATTTGATAGAGGGGATGATGGAGACAATAGTTCAAGAAACTTCCGCAGACCCACCTGTTGAGATGTTCGGCAATGCATGAGCTTTTAAATTAAGTTACTAGATGTCACTCCAATATACAAAAATAAGGTTTTACTTATTTATCATTTTTGTTCAAGTACAGGAAACCCTCCAAGAACACGGTATACCCGTTCCCTCAAATATACGGTTTCAAACACACGATTTTCGTTATTCTCTTTTATTTTTTTTTGTATACCAAACAAAAGGAAAAAATTATTACGTAACGTTTTTTTTCTTTTTTGTAGTCTCGAACAACACGGTTTCAAAGAACACGGAACGAATTAACCGTGTTCTTGGAGGGTTTCTTGTAATTACAGTAAAACTACTTTAAACAAAAATTGATTAAAAATTATAATTTAATTTCGTTCGAGCAAGATTAAAATTCTGCATAAAGAGAGGTGGTGGTGTAAGCTACCGGAACATTGTTTGTACTACTTTCCGAAATATATCACCTTTTGTAATTTAATGCTGCTAGAAGATGGTTCGCAGGGCGATTCAATATACAATAATATGAAAGAAATTGCTCATATTTTACATGGAACTTGTTGGTGTGGGTTTTGTTGCGAACATTGCTTTGGGACATGGCGATGAGATTAAGTTATTAAGCATTCACCCGTCCTTTCATTTACATATGCTTTAACTGATTTTACCGTATGTGCTAATAAACACGAATCCCATTATTTTGAAATAATATGCTAGCATGCTGGATTGAGCAAGCTCAAATGATATTATTGTCATGATGAGGTATTTAGCTGAAAATGATTTCAAGATCAAGAAGAGCTATTTATGGATATGTTAACATGATTTTTATGAAGTTAATTAAAAGATCGAGCTTATATGTGCGGTGTCTGGTCAAAGAGCTAGGTACTGTTTCAGTATAATCAGCACAAGGAGTAATTCCTGTGTTGGTCCGTCTGCGAGCACTACAACCTTGTTATGCAACGACATTGTTGCAATATTTTATTATTATAATTCAAAATGTGTTTTATTTTAATGTAGCTTTTCAATATTTTTTGTTGAAAACTGTGAAACACCAATAACTCATTTGAACGTATTAAGACGTTTGTAACTATCCAATTTTTAAATTGGCTTGTACAAACCTTACATATATCTTCACAACAAATCGTTTTTAAGAAAAATAATTTAATTAATTTTGACGAGTTCTCGAATTCAGATAATAAACATAGTCAATTTATCGATACCAGTTTATCGTTGCCAGTGTGAGAAAATTTTGAATCCCAAATTTAAGTTGACACTTTACCGCGGTGGGATATCACTATAATAAAATTTCTTTCCTATCAGTCATTCCTCATTATTGTATTTTGCGAAAAATTTTCATCATAGTATCGACTTTTATTTTAGGGGAATATTTTTTGGGATAGCTTAATTTTTAACACAATCAATTCCCATTAATTTGAGATACATATTTTCGTATATTGTATCCCAATTCCCGCGTTAAATGACGTATGATAATAAAACTTTACTACAAGTCCTATCAAAATCGACTGCCAATTATTCAACATTTATTTAAATTGCCATATTTAAATAACTGATACTTTGAGTCAACTATATTTCTTTTTCATGTTCAATCATAAAATTTGGTAACGGAAGATAACGTCATATGGTTTGGATGTGCTGTACGAGTACAATACTGAAAACCTAATATTGAGTTAGTATTAAAAGCGTTCCATTCCAATCGATTAAAAATTGCCTTAGTTTCATTTAACTCAAAAATTTCTCCGTAGCACTTTTATAACTTATACGAGTATTGGATTAACAGTTTTATTAGTGGTTGAGAAATTAGTCTAAGTTCCATTCAAATAGGCCATTTCTAGAACCACATACGGAACTCTTATCGGTACATTCCAATCGGTTCTTAATCTAAACATTGCCCGGATCTTTTATCTGATGCCCCTTTTAACATACGAACTGAGCTTCATTCCTATTTGTTGAAAAATGTTTAAATTTAATTAAAATTGGTCACTTTCCAGAACCGCAATGAAAAATCATATTAAAATAAAATTTTCATAATGCAACATAAGTTTGACAACTCAAATAGCTTATCACTATTGTATTTTTTCACAGCGAAATTGTGAATTCATCACATAATACAGAGCGAGATTTACATATCAGACCATCTGTTAGAAACAGTTTAGTTGTTAAAATAGTTAGTTTTTTTTAAACACATTCGGATCTAACATTGAAACTCATTTTCATCATATAAACCAAACTTTATTTTAATCTGTTTAAAAGTGGCTTAATTCTGATAAAATTAGTCACTTTCCTGTATCACATCCTGAACTAATATTGGCCTCCTTTTATCATACAAACTGAGTTTTATTCTGGTTTGTTAAAAGTTTCATTTAAATTTGTGATTTTACATAACTTACGAGGTTGTTCCATATTGATTCGAAATTTTGCAATAGTAAATCCGGAAATTCCCTGAAATAATTTTAGAATCCCATTTTCATCTAGCATATTCTATTGAAACGTGGTATGTTAATAAATGGTCTAGTTCCGTAATAGTTGGCACTATTATAAAACTTTTCCAAAATAACTTTAAGGGACATATATTTAACCTTATTTCGTCCCAGGTGGGACGATTATATTACAGAATTTCTTCAGAAATCATTTTAGAGTTACATTTCCATCTACCACACCAAATTTCATCATTATTGATTAAGAATGGCCCTCATTTCGTCCTGGTGAATCATATTTTAGGACTTCTTTCAAAATAATTTTTTAATTCAATTTCCATCCACCAGGAAGCCAGGGGCAAGATCATAAAATCCGACCGGAAAAATGATTTATTAATAAATCGAAAAATGGTCAAAGCTGGCGTAAATATTTTGCATGAAAACACAAATAAATGAAAGTTTAACCTAAAAATTGTATTCGACAACAATTTCATAATCGAGCAGCTTTAAACGGAAATGTTGTACCGGTAAAAAATAAATTTCGAAAATCTTAGGAGATTAGCCATTGCTCTTCAAATATTATAGAAGTTGCATTTATACATCAGTCTTGTAGAGGCTTTTCCGGTCGTATTTCATGATTCCGCCCCAGATAGTGAGATAGTGTAACAACATAGTGTAACATCACGCAACATGGTGCGACATTCCGCGACGTCATGCATCATTACGCAACATGGGGGTTCAATCGGACGACTCCTAATCGAAAGTAGTTTGAGCTATGCAAAATATTTAAACCCGAGTCACACTGGAAAACCCTCTAAATGAATTTTCCTGAAGTTAAGACCCATCGTAATCGATTCCCGATACTCGAAATCCCATCTCAAGATTTATCATAAAATCTTTCGGGCCTTTTTCGGCTCCCTTGATACAAGCAAATACACAAATATTGCTTGTACTGTAGATTAGATAGATTAGATAGATTAGATAGATTAGATAGATTAGATAGATTAGATAGATTAGATAGATTAGATAGATTAGATAGATTAGATAGATTAGATAGATTAGATAGATTAGATAGATTAGATAGATTAGATAGATTAGTTAGATTAGATAGATTAGATAGATTAGATAGATTAGATAGATTAGATAGATTAGATAGATTAGATAGATTAGATAGATTAGATAGATTAGATAGATTAGATAGATTAGATAGATTAGATAGATTAGATAGATTAGATAGATTAGATAGATTAGATAGATTAGATAGATTAGATAGATTAGATAGATTAGATAGATTAGATAGATTAGATAGATTAGATAGATTAGATAGATTAGATAGATTAGATAGATTAGATAGATTAGATAGATTAGATAGATTAGATAGATTAGATAGATTAGATAGATTAGATAGATTAGATAGATTAGATAGATTAGATAGATTAGATAGATTAGATAGATTAGATAGATTAGATAGATTAGATAGATTAGATAGATTAGATAGATTAGATAGATTAGATAGATTAGATAGATTAGATAGATTAGATAGATAGATTATTTTGATAAATAATTGGCTTTTTCGCATTCGTGCTGATAATGCACAAGTTCATCGCTTTGGCGCTGGTGACAAGTTAATCCTTTGGTATAGAATCGTAATAATAATTAAATATAACATCATTTTTTTAAAAACAAATTCAATAAAGAGACGAAATATTTTTCTCAACTGTTTCTGGACGACATTTTAATGGAAATTTTCGATTTTAATTTTTCTTGAATTTTCCGGGTTGTTACAATCATATTCTTAGAAACGAGTTCTACTACGAAATCTCGTTTTTCAAAATCACGGTTTTCAAAATCCCGGTTTTCAAAATTCCGCTTTTCAAAATCTCGCTTTTCGAAATCCCGGTTTTCAAAATCCCGGTTTTCCAATCCCGGGTTTCTTTTCTTCTAGTTCTAAATGCACAAAATAATTAATAAAGTTTTTTAATTGCATGATTTGGTAGTAGCAAGATTAATAAATAAAGCAATATTTTGTTAATGCAACATTTTGAAATGAAATAATTGTAGAGGCTAACGGCTTCGATAACTCTCACGGGCACGCGGGAGGTCGCTGCGCCCCTCCCCGCCCCCCCCCCCCCCCCCGCTTAGCCTTCAGAGGGGCTTTAGATTTGAACTTCGGGGGACGTAGGAGACGGGATCAGCAAGCATGTTGCACTGCGTGCCGCACGTAGGGACGGATTATATAGAATCTATTAATGACACTACTAAAAAAAAATAATTGCACCATTTTGTTACGTGAGATTTTGTAATTGCAAGATTTTGTACTTGCAACATTTTGTAATTGCAACATTTTGTAGTTGCAACATTAACAAAAAAAAAGAAATATTTTGTTAATGCAACATTTTGAAATGCAATAATTGTAGAGGTTGACGGCACCGATAACTCTCACGGGCTCTTAACCCTCCATCCAAATTCCATCCCTATTAGCCATTTTCTAGAACGTTAACTAGAACATTTTTGAATTTTGTCAAAAAATCATTTAAGTTTCCCATTTTCCTACATGCCAAATTTTAAAAATTCAAACCGTGATTTCCTAAAAATCGGGTTTTTTTTATACAACACCAGGATTTTGAAAACCGAAATTTTGAAAACCCGGATTTTGAAAAACTGGATTTTGAAAACTGAGATTTTGAAAACCGGAATTTTGAAAACTGAGATTTTGAAAACCGAAATTTTGAAAACCGGGATTTTGAAAAGCGGGATTTTGAACACTGGGATTATGAAAACCGAGATTTTAAAAACCGAGATTTTGGTAAATGGAGATTTTGAAAACCGAGATTTTATTACACACCCTTAGAAATGTTTTTCCGACCAAATTTCAAGCAAATCAGGATAGTTTACTTTTTCGCTTTATTGTGTACGATGGAAAAATTCTAAAATATGCTTCATTTTCACGATAACGATAAACAAATTTATTTTTTCAAAATCAATGTTTATGTTTCCCATTTCATTTCGTTAGAGAGTAATATTTATGTGAATTTTTGTGTATTTCTAATTTGTTTATGGCCTAGATGGTGAACGTCAATGAACAAATGCACAAATCTGTCGTGATGCCTCGGTTCTATCACAACACAGGTTGACGTATACGTGTAAAGAAATTCGGATATCATTTTTGCTCAAATTGCAATAAACAAAGGACTGGTTTTACGTTTCCCATTTCAATAAAAAAACTTATGGGAGTGGGAGGTAATTTTTTTTATAAGCTCTGAAATAAATAAAGCCACTTGTCAGACAAACTTTATCTACTCCCTGCACTTTAGAGGGACTAAAATTTGGCCGTCTATGCGGTTCGAATATTTTTTATAAAGCGGGACACCCTGTATATTTAACCTCGCAAAAATGAACTCAATTGAATATGGTTGTTGCTTCAAACTTATTAAAAGTAAAATATACCTTACTATGTACCGTGCGGTGCCATAATTTCCAAAACATTCAATAGAAAATTACAAACCGTTGGATATGAAAAACAATCACAAAAGCTCGTTTAATTTAAACATAAAAATTAAATAAAAATCACCCTAGGCTCAGCATATCTATTTCTACCACTCTAATATAGACAACAGAAAAAATTGGTGTAATTTTATTTCCAACATGCGTCCAGATAATAAAAAAAAAAAAAAAAAGAAAACTGAAATAAAATTAAAGTGTAAATACCATGAAAATGTTTGCACCAAAAATAGCTCGGTTACTTTAATAAAATATGTTCGTCCATCCATTATACTGACACACCAAAATCACACCATCCCATGCTGTGTATTATATGCTCTGAGATATATAACATAATTTTTGATTTTTTTTTTGTTTTGTGTGGGAAGAGGGAAATCATAAAACATGAATCAAATATTTGTAAACGACATAAAACATAATCAAGGCTGGGTCAAGTTACATGTAATTTTTCTCTATGTTTTTAGTTTGGTTATAGATATTGTTAGTTTTTTCTTGTTCCCTATAGAACATAAATACAATTTTCCGACATAACTTGTTTTATGCTGACATTTTAAATGGTAACCATTATAAATTGGTATGACGTCATGGGTGAATACAATATTATGACGTTCTATTGAAAATGTTCATTGTTTTATGATTTAGGCAACGTATGCCGTATATGTATGTGTTATATATTCCGATCGATATTATACATTTTTAATCCCATTTTTCTTTTACACAAAAAATATATGAGGAAAACAACTAATACAAGGATAGGGACAATTGGATGAAAAAGCCTGTTAAATACAATGAAATTGTGTTCCGTGATTTTTTTCTACATATATACAAAGAGAGATTAATCTGATACAAGATGTTTTTCTACTTTAAACAACAAAAATACGAAAAGAGTGCGCGATGAAAATTATTGATATTTTTCGATTTTCCCGTAAGAAAACCAAAAAAAATGTGTACATGAGTTGGATTTTGGGATGAGGGCGTTGCAAAAAAATGTGACTAATAAGAAATTTATTTGAAAATAAAAGATTTTAAATATTTACCAGATATAACCTCAAGGAGGCGAATTTTTGGAATTGGAATTGTTCACACAAGGATAAAACTGCGGAAAAACGTGGAAAACATGCGAGTTGAAGGTTTTTGTTTTAAATTTGCGTAACATCTGTAATGTCAAATAATGTGACAAATTGACGATTACTTAAAATAAATATAAAAAATTGGTGAAATTTTGATATGCCTTTAAAGCAGATGCTTTCTCTCTCTTCCATATAAAATGTACCGAATACGCGTAAGCTTAAGAAAATCGAGTAGAGACGAGCAAATACAAATAAAATAAAGAATTTATTGAAAAATCGAGATTGAATTGGATATTGACTCTCATCGTCTATATTTAGATATACATTTAATATGCTATGGGACCTAGGATAATTAAAGATTTGTTTCGATTTCTTGTCGTTCAATTTTGGTATGAATATTGCCAATATATTGATTATAGTTGGATTTAAAATGTTACATAATTCCATTGGGGTGACTTCGTTATTAAATTTTATGTAATTGGGAGAATTTTGTTAAAGAATTTTATTTTTGTTTCTTTTCAGGTATGCTTCACGTTTTTCAACACAATTTTTTCAAGTAAGATCTAGATCTAAATTTATTATACATTTATTTTACTGTTAAATTGCATTTTTGATTTTGAATTTAAGCAATATATTTCACACTTCACTGCCGTTCGTTACGGTTTTGAATTTATTTTATTTATTTAATAACAAAATTCCAGATGTTACATTTCTTAAAATAAATTATCAAGAAAGTTTAACTTAATCAAAGCCTTAAATAATAGAATTTAACCAAATTTTGGTTTTATAAAACTCTGGTGTAGTAATTAAGTTTGATTTTCAGTGTTTATAGGTTTTTAGCCTTACCATAATCTTCAGGAAAATCATTAAATTGAGTTATGTAGCATCCAGCACCAACCACTTAAACATTTCTTAAAATAAGAAATATCTGCAAGGTGTTCATTTGATAACTTGTCGCCTAAATATTTTAATTTTCCACCATTTAGTAGTATTAAGGGCATTAAGGTAAAATGTCAAGAAAGGTTTATAGTTAAAGGATTAAAATTATTTGAAATTTGATTTAATTTTTAAGTGTATTAACGAATATTACACAAGAACATACCTGATTCCTGAACAAACTTTACATTTTCTTTAACATCATAGTGTTACGATCTCGCCTATTGGTTTGACGGGACGTTTATTCTACAAAAAGCGCCGAGAACTTAACTATTATTTTTTATGCGAGATTGGTGACATCTGGGGTTTTCCACTAGTACTAAAGAATTTTATATCAATTTATTGTATAGAAGATTATAAAAGTCTGGAACAGAACATTTAGGCGAATCTAGAATATTCGATCGTTGTGTAAATAAGTATGGCATTTGGGAGATTCTTTACCCGATAGATTAAAAGCGAAAGTCAATAGCGTGAAAATATTAAGTGAAATTTTTTCCTATCTTAGTCGATGTTTAACGCATAGTAATAAAATTTCAAAGTTGAAGGCTTGTCGGTGATATATTAGGATTCGTTCCATCAAACATTACATTAAAATATAACATTACATTTGCACCGCTACATATGACCCTATAAATATTTCGGTTCAGTTTTATAATTTCGGTTAAACTGTGTCTTTTTAAATATCGCAATCACACCTGCCATACCATCATGTAATAATTTACTTTTTATTAATTGTTTTGTGCTGAATATAGAATTTTCGGTCTATTAGGCCTCCTTTCCAGTCTGTAGAATTCTTGAAATTCAATCGCAGAAAATATATTTATATATTTTTCGTACTCAATAAAATGGCATCCAATCTGATTTTGTAAGCTTCTGAGTGCAACTCCATCTATTTAGTAACATCATGCAACTTTAGAACGGGTTGACAAATTAAAACTGCCTCGGTAATCTAACATCTGGCCCTTTCCTTATTTTGTGACTAGCCAATCGTTCACTCAATAATTTATCGATTGGGATGGCTCCAGCTAGGACAGCAACCGCTTCGATTGCGACTGTCCTATACGCTTTAGTATTGTGAAGGAGAATTCCCTTTGTGTGTTAATTAGTGTTCTTCGGTGGTACCTAGCCTTCGTATATCTTAGCGATTGTATTTTGCTCTATTTTTTCAACATAAAGAAAAAATGTACTACTCGCTGCAGCTCGTTTGACGTGTGAGGTCACACCAAGTCTGTCATCAAGGTCAACTCCTCAAGGTGAAGGGAAATCCAGGGGGAGGGTCATCAAGGAGAATGAAATCTTTAAATTGAATCATGACGGGCTTAAAGAAAAATAGCTCCATTTTGTATCTATTGTAACAATTTAACCATCCCCCTCAGACTAGAATTGCCATACCATAGGCGATCTGTCAGAGAAGTATATCTGTTAATGACCGAATAAAGATTAAATGTTTGTCCATTCTTCTTCATCCTGTCATTATAGTAGACCATACCACCTCAGATTATCAAAAGCTCTAGGAATACCCCTATTAAGTATGTTGACCTATTTACTCTGAAGCTGAACTGCTAGCCGTTGCGTCTTCCGCTATTCTGGAATATTTTCATCAATATGCCAGTAATCAATTTCTCAAGTAATTTATCTGAAGCCACTTATTGGACTGTATTGCTTTTGCATTAGTGTGTTCCCTATAATCGCCCTTTTTGATTATTATTACTTTGTCGTTTTGCATGAATTGAGCGCGAAATGAGCACGAATTATTATTTGCTCACTCACTTATGTCTGTTTTCTCGCGATCATCCGAACTGAATTGGTACTATCTTCACAACATGTTACGGTTTGACCACCACCGCTTACCAATGTACTAAGTACGTAAATGTTTTTAAGTTTTCCAGTGCTAAATTTTTACACGAAGACTCACGGTTCTCTGTAAGGCTTTTGCAACAAATTATATATTTTACGGTTTTTTATTAAAGCATTTCATACAGCTGGTGTCAATTATATGACCCAATCGACCACCGCGACATTTTTGGCCTCCGTTTTGAAATTGTATCTCAAATACTCAACTTTTATTGTTGCACTTTTTTGGTTGACAATCGCCGGCTTAAGATCATCCATTGAGACAAATCTCTACGTCGTAGGTTATGATGCGTGGCAGCTTCTTAGATCCCGACAATTCCTTCTTATTCAGAAAGAACTCCAAGTCTTCTGACGTTGCTGTTTCGATCAGCATTCCTTTTCACAAATATTGCTGACCTTTTTCACTGCAACATTGCTTTCTGCTGGGTTACTTGTTTCCCGCAACTTTTTCCTCTCTTCGTTGTTGTCAAAAGTAGACTATTTGTCAAGTACTACTTTTTCAGCGACAACGTTGACGGTTGCTACTAAGGCCTGTTTTGATCGCAGTTTCCTGTGGTATTCTTGCGACTAATGTCTGCGCGTAAGTGCTTTATTTTCTATTTGTGTTTCACAAATTGAAAGCGACTTAACTATTATCTCTTGTCTTCAGCTAGGCTATTTTTAAGATCGTCTAGCTCTAGGCACATCGTGTCTGGAGGCCTTATTACCCCGTTAGCCATAATGTTGCAGTAGAAACTATTTGACAAACATTGAAGGAAGTTGGCATGAAGCGCTACGTAAAAACGAAAAAACCACTCCTTATGAAACGGCACCGACAACTACGGCTCAATTTTGCAAAAAAATGAAAAAACTGGACGGTTTCTCAATGGGCTAAAATAATATGGTTAGATGAATCCAAAAATAACCGACATGGATCGGACGATCGAAAGTGGATTTGGCGGAAACCTGGAGCTATTTTATTACTACATAATGTAAATGAAACAATGAAATTTGGAAGTGGTTTCATCATTGTATGGGGGTGCATGATGGTTCATGGTATTGGCCAGATAGAAAAAAAATCGAGAGTAGAATGACGTCCGCCTCCTACATACAAATTTTGGAAGAAAATCTTCTTGAGAGCGTGAAAAATGGCAGTATAAGGGACGTTGTTTTTTATAAGGATAACGACCCCAAGCATACCACTAAAATTAAGAAAAAATGGCTGCAGGATAAAGGGTTAGTAATGTTGGAGTGGCCACCTCAATCCTCCGACCTAAACCCTATATCGCATCTCTGGGGCGAGCTTAAGAGATCTCTTGCAGATTTTTCAGGCACACCGCCTACGATAGACGATCTTTGGGATAGAGTTCAGTTAAAATGTCGAAGCATATCAGCTGAAACAACCAGAAAGCTGGTAGAAAGCATGCCCAATAGAATTACTGCAGTTTTGAAAACCAAAGGAGGCTATACCACATATTAAATTAAGATTATAGGCTGGTTTCAAAATTGGTCACTCCCATGAAATATATTTTTAACTTACATTCATTCATCATTCACACTACTAATAGGTTTAGTTATCTCTTGACATGTAATATTTTGGAAACAGAATGGAACCGTGTAAGGATCCGCACTCAATTCATTAAAATTCTTTACATTTTGAATATTGTTATGTATGTCAATCACACTGAATACAAATGTATTATTAAGAAATTCGGCCAATTCTAGTTTATCGGGTACTACTTTATTGTTAAACTGAACATTCCATTGTGTTGTGGTTTTAGTTTTATACATCGATTTTAACGTTCTCCATAGTTCTTTTGGATTATTTTGATTTTTTATGAATTTGTGTTTGAAATAAGCGGACTGCTCCTTCCTTAAAGATTGTTTATATATATTTCTGACTTTTTTATAACTATCCCAGCTCTCATTTGAGTTTATTATAATTTTCATAATTCCATATGATCGTAGTTTATCTTGCTTCAGTAATTTCAAATTTTCCGAGAACCATGGTAGTTTACTAGTTTTTTTGAATCAATTTTGTACAAGTCAACTCATTCTTACAAGTTTTTAACTTTAACACTAAATCTTCAGCTTCTTCGTTTAATTCTTGGTCTATTTCGTTTAAGTTAGCATCATGGCATCTCAGAAATTGTTGATTTAAAGCATAGTCGAGTAATTCAGGAGAATAATTTTTCCGCGAACGTGTTTCTATCGGGTCACAATTTCTTTTAGCTTCCCACAGTTTAAATTAACGCTTAACATGCAATGGTCACAAATTTGCTGCTCTTTAACTACTTCGCATTGCACATTTTTTGAATTAGTTATCACTAAATCTATTAAACTCTCGCTGGTTGCTGTTATTCTACTATATTCTTTAACAACCTGTATTAGTCTATGATCACTTAAGATCAAATGATTTTAATTTTACAATGTAATATTCAGGCCGCTCTGTAGGCAATTTAATCTCATATTGCGTTCCTAATCTATCTGTGGCGATTTGCCCCAGTTTTTCCTTTGCTTCATTCGAATCTCCCTGTAATATAATTCCCCCATTTACAACCTTTCGGTATCCCATTAAGGGAATGCTTTTCGGATCAATCTGGCTTACGATGTCTTCTTTGGTTTTCTTATTCTCTTGTAGTTTCTTTGGCTGTTACAGAACTAATTTGGTTGGATTGGTTTTGACGACTGTAGGAAAGGATTTCGTCTCATCAGGTTTATGGATTTCTTCACCATGGGTGTTAATTACTCCTAACTGCTCATTAAGCTTCAAATGTTTTACACATAAATGTTGTTTTAATTCTTTAACGAACTTGTTAATTTTGTTAAATTCCTCATGTTACAATAAAACGTGTATGTTTTAAGATCTACGCCGGAAATCAGTTCAATTTTCAACATACGGCTAGTCCCTACTCTCCAATAAACTGGTAGATTGCGCCAATTCTAACATTAGATATTTTCTCAAAGATATAGTATTCACTAACAAATAAAAATAATTAGGGTCTGAATGTTTTTTTTTGCACTTGAATTTTGCGTGGAGAGGCAAGTGCTGCTTGATTGAAAATGCAGAATGTGCTAAATGACTAGCATTTAGCTAGCTTTCATATTACTGAACAGTGTGTTGGATATGTTGGTAGTGTGACAATTTTTATTTCTTTTGCCTAAATGTAAACTAATTTTTCAAATTTTACTTCAATGAAACATTTTGGTAAATAATTTATGAACATTTTTTGTTACGATTTCGCCTGCTACAAAATATAACTGCCATTGGTTACTTGGTTTTTAAAATTAGTAACATTTAGGATAAAGTAGTAGCTTTTGTTGGTTATACGAACGCGGTTAAAATGAAACAAATTTATGTGATTTATTGGAAAACATTTTAATTGTATCAAAATTTCATCAACTTGGGTGTTTAACTATTTCGTACGAAATTATGTCATGGACACCAGGAACCGTTAAATATTTTAGATTTCATATTTTCAATATTGTTTATGCAAAATTTTTGAATATACATAAAATTATGCTGATCATGGAAAAAGTTAAAATAAAAAAACTTTTAATTTAAATTTGTACTATACAATTAAAGCTTACTGTAAACATAAACTTGGCAAACGAAATTCATAATAGTCCAAAATAAATAAAAAAAAAACCTTTCGCAAAAGCTTTTCAACAAGCACACACAAACACATTATAATAACCGTCCCGAAAACAATCGATATCTATATCTTCCGTTATATTATTTTTGCTGACTTCACTTTTCCCAATTCCTTGTTAGTTTTCACATATTTTTTTTCCATTGCATAAAACATACATTTTTATTCGTTTCCAAAAATACGAAGAAAACTTTAAGAATTTTTTTTCCTTTTTATTTGTTGAAAATACATTTTTAATAACAGCAGAGATAAGATTAAAGAATTTATGAACGCTTTATGTAATCTTATTTTGTCTGTTTTTGGAAAATTCTACGTTTGGTATATGAATTGAAGAGAAAAGCTCATACAAAAATATTACAGTTGGTATAATGGCATTTTACAGTAATTTTTTTTTATCAACTGACATAATTTTTTTTTCACAATATTTTAATTTTTCTCAACGAAAAATAAGTTTAATTTGTTAACTTTTCTAATTTCCGTTAAATTTTTTAGCTTTATAAGCTGAGTATTTTTCTCTGTACTTCATTCATAACAAAAGATAATCAAGTTGCTACATTTTTATTTAACACTGTTAAATCACTGTACATAACACTTTATATCGCTTTAAATACAGGGAACACCCTAAACAAGATACATTTAAATTTATATTCTTCGGTGTAGGGGGACAACACCTCACCGTGCAATGTGCATCTTCCCACATATCTAATAATGCAAAAACTCGTTCACACCCAGACAAATGTGAGTATCCTCTCTGGCCTAACGTTGATGAAGACCACTTCTATATCCAGGATGTTATCATAGATAACTTTTTTACTGAAGGAATTTCCCAATAGGGCAAATAAGCGACTGCACAGTAGTTTCATCCAATTTTCTCTTGCAAAATTTTAACGGTTTATATGGTTCGATCGATCTTCGAATATGAATTTATATCTGTTTCTTCAAAAGTTAGAGAACAAAAGAGAATATGCTTATAGGCCTGAGGTCTTTGGAATTGCAATGCGAGGTTTTTCCCGCTTTAAGTATAAATATTAGATTAATTTCAGTTCGTTTACCGAAAATATGACAAAGTAGCGGACTGTCCTTTAAAATAACCTCTTTGATGTACATTCGCAATGATGATGCAATGCGGTCCTGCCACGCAATATTTTTCTCCTCTTTATTATTTGACTTGGAAGACTCGCGGACTTATTGTCCGTTGGCCTATAGGCATGGCTTCGGGGCAGCCCGCAATGTGAGTTTCAATCATCCGATAGTTGAAGGTAACTGAGAGTAGTAGTACTCGTAGATAGCACCTTATGTAGCCTAAACACCTTTTTGTACTACAGTATTATCCCGTCGTATCACTATAAGCTCTTCTATTCATGCCGGAGGTTTTGGGATTCCCTAAATTAGTTCTAATATAATCCTAGTCGGTTTCCTTCCTCATAATATAATTTTTGGTTTTCACTTCGTATTGGAGAAATCAAAACAAACGTCCTGTGAGTTTCGCGCAGCAAAGGTATATCATGATGCTATTGTTTTAATACCTCTGGCATCAATGTTTTAGGAACCTATAATTTCCAAACGGGGAATTTCTGTTACTTTTCAGTACTTTAGCGTTCGTATCGCAGTAGATTCGGAAAAGCGTGTTAATTATTATATTTTCTATACCTTTTGGTATGTACAATGCTAAAGTAAACATTTTGGGCATACATTCAGTCTTGAAATACAACTCCACCAAGTCATTCCGTACTCGTGTCACACTGTATCGAAAAGTAGCTGTTATAACGCGGGTAAACGAGGACAGAGGTGGTATAACAAGTCTTTAGTCCTCTCACATGCAAAGCTAGCTTCGGAAGTCCAGGTAAACTTTACATTTTTTTTTAATGCGACGGAAGTCACTGCGGTAATTTGGGCATATTTGGGAAACATGTCTTGCATCAACCTGCCATTCCTAAGAAACACCTAGTTTGTTTCACTGACTTTGGTAGAGAACAGTTATCTTTGGGTTCCAGTTTCACTGGGACAGAGGCCTTCTTCGTCAACTACGTATTCAAGGTTCCGAGTTTAAGTGATTTTTTTCTATGTTGATTGTCAAACCAACGGTATCTGAACCGATCATCTCAAGGTGATCTATAAACGTAGGAGGCGGCTGAAAGATCATTACAGTCTATGGTCGGCAGAGGTTAGGAGACCTTTACCGTCGTCTGATTGTGTTTTATTACTCCAACACTGGAGAAAACAACGGACTTTGGCTAAGCTCGATCAATTACGGCGACAGTATCTGTTCGATCTTACCTGAGTTGGCTTGTACATCAGGCTACACTGGGAATACACTGCTCAATTAATAAGCGTTCCCTACGTCAACATATACTGGTACAATTTAGTGGACCCTAGAGTGTGTACAGTCATCAAAGACACGAATTAGGATAACAATTGATCTAAAGTGTCTATATTTTCGAACTTCTATATAGAGTCTCGAAAATGACTCGAACTTTTTTCATGAAAATTTCTAAAGTGGGTTTTCGAGAACCAGAAATCAATGGCAATAGATCGTGGTTTCAGGAAAATTCGTTTAACGGGTCCTCCAGGGGGGACAGGGTTCCTTTTTTATATTTTTTTCTCAGCTTCAACGACTTAGGTGACATTTAATGAGAGGACTTTCTCGAGTATCAAAAATTGATTGCGATGGGTCTTTTGGCTCACACGATTTTTTGATAAACATTGGTGAATCGGGCTTTGAACTGTCAGGAATAGATTGCGATTGGTCCACATTTCGGGAAAATTCATCCAGAGGATCATCCAGCGGGCCCCTGGTCCCCTACTTTTATTTTTCTTCGTTCCGCAGGATTTTTATAAAAATTAGTGATGAAGGTTTCTCGGGTGCATGGTTTTGATTGCGATTTGTGTTAATTTTAGAGTCGTTCGGTAACGTCCAAGTCTTTACCATTAATTTTCTTCAACTCGCTCGATTTTTATAAAAATTGTTGGAAGAGCGTGTTCGTGTACCAAAAACCAATTGTGATGAGTTCTGATTTCGGGAAAATATATTTGGGGGTTCCGGAGAGGGCAAGGTTTCATTGTTTAATTTTTTTGGTCCGCACGATTTTGATTAAAATTTATAAAAGGAGCATTTTAAATGCCAGGAATCAATTTCGATGGGTTCTAATTTCTCGAAATTAGAGATTCGTTTGGTGGTTTTTCAGTGAGGCCCGGGACAGTTTTTAGGTGAAGACCCGGTCCTATTAAAATAGCAAAAGCTGTCTCGAACGATTTTGGTAAATATTAAGGAGGTGGGATTCGGGTGTTAGGAATCGATTACAACGAGTTCTGATTTCTGGATAATTCATTTAGGAGCCCTCCGAATGTCATATTTCACAATGTCGGGTCTTGTTGCGTCATATTGTACCATTTTGCGTGATTTTGAGAGAGAAATGTATGATTTTCCACTATGTTGGCTTGCGTTGCGGCTTTCTTTTAACATTTTTTTCGGCTTGGATAAAATTTGGTGGGACGCAATTTTAGAATGCTTGGAAATGATAACCAGGAGTTCTGAATAATTCAGTTCGATGCCCTCCAGATGGGTTTTCATGTCACATTATGTTGCGTATTGCTGCGTGATATCGTACCATGTTGCAGATATTGCATCATGTTGCGTGATGTCACACTACGTTGCGTTATGTTACAATATATTGTGGGATGTTGCACAATGTTATGTGATGTTGCATTATGTTGCTTGATGTTGCACGATTTAACTTGATGTTGCACCTTTTTGGTGGTTGTTGTGTGATGTTTCACTATGTTGCGTCATGTTAAACAATGTTGCATCTTGTTATGGGATGGTGCACCATGTTCCGCAATGTGTACCATGTTTCACGATGTTACGTGATGTCGCACTATGTTGCGTAATGTTGCACGTTTTTGTACCATGCTGCGTCATGTTGTTTCGGGTTGAGTATTGTGTTTTCTTTAATTAAATATTTCGCATCATGATGCCATGATGGCATATTTAGGAATGTTGTGTTGGTTGTATTACGGTGACATTGTATGGTTCCACTAATCACGTCCTTTCGATAATGTTGGTTGGTGAGGAAGGGGTTTCGGTGCGGTTCAGATCCCTTTCTTTATTTTTTGGCTAGCACGAATTTAGCACTTTTTATAAAAGTTGCTGGAAGAGCGTATTTGAGCACCAGAAACCGATTGTGATGGGTCCTTGTTTCGAAAAAATTCATTTAGGGGGTCATCCGGGGAAACGGGCTCCATTATTTGTTTTTGGCACGCACGATTTTGATAAAATTTGTATAACGGGAGATTTCAAAAGCCAGGAATCGATTTCAATGGATACTAATTTCGGGAAAATTCGTATAGAAAGTCCTTCGATGGGGCCCGGAATTCTTTATTAATTTTTTTCGGCTCTATTGATTTTGATAAAAATTGCGGTGGTAAGGGTTTTATGGAGGGAATGGATTGCGTCGAGTTCCAATTTCGGTTAAATCCGTTTAGGAGATTCTAGATTTATGCAAAAGTTTTGGCTCGAATGATTTTGCTAAAAATTGCTGCTATTTATGAAGTTTCTTAGTGGGACTTGGGCCTTTTAACATTTTATTTGGCCTCGAAGATTTTGACAAAATTTGTTGGAACAGGGTTTTCGAATGCACGGAAACGACTACAAGGAGTTCTGGTTTCTTGATAATTCACTTATGAGTTCTCCAGATCGGCCATCATGAATTGGAAGGATTGGATTTGGGCCACCGAGAATGACCGTAGGAGCTTTGTTACAAAGCTGGTATAATTCATTTTTTCAAAATGTAAAAAAATAAATTTCACCATAATTCGGCCACTGGATAGCCCAAACAGGTTGATTGATCGGCATAAAACTTCAAATTTAAAATTTTCTAATAAATTGGGCGATTCCATAGAAATTTGGCAGAAATCGGTGTATCGGACCTTAGTGGTACCCTACATAGGAAATTTTTCGATTCTTGTTACAACCCAAAAATTTATGCGGAAATAATGAATTTTGATAAAATCCATTTTATAAAAACTTTTTTGTTTTTTGGAAATACATATTTTGAAAAGAACAAAAATGTTGTAATTGAAATTTAGATTAAAAGAGTTTTTGTTGATTTTCAAAGTATGTAGTTGGTAGTTAAGGGAACCACGATTTAAAAAAAAAAAAAAGATTTTTCAGAACTTTTTCTTTTGTTTGGATCCGCCAAACTACTAGTTCAAAAAGAAGACGACTCCATAGAGTACCACATAGAAAACTATAGGGAATGAAAAAGAAATGTGTTTAATAGTTTGGCGATATGCCAATTTAACATCATATTTTTTAGTTGTTTTGTATTAATAATTAAAGAAGTAACTGATATTAGTTTCGACTTGTAGTCTAGATTTGTTAAGGAATTTCCCTTTCCAACACAAGGTGCTACAGTGGAAGGCCTTATTATAGTAAAATAAGGCCATCCTGTGTAAGTTTGGAGAATATTATGGCACGGGGCTAATTATAGTATTTCTCATTTTGATTTGAGGAGGTAAGCCAAATTAATTGAAAAGTTCCACAAGACAAGAGAAAATGTGGGAAAGTTAGACATACCATGAATAGGGATGCAACATTCTTGACATGATTTTGATGATACAAATATTAAGTTAATATTCACAAGAGACACTTATAAAGAAATTTTAAAGCTTACCTAAGAATAGCAAGGAAATTTTATCATCTTCGTGATAATACATTTAGAGTAATAATTTTCCGATTCTTATATTTGAGTATACAGTGCGCCATACATATTGAGATGACCCCAGTGAGGTTGAAAAAATGTAATCAAATTCGATTCGTATTCTTTTAAATAAGTGACTAATTGGATTCCTTTTGATTACATATAAAATGCGCTGGAAAATGATTCGGGAAATTGAGAAAAATGTTCATATGTCACGTAAATTTTTCTGTAGATAACAAAAAAAAAAGAAATTTACCTGGGATACATATTACATTATATTTAGACACTTGTCGGGAACATTTTCTCCAGCACATCACCTTTAAGCTGTACCCCTCGTTCCATTGTGCCTGCGCTACATCTAATCGATCGAATATTATAAATTTATGTTCCATTACGGGCGTACAACATTTACAAGACTTATATTAAACAACACATAATGACACACTTAATGTTACCAACGTTTAGAGATATAGGTATACAGCGATGGTTGGATTATTATATAATAATGGCAGTGCTCACATTATTTAGGCCAAACTGTATACTCGAAATACGAGTATGTATAAATAGAAATACAAGTATACGAAGAGTTTTATCTAATAAAAAAAAGATGATTGGTGGATATGAAAACATTGAAAATTGTGGGTGGTGGCGATGAGCGGTGGTGATAACAATTTTTTTCTTTATTTTTTACGTTGTTTTTTATTCTTTGAATTATATGGAATAACGATGAATATTGATGTTTCAATTTTCACATCTTATATAGAGCTTTTCCATTCACCAACAAAATACCACAAAAAAAAGTTTGCAATATTCTTTGCAAAACAAAAAAAAAAGTTTAAACTAATCAATATAAGACTTATTTTTTCACGTTTTCAGTTTTGTTTTCATATTTTCACCTGTACAGGAAAATATGAAAATCAATAATAATTAATCTGAGGCGCCAAAATTTTCCATTCTATATTTTTTAATTTGGGTGAAAAATTTTGATTTTATTAATTGACTTCCAACAAAAAAAAAAAAAAAAAAAAAATTAAATTACCGTAAAGTGATGAAAATATGAAAAAATAGAAAAAAATTTGTTTAGATTTTTATCGCCGCGCGTTTGTTCAAACAAATAATTTTTGGTCATTTATCAATTTGTTGTTTTGGGAAAGCATATAACACATAAAATTTAGGCATTATGTAATTTTTTTATTGTTGTTGATTTTCCCTCCTTTTTTTCCTTGTTTGGTGTTTATCCATCAATTGACTTTAAATTAGATCGGCATATAATATAAATAAAACAGAGCAACATATACAAAGCCGATACATCTACACCATACGGAAAACAAGGGGACACATCAACTTACTATGTCTATTTTCAACTGGGAGGGGGTGGATTTTTTTTTGTGTTCTGTTGTTAAATTAAATGGTTTTCGTGTTATGTTTTTTGGTCATGGAAAATTTAGTCTTATTTTTGTGTTTATTCTATGTGTAAACAAAATTTAGGTCAATGGATTGAAATTAATTATTGAAAGGATGATTTTCACATTCAAGGTAATAATCATTTGAACCAATTAAAATTACTGGATATATAAACATGCGATAGGAAATCAAATTACATAATTATGTGTGTATAGCCGACTTGAACGAAGGTTAAATTTATCATGTAAGTATATTGTACGTTTTGTGTAACGTATGTCCAATCGACCACAAATATAATAAAATTCCAATAAACACCTATGAAATAATATGTAGGGCGTAGCGTTAAGGTTATGGCAAACAGTATACAAGTTGCTTTACGTTTACATGCTTATTTATTCTAACACCGCAGCACTTGCGCGTTGCTTGTGTTACAAAAACAAATTGAGCGGCGACATACATATGTAAAATCGTTTCAAACATTTTCAATATCATCTAAAAAATGTTACCCCCAATAAGTACGGAAAACATAAAAATGATGGAAGTTTGAAATTTTGATATTCGGCCATGCCTTCAAATATAAGAAACTGGTAAATTATATGAATTTATAATGTTGTGCAGGCGCGGGTTTGATAAAATATCACACAGAATGGTTTTATAATAGGGTTGGCTAGGCAATAAAAATGTATGTTGCAAACGTATTTTGGAACGGAAAATTATTTTGACATTAAAGCGGTATTCACGAACAGAGCGAATTGCGAACAAGAGTAACTTTATTCGCGAGATAAAAAATTACCGGAAAGTTAAATGTCTATTTTAAGCGACAATGGTGAATAGTAATTCCTTTACCATACAGAAAAGAATTAGCTTACAATTGTCTTTAAAATACACCATATTTTCAAATTCGCGTTTATTATTATCGCGTTTATTTCCCAAACTATTTTTTGTACAAATTCTAAATATTGGCATCGATTCACGATTAAGCGAAAATTTTATATTTATCTTTACTTCCATTTTGAAATTTTTACTATGAAAACTCGATGCAGAATAAACAACCAAGTGTTTCAATTCGGGAAAATAATCGAAGAAAAATAGACGTAAAAGTAATCAACGACATTATTATTTATTATTATTTTGATTCGTTGTGGGATTTTGGGGGAATGTACCGTAAATGAGAGCCCAAAATTACAAGACAGCGAAGAAAATGTCTTGGGCCGGAAACGAGATGAAATAATCTAAGTTAATGGTAAAAAACACATCAAAAAGAATTCTTAACGGTATAACGGTGTGACGATACTGTTGGGCCTGCAAAGTACTATCCCTTTTAAGTCACGAGGACGATCCCTACCAATCCGAAATAATCAAAAATTTTGATCTCGAGATTTTTGCAGATTTCCCCTTTGCTATATCACGTCTCGAAAGCTATAGCATAACCCATACAGCAGAATATTGCAAAAGACTATGGATAATTATATGCTGATAATAAATGTTCTATTAAAATTTTTTAGGTTTGATTCCTTCAAATCTAAAACAATGGATTCTGCCAGTTTTAGAAAAATTAGCGAGCCAGATTAGCAGAAATAAAGCCAAATTTTAGGCTAATCAAATGCCTCATTAAATGTTTTTTGCTTTATTCGTTCTAGAAATAGCATTAGGCTGTCTCACTTCAATGCTAGCAGAACCCAATTCGAAAATCGGACCAAAACTGAAATTAGAAACAACATTTGTATTGACATACAAATAATTTTAGGCTCATTGTGGTCTAATCAAATGTTCCATTAAAATTTTTTGGTTTGCACTCGTTCTTTACCGAACTTTAGGTCGTTTAATTTAAAGCTAGCGACATCTAAATCGAAAATAGGGGTCACAGCGATATTAGAACGCGAAACACGATCAATTGACATACAAATAATATTAGGCTTATTAGAGCCTAATAAAATGCTCCATTACCAAATTTTGGGCTGCACTCGTTCTTGACCAAGCTTTTTGTCATCCAAATTAAAGCTAATAGAACCCAAATCGAAAATTATTATGGCGTAATCAAATGTCCTTAAAAATTGTTGGGCTCCACTCGATCTTAACCAAGCTTTATGTTGTTTAATGAAATGATCCGGAGCTTGGCGAAGAACGAATGGCCATAATGAGCCTACAATTCTTTGCATGTCAATAGATCTTGTTTTGCTTTTGATTTCGGTTTTGGTACGATTTTCGATTAGGGTTCTGCTAGCTTTGAAGTGGAAAAATCTGAGTGTCGATTTTGTACCAAAAATGACAGCGCGAAGTGAGTAAACCGAAAAAACATAGTAGTGGTTATTTTATTAATATTGGTTTGCTATAGCGCATGCGCGTCATTTTGTTTATATATCTTTTTTAATTGATGTGTCAAATGCGGTTTCGTATGTTGTTCAAATATTTGAGAATGAAAAATCAAATCACATAGCAAACAATCGGTTCCACTGCTCAAACCAAGCGAATAGAAGAGGTGAGGTATACGTCATCATTATAAATATTCAACCGGTTCACCCGGAACTTTTTATTTTGCTACTTGCCTTTGCAAAATTGACGAACAAAATGCACAGACACATGAAAGAAAAAAAAAAACAATACAAATATAAAATTGTATATTGCACAGTGTATATGTACACAAAATAATTGCTCACCTCGCCAGCTCGCGCTCTAATTTTTGGTACAAAATCGACACTCTGATGCTTTTTCCAGAACGTACGTAACAATAAAATTTTAGTGGTCTAAAACGAGCCTTTAATATTCCAACTGTTTTCAGGTCAACTTTTGATACGGGTTCGGCTAACTTTTCCTAAAGCTAGCAGAACCCATTATTTAAGTTGGGAGGGATGGACCCCAACAATTTTTTAGAGGCTTATGACGAAGTCTAAAAGTGTTTTTTTTTAATGTATGGTGTCGTGCAGACTAAATGTCTGTAGTTTCTCTACGGAGCAGACGGGGAGACTGATCAGGAATACTATAATAGGTCCACCGGTAGTGGCAACTTTCACAGTAGCTTTTTCACTTTTTGCTAATATTTTGAAAAGTCTATAGCATTTAACGAAAATAAATTAAAAAAGAGATTGTAAACTAAATTTCAAACAAAATTGGTTCGTATCAATTTTTAAGTTTTACCAGAAATGACTGAATCAAAAAACTTTATTTCACCATAATTCGGTATCTGTAAAAATACCGAATTATGGTGAAATACCAGGCGTATTGACTATTTGGAATAAAACTTCATACTTGAACCTTCTTGAGAAGGTTAATTGGAAAATCCTTGCGCAATTTCATAGAATCTGTTTCAGAAGTGGCAGCGTCAATAAGAGCTTTTTAAATTTTTGTAGTATTGTTGAAAAATTTAGCATTTATAAAAAACGGCATAAAATTAAAAGATTTAAATAAATTGAAAGATAAAATTTCAACCAACAAGGGTTGACTTTGGTGGTTTTCTGAACTTAAAGCACGGATAATGTTTTTCGATTGTACAAGACAGTTTTACTAAAGGTCCGGTAAGTTTAATTTTTCACTTTGGAAATCAAGTGTGGTGCGGACGTCAAGAAGGGAGCTGCTGTCAGAACTAACTTCGATAATTCTCGGAAATTTATAAGGTGTAGCTATTAGATTATGACTTAATTGTTGTATGCAAATCAGGAGGTTTACATTTTATAGGCCGACTATAAGTACTCACGAAATTATTGTTAGCAAAGAGGCGACCATCTTCCATGGTTATTGTTCCAGAATAATAAATATCATCGATCAGAATTTGGCCGCCCCGGTGGCAAAGTGGTCAGCATGCCCCCCTGGCGGAGAGAGAGAGAGAGATCAGAATTTAGGCAAACCGAAACCAATGTGGTTATCAGTGAACAACTTGATAGATAGAAGCTTCGGGAATTGTTTATCGATTTTTATGCTGAAATATTATGGATTTTCTGAAGGTTACTTCTACTCCATTGAAGCAACCTTTAGAAAATCAAGGTTCTTTAATGAAAGGTTCGTTAATGATATACTTATGGGAAACATGCGTGTGGGTCTTCAAACCTTCCCCGTGGCACAATTTTCCCATATAAACAAATAAGTCTTTGGCTGCGGTCCAATTCGTGACTTATTTTGTGGAGACTGACTTATTTGAAAGTCTACAATAACCCTCTAGTCGACTAGACTTATTGTACACTTGTTTGAATTTTATGCGAGGCTTGCGCCCAAACTGGTAACTCGTCAAAATAATTCCAACAAGTTTCCAATAAGTCTAATCGACAGGAGACTTATTGTAGACTTTCAAATAAGTCAGTCTCCACAAAATAAGTCACGAATTGGACCGCAGTCTTTATTGAAGTCTTCCTCCCGAACTCGAACTAACGTAATAGTGCCGCCGAATTAATACCGTATTTAATTACGTCGACTGAAACTCATACAGTACCCCGAGTCAGACGGAAATTCCCACGAACTATAGTCAGAACGAAGTGTCTGCTAGTAACACTCACAGACATATTTTCGGAACTCGAATTATAATAACTTCGATCATACATCACAACCAATTTTCCAGGATGCTTTAACTACTCGTTTTTTGATAATTATTTTTATAAATTGCAAATAGCCTGGGGGTGGCTTGTTTTGGGTATGAATCAAAAGGAGTCGTAAAAGCAAGATATTCTCGAGGTGAACATAAACCTAAATTTACTCACACAGTTGCGAATCCCAGTAATCACTGTAGAAACAGCTTACAATACAGATCTCGAGCGGTACAAACGGAAATTCGGAACCAATCCAACGCATCTAGTATCAGTAAGGACTCAAGTTAGAAATGTTGGTAAGAAAGCTAATATCGGAAACAGTTATTCGTGAAAATGGTAACACCAGACCGTATGCCGAAGTTTAGATGGCTGGTAATTTAATTATTGGACTTCTTGATAGCGATGCAAATATCAGCGTCTTAGCTGCGGAGTGTAGAATGACCAGTTCCAATAGTTTCTTATATGCTTTGCCCTATTACGTCTCAACTGAGAGACGGGAACAGTAACTTGTGTTAAGCTTAGCTATTTATCGTTCTAAAAATTATATTTGGGTATAGATTTTTGGAAAATGTTTATTATTTTGCTAATGATGGTGAATAATTTAAATTAACAAAACCAAAACTCCCAACCTTAACTCAAATCGTTGTGAAATGATGCCTCAAGAACAAAAGCTCTTAGATCATACAACGATGCTTTTTTCAAGTCATTTCACAGCGGCATTACGTTGTTTCCTCTGCTGTACGAATTTAGGTATATCAAGAAATTGGCCGAATGTTGGAATTATGGGTCTTTGGCAAAAAAAACAAATGACAAAATCCGACGGCGTTTAGATGCGAGAAAGTTAAAGAATTGACGAAAAATGATGCTTCTCCGCTTCCGTTATTTGATGGTGTATTGAAAGGCAACATGTTAAACAGCATACATCATGATTTAATGCGAACATTTGAAACTTCAAATAATAACATTCAAAGCAGACTTATTCAGAATTCTGTATTGGCCCATTTAAAACTCGCTTACGGCAAAGTTATAATTCCATTTAACTTGAGAAGCAAGGCCCGCAAATTTGTAATTGGTCAAGATTTATTTGTCCGCAATTTTCTGAAAAATGAGGCGGAAAAATGAACCAGAAAAAATTTTGGGCATATACCAGGCGAAAATTGCCCGCATATAAAATTATGATATTATTTAAGCCCGGTCTTATTTAAGCTCGGTCGTCCCCATAATGTAATGCACACGTTGCAACATGTAGCGTTGGTATAAATGTATAAAAAAAATTAATAGAACAGTGAATGTCGGAAGCGCTAGTCCAAAGCAGCTCTAAAGTTCAACTATGGTGTATATAATTATTCGCAATTTTGGGATGAATTTAAGTAACATCCGGGAACCTTCTTTTGCACCACTTTCAAGCAAATAAACTGAAACGTTAAATGCAATGAAGCAATCGTTTACGTTAAAAAGGGCAACGGAATGCATTTTATTATCGGACAAAGATTTCACCAAGTGTACAAAATATCCTTCATAATAATAACTTACTCACAAACCATGCACATAAATCAATCATTGATTTGATTCAACAAATTCGTTCGAATAAAAAATAATAGCGTAACGCAAATATTTGAAATCAAATATATAAGCTGTTAAACAAATATGAAAGAAAGCTAAATGACACACATCACTGATCTTCCTTAAGAAGTCGTCGTTTTTTTGTCAATTGATCGATATTGTTATCTGGTTCCCCCCACATTTCCTAAATGGAAATATTTCAATTTTTTGTGAAACCAAATAAAAAAAAACAAGAAAAAACCAACAAACATCAAAGCTTTCAATGATACCTGTATATAGGCGCTTAAATAAATACCCTGTTGAAACAGAACCACTAAAGCAAAAAATTCGATAATTACCTTTTTACATCGAATGTAGTCGCGCACGATTTGCGTATGATGAACGTCGCGATTCGGAAAAGCTCACCAAGTATGATGGAAAATGCGAGTATTCTGTACATAGCATTTAAACGTTTTTTCATATTTTATTTCCATTATGTAGTTTGAACTGTCATAAAAGGATACAATAAAATATTTATAGATATGGAAATAAAAAAAAACATATCTATCCATGTGTGTGTGTGTGTGTATATATATACATATAGTGTTATGGAGTAGTGCACCCACAAATCATCCACCCCATTTTCATTTTAGATTTTATTCGTCTAAAACAAAGTGGTTTTATTACATCCATATAGTTTATCTATTTTGATCATATGTATATTTATATGTGCTTTTCAAAAATAGATTTATTAGAAAAGAGCTTTTGATTGCTGATTTTTATTATTTTATGTATATTTAGTACAACGAATGTGATACAGAAATTATTTTCTACTTGCCATTGGAGTGCACATACATGTTTGCGTATTCATTACGTTGCGAATTATATAGAGCACGACTGTGTATGTACGAAGATGAAACGTACGATAACTGGATGAAATTTTATATCTGGAAAAGATTAAAAATATAGAAAATGTATGCTAATTGAAGATTCATCCAGAAATACATTTATTTACTAGATATTTAAGGGCTTGTACACCAGAACAAAAATTATATTTCCTAGATGTAGAATTTAGACAATTACCGATTGCAGAACATACGGTTGTTAGGTTTGCGGTAAGTCTGTTCGATCAAAGCTGATAAAAATGCAATTGCATCATTTAACACATTGACGACCATAGGACGCATATATGTATCCTATGGTCGTCAATGTGTTAATTTCTGTGATTTAATTTATTAAACACGTGTTTTGGTTCAGTTTTGATAGAAAATTGTGAACATCGTTCTACTTGAAAAATAAACGGGATCTTGTGGTTTAGAATTGCTGTCAGGTTTTACAAGTATCATCATACCTGACAGTAATTTCGAACCGCAAAAATCGCATTTATCTTTAAAATTAAAATAAGAACACAATGTTTAATATTTTCAAATTTTTTACATGCTGTGCAAGTTCGCGCACCAGCACAAATCGTTCAGCAACTTCATGTAACATCTCGGAATATGGTACAACATCTCTTTACATTGCGTGATGTTCAATGTTTTAAAAAACTTTAAATTGTTAAAACAGGTGTTCGTTAAAGCACTCAAGTATCGAATGCTAAGCCAGAGAGTATTGTGCGGAGTTGGCTGAAATATAACCAAGAATTACGATATCGATGAAGTATTTAATACAATAATGAAACATTTCTGGAAAAAGTGACCAAAAAAACCTTGCACGGACTTAAAGTCGACGACAATCAGGATTTGTGAGTGAAGGCAGCAATCTTTAAAAATAAATTGTGTACACCATTCATTTCTGAAATAAAATCGTGTATATTGGATTGAAATTCTATAGAGATCATGGCAGTATTAAAACCATACTGAAAAATTTGCAGCGATCTTCAACATCTAATTAGTTTCTAGGTACCTCTGAAATAGCGAACAAATTAGAATAAACTTTTTTTGTCTATTTACCCAATGGTTTAACGATTATTACAATTTCAAGCAAATCTGAAATCTTGAATAGCTCGATACTAAGAATTGTAGAAAGAAATATGACATGGCAGGAATTAATAAAATATGAAAAAATCTATAACTTGCCGTATGTATCATGTCCTCCAATTCTGTAGTTCTTCAGTCTTCTTCAATTCTCTGCGGTAAGCGATACGAAAACCATTAATTTGTTTTCTGACGTGATCTGTGTCACCATCTTTGTCGATTTCCTTCATTTTTGCTATAAACTAAACTGCGTTTGTCATTTTTACAACGAATGAAGACAAACTAAATAAATGTTGTACAATACTTCAAAAAATCAAACATGTTTGATTTTATGCAAACTGTTGTGCAACAACGCAAACGACACCATGCACGATCAACATGTTTGCACAACACCCATTGTTGCGCAAATTGTTTGAACGTGTATGGGACCCTTAAAAGACGAGAAAAACAAGAAGTGATTTAGAGCTGTTTTTGGTCTCGAAATTTTTAAAAAAATAAAATCTTCCAATTATATCTAATATTTGACCATAGTCGTAATGTCTTCTTTGCACGATTTTTAATTACGCACTGTGAATTTTGGAACGTACCTAGCTTGTAAAAACAGGATTAGGTGTACATAAAACTGATGTTTAAAAAGCGTTGTTTTTGTCAGCCCTAGTGGATCATCTAGATGCACTCTTCTACTTATACAGTGGGTCTATTTTTTAATTAAACCCGAGCAAGCAGGCTTACCCTGGGTATTGTACACCGAGCACAGGTTGGCAGTGCCAAATGAACCAGTGTGCATAGAGTAATAACTTGTATTTTACTTTGCATGCTCTTCGTACACTGGCATTCATTTCAGAGTAAAATTTAATGAACCGAGTATGCTCGGTGTAAGCACAGTTCACAAATAAAAACAAAGTGTACAGAGTAAAATTACTCAGGTTGAATAAAAAAACACAGAGTATTTTTTGACAGCGCACTGCTTGCTCGGGTTTAATTAAAAAATAGGCCCAGTATATGCAATAAGAGCGTGTACGACAAAAACAAGTAAAAACAAAACTACTATTTTTTTTTGTTTTCCTTAGAAAGTTTATTGTATTTTCTTTTTCTATTTTCGCTATTAACTAATACAAAGGACAACAATCTTCCGGACAACGAGCGCTCAAATTTTTTATGTGGTACATTATCAGCTTAATCTTCATGAGTGCTTTGCTCATAAATTTCGATCGGATTGGAATCAGGTGGCTGAGATCGCCAATCCAATGTTGTGATGCTATTTTTGAGTTTAAATTCCGAACAGAGTATGCTATGATGTTTTGGATCGTTGGGTTCTTGCAAGATCTAATTAAGTTCCCCGCTCCAAACCTCATGAATAAATTTTATTCATGAAAAGTGCGTTTAGGTTCCGTGTGGAAACGATTAATTTACCAAAACCTTGCTTGGTGAAACCACCCCATACGTGGAGCTAGGGTGGGTGCTTTACAGTTCGGACAATCCATTTTTTTCGGATTTTGCCTATGTGGCAAATCATCAAAATTTGTATACATTGAATAATGTGTAATCTTCTTCTGCACAAATCTTTTCGACTTTTTTATATTTTTTGCTGTACTTGCAACCGACATTTTTGCTCCTTTCGAATGTGCACAGAAATTGTTTTTTATAAATCGCACTCAATTTTTTCGTATATGTTATCCGCCAAACAGTTAAAGCTAAACTAATTTGTGTTTTAGAGCGTCCAAGAGGAATTATTGGAAACCCGATTTAAGCCCCGCCCATATTTGTTCCTATAGTTTTAACTACAGTTCCGCACACGCTCTTGTTGAATATACTGTATTTAGTTTTTGTCACTTTTGCGCAGAGTTCTGTAGTTTTTGACTCTACCTTGTTACGGATGGCTCTCAGCCAACCCGCAGTTTTCACTAAGCATGCAGAGGCCTCTCTCACGATGATGTTTTGCCGGCAAGATCTCAATGTAATGGCATGGGTCGTGGGGAATTTAGAGAATACATCGTGGAACAGAAATAAAATTAAAAAGCAAATTAGGTGTGTCCATCCGATAGCTACCGGATCTCCCCGAGTGACTAGTACCCAATCTGCTGAAGAGAGAGCCCCTCCCCTTACCCCCCTCCCCCCCGAATGGCCAATCGACCCCGAAAGGCCGATGCCCAGCCACAACGAAGCAGCATTAGAGGGTAGGGACGTCTCCTCAACAGACCAGGCCTCTCTTCACCTGGAGAGACCTCCAGCGATTCTCCCACACACTCCGATAGCTCAACACTGCCGGGGTGCAACGGCGAGATCAAGTGGGTTTTACCTTCGCCCCGAATGGGCTACATATATTCTGGACTCACCACTCCGACCCGGTGGATGTCCTGCCCAGGGGATGAAGGGGAGTGGCAGGCCCAGCATGTAAATCTCCCCTCCCCATCACACCGAACCGAAAATTTTAATATTTCATTTTATTCACCAGTATATAAATTTGAAAAATATTAACCGAAAAAAAATCCCGACCAATGAAGGAAGAGAAAAGGAAACTTTAAAGTGAAATGGGTCAAGATAACCAAAAAAATGAAAATAAAATTATCGAAATGGAGGACGCACAGAATAATCAAGAACGAAAAAGCGACCAAGAAAAGAAAAGGTCAAAAAATAAAAGATTACGGTAAATTAAAGTAGAAATCAAAACTAACCCAAAGAAAATAAACTGAGCGTCTTAAAAATTATGGGACACCAAGGTCGCGCGCACACGGTGGTCGTATGTGGTGCTGGATTACACCAATATATTTAATGAAAAAAATGTAAAATCGAAAATAAAAATTAAAATTAAATTGAAATTTAAAATTGAAATATAAAATTGAAATTTATGAATTAAAATTTACGAATTGGCCCCGCTTGTTGCAGGGTTTTTCCAAAATTGTTGGGCGTTGGCTCGCTGAATCGTAAATACAAATTAAGTAGCCTCAACGGACCACCCGTTAACCGTAGGAAAATTTTGTTGGGCGTTGTCCGTCTTAAATCGTATACAAATCGACGCCCAACGTACTTCGCCAAAAACCGTAGAAATATTGGGCGTCTCCCGATCACGTGGCCCCCGTTAATACTAGACGGCACCCCTAAAATTTGGCGCGTCTGTAAAAATTAGGCCTCGTTTTTAAGTACACAAAAAAAATATTTCTGTAATGATGGCCGACGCACCAAGCCCAGAAAACACTACAAAATTACTCTTCTATATCTCAGTCGCTCGCACACACGCATAGTGGTACACATTGGTCTCGCTCTCAAATTATTCGACATTTATGTATTACATAGGGTGAATACGGAAACATATAATATACTGCACAAATAATTTTAACCCTCCAAATGGATAATGCCATCAGCATTAATCAAACGACTGAAATTCAAAAATTTAAAGTAAAAACTACATGAACTCAAGGTTATGTAGGGCTTATAAGACCATAGGGCCGTAACAACCTTTTATACCTCTAGGTTCAAAGTACCTTGACTGGTACACCTACTAGTTTTTGATCGAAATCTTTTTGCGGTGCTCCTGGAGCCTTATTTATACTTCGCTGTTCGTAAATTTTTGGGTCATTTTTTGATTAAACGAAAAGAATCAACAATGAGAAAGAGATGAATGAAATTTTTATCCCTTTATCATATAATGTCAGAACTCCACTGTGATTTCTAGCTTTTCACAATAATTTTATTCGTTACGTAAACGGTACATTTTTTTTGCACTAATTAAACTTCAAAGGCATTTATTTTTTGTATTTGGCCAAAAGAAATAAAATTCAGAAATATTTATAATTCAATCAAAGTTTTCCAGCCGCATAAACATCAAAACTATTTCTCATTGTCTTATCCGTAAACCTACGATATTTAAAACAATTTAAATGTCATACTAATCGATCTATTGTTCTAAAGATTAATTGTTAATGGTTCAATTAATATTAAAGCCAATCGAGAAAAACGTTTTTTGTTTTTTCATTTTATTTGGTTCATTTAACCTATAAATAGAAAATGAAAATGAATAAAATCCATACAAGCTAGAGGGGAGTTAAAATGTATAGGTTCTATAGGGATGAGATCCTCAACACAAATAAAAGAACACCAAAAGATTTGTACATACACATACATTTTTGATGGTTTATTGATTTATTGTGGCAATGCACGAGGGTGGATGTCTCGTACTACCTGCAAACCAAATTAATTTTCGATTACTCCCGCCCGCCGTTACTCGGATAGAAACATATAATTGTGTAAATTGTGTCGCCTTGGTGCAAGGCGACTGTATTGTATAAAAAAAAACACTATCGCTCGCATTTTAATCAAAACCACTAACACAGCAGCTTCCATTGTGCTTTTTTGCTTGTTTCATAGTTGAGGTTGTGACGAATGATGATGAGTTCCACTTCTTTCACCATCGCAACAATAAAAGTTTTTTGTTGTGCTTTACCAAAATAAAAAAGAACACACATTTTCTTCCTCTAATTTTCTTTTACTGGTATTTTTAGTTAGATATTCTTCTAAACCAACAAGAACAAAAACTAAACTAAAAGAAAATCAAATCTTTTCAATTTCATTGTTCATCGTCTTGTCAGATTTTATTTTCATTGAAGTTTCGTTATAAATTTTCTCATACTATTTGTTTCTTTCTTTGTGGGGGGAGATATGTGTATAATAAAAAAAAATTATTTGAAAAAGACAAATCCTGAATTTAGGTTACAACACATCAAAATCACAAACAAATTTTCATTCTTATCCAGTTTATAAGACATTGTTTGTTCGTTAAACGTTACGTCATCAACAGTTTATGTATGCAGCTTTCTATATAAACATAATTAAACATTACGAGTAGTTTAGCGTAAATATTATTATAAAACCTGAAAATGTTGTTAGGTATAAAACTAAACCACAAATTTAATATAGTTAAGTGGTTTTTGTCTAAAGCTTTCATTTACAAATCTCTACCAATGTATATAGCAATAGTTTTCAAGCTTTTAATGAATAAGTATAATTTTAGTACATAGTTGTGTGTAGTTTGCAATGAACTCTTGAACACGGAAAAAAAATATTGAAATACCAGAAAAAAAAATTCAAAATTTATGTTCAACACAGAACGTAAAGTAAAATAAAAAAAAGCTCGAAAAAAGTTTAAACATAAAAATAAATAATATATTAAATTGATTTTATTTTATTACATGTACGTATTTATTTTTGTATATTATACAGAGTGTTTCGGTATTTTGTTCATTTAGACATAAATCTTATTGGGAAGGGGCAGGCCTGTTTTTAATACCCTGAAATAAAAAGTTCCCATGTTTTTGGAAAATCTCTATCTTCTATGTCCCAAGTAATGAAAAATGATATTTGTCTAAAATTTTAACTGCAATAAAATGGAAATTGATTATTAGTTCTACAAGATAGTTTGATTAAGTGATTGGAGTCTTCAAATTTTTCAAATATATTTCTTCAAAATCTTATTTATAAAATGTCGTTTAACACCAAAGCTGCGTTCCAAAATTCTATAACGTTATCCAAATTAACATTAAACGAGATATGAGTCTCTTGCAAAACAATGAACTAGGCGAATAAAACATATTTTATTAAAATATTGTTTAATTAAAAAAAATTCTTAAATTTAATGAAACTGATTAAATATTTAGTGGTGAGTACAAAATTATCCAACATATCGCATTTTTGGATTGTTCGTTAACAAACTTGGTAGGCGGGCTTTACGTTTCATAGATGTACTTCTCTCAAAATCTGCATTCATTGAATGAATAAATAAGTTGAGAGGATATTTTATTTAGTTTCTCGATTATTCCACAAGTTTTTTTTAATTTTGGAAATTTCCAAATAAAATGTAAAAATGACGAATAATTTTAAAGTGAATCAATGTTAAACGGGGTAACGTTATACGAGGTTTTGTGCTGTATTGATAATATCTTTGCATTATTAAAATTATGTTCTAAAGCTAAAATTCTTAATAAGCATTTTTCAAGAATTTGTATGCTAGACATAATGACAAGATTATAAACGGAACTGAACTGCATTTATAAGTAGCATAATTCCTAACTACCTAATGGACCAGCATCTCAAACCAGGGCACCCTGTTTTTAGTGTTACTCTCGAATATGTATATTGGAGTTTAGTCAAATTAAATTAGAACAAGCACAAAAGTAAAATTAATAAAGAAAACAAGGGAAAAACTTTTCCGCTGGAAAATCCCTATACATAAAACATGTATTCGGTTCGTACATTTAAACAAATTTAAATATTTATATATCTAAGCACAGGGTGTAAACGAAATCATGTTTGTGTAGTTTCGGCTAGCTTCTTAATTGAATGTTTCATTAAAACTAGAATTAAAACTTCGGATAATTGAATGTTTCATTAAAACTAGAAATTTTACGAGAATTTCGATTGTTTTGTGGGATTGATTGGTTTTCATTATTTTTTAGGACTCGTTTATTTATTTTCAAATTATGTACCAGAAAATAATTTTTTATACATCAAATAATTGAATTTATTGCGAATAATAAATACATACATATTATGTATACGAGTACATCCATACGAGTACCCCATATTTAATAATACATATATTCAATGTTTCCCTAACCCTAGTTGGGGTACAACTTTACAGATTCAATTCAAATAGAATCATGCATAAAACAGAAAAAAGGAAAGGAAAGTACATTTTCTATGAATCCCCGAATAATAAAAAAAAAATATTTTCGCTTCTGAAAGAGAAACAATCCCAAGTTTGAGCCTAAGGCTAAAAATTTAAACATCGAAAATGGGGCTTGAAATTTTGCTTAATGTCTAAATAAAAAAGCTTAAGCCGACTGATTTTTTTTGGGCTAGAGTACTTGTTTTTATATAAACTTAAAAATATTGTGTAGGGTAAAAATGTTGGGTAGTTCGTGGTCTTTTTCCCGGTAGATGGCTTTCATATATCTCAGTAACCATTGATCGTATCGGGCAATTCTTATGTGTGTTTGAAAGGTGACATTTTAACTTGCACTTAGACATTCAAAACATTAAAATCGGTGAAGTGAATAAAAAGTTACAAAATTTTTAACATGAAGATAAATAATTGTTGAAATTGTTTTATTACAACTTTCCAGAAACCGTACAGGAAGAAAATAATAACAATGTGTTTTTAGGTTGAGGTACAGCACAGAAGTGAGTTTATTATAAAGAACATACTATACATTTGACTTTTCAGTATCTATCCCTATAAACAGAATATTGTATTTGTTGCGGCTACTGCGACCAATAAACTATTTATGTTTTCAGCTTTACTTTAACAATAATGAAAAAATTCGATATCTTTTGCAATTTTATTACGACAAAGGTAAAAACGCGGCTCAGGCTTGCTAAAAAATTTGTACTATTTATGGAAAAGGTGCTTTATCAAAATCAGCAGCAAAGAAATGGTTCGTGCGCTTTACGTTCTGGAAATATGGATGTCAAAGATGCACCTCGTTCTGGTCGACCAACCACTGGAAAAGTCGATGAAATCATGCAGAAAATTGAAAAAGACCGGCATATAAGCAGAGCCATGCAAATGGCAAAGAACTAAATATTGATCATAAAACAGTTCCAAACCATTTGAAAATGGCTGGGTACAAAAAAAGCTTGACGTTTGGGTACCACATAAATTAGCAGTTAAAAATTTAATGAACCGGATTTCTATCTGTGAAACGGAACTAAATCGGGCCATTTTTAAAGCGGATAATTACTGGTGATGAAAAGTGGATAAGATACGACAACGTTGTGCTCGTGGTCAAAAAGATCATAGACAAAACGAGGTGAAGTTTCCCCAACGGTATCAAAGCCAGGTTTGATGCCAAGAATGGTAATGCTGTGTGGTTGGTGGGATTGGAGAGGAATCGTGCATTATGAGTTGCTGCCACCGGGCCAAAAAATTGATTCTGATCTTTATAGTCAGCAACTAATGCGTTTAAGGCAAGCAATTCAGTTAAAACCTCCAGAATTGATCAGTAGAAGTGGCGTTGTGTCCCATCATGATAACGATAGGGAACACACACATCACCCAGCAGAAACTGAAAGAGCTTGGCTGGGAAGTTTTGAAGCACCCACCATATAGTCCAGACCTTACACCATCGGGCTACCATTTGTTTCGGTCCATGCAGAACCATCATCCTTCAAAAAAGGCCTGGGAAAATGAGTTGTTTCTATTTTTCTCCTCTAAACCACAGAAGTTCTACAGTGATGGGATCATGGCTCTACCAGAAAAATGGCAAAAGGTCCTCGATCAAAATGGTACATATTTGGTTTAATAAAGTTCATTTGTAATAAGAAAATTCTTTGTTTCAATGTCACCCAAAACAGGCCACGAACTTTTCCCGTACCTATTAAAAAATAAAAAAGTTTGAGCCGAAAAATTGATTTTCTGCGCACCAGCGTGTATTGGTTCTCTCGTATTTACTTTATTTTTTTATTTTTATTTGTATATTACGCTCACTAATTGATATCGTAGATGAGAAATGGGTGCATAGAGAGAGCACAAAACAAAATTGGCACACCAGCGTGTTTTGGTTCTCTCTTATTTACTTTATTTTTTAATTATTTTTTATTTCGTTGCATATTCTTGGGACAAAATTTCGTTGCATTTTTCTATATAATGCGGCGCCAAAAACATCTTCGATGTTAAAAGCAAAACAAATTCCAAGAAATTTAAATCCACGTCAACTGGATGCGGGATAATTGGGCTTTTACTGTAATATGAAAATTAAAGCCATTCAAAATTTTCAACTAATGCTTTCATTAATGAAAATGTGCAAAAAACAATTGCAAATTTCAAAATGAATTAAAAATGCATATGAAAGAAAAAATAAAGAGAAAAAAGCAAAAAAATCTTAAAAAATAAAATTCCGGTTAACTGAGTGTTCCGGTTAATTGGATGCCGGATAATCGGGCTTTTACTGTAATAGGTAAATTAAAGCCATAAAACAATTGCACATTTCAAAAGAATTAAAAAATTCATATTTTAATTCATAATTAATACACAAATAATAATTCACAAATGAAATGCATGTTTTTTATCTTTCCCTTCAATACAACAAAAAACTGTAACAAGAAAAACAAGAAACCATTTTCTTAAAAACGTAAAATTACGCATGCATTTCTATGTATATTAAAATAAAATATGCCCTTTTTAAGTCATTTTGAAAATGAATTAAAAAATATATTTGTAAACATAAAATATGCCTTCCTTGTGTCATTTTGAAATTAAATTGGTTTTTGTAAAACACCTTTATTAAGTCAGAAAATTTGTTAAAAGTATGACTTAAAAAAGGTCAATTTTTTTCATATAAAAACACCATTTTTTAAGTCCACCTTTTTAATTTCAGCTTCTTTTAACTCAGGGAGTACTTAATATTTGTGGCTTACCACTGATGAGAGCTCACAAATAGATTAAATGGTTTTTGTTTTACAACTGAACCGTTTTTTATGTTTTCTTTGATATTTATACATTAATTTTAATCAAAGTGAGGTTACCAAGACTTTGGAGGTTTAGTTTCGAACTAACAGTAGTTAGTTCGAAACTAAACCTCCAAAGTCTTGGTAACCTCACCTTGATTAAAAACACTATCTGGCTATAATCCAAAATTTCACATTAATTTTGTTTACTTAAGGGTGTATGAGGATGAATAAAACAAATTTCTTTCTTAGTATCGATATTTAAATGTGTCTAGACTGGTTCGTTTCTTTAATAAATATGCGTACCAAAATGTTATATGATTCGTTTATTAAACGTTACTTATATTAAGAAGAATTTTATAATCGTCCGTGAATTTAATTTGTTTAAGAATTTTTTCGGCTTTTCGGACAAAATATTATTTTAATGGACACCCATACGATGTTTACGACTATTTTAGTCGCAGAAACAAAGAGGCTATTTATTAACAATATTTCTACCACAAAAGTAGAAAAAATGCGCTCCCCTCCCCCAAGCCTTTAACCCCAGGGCAATAGTGTACACAAAGATACACAAACCCTTCTACTTTTGTGGTAGAAATATTGTTAATAAATGACCTCTTTGTTTCTGCGACTAAAATAGTCGTAAACATCGTATGGGTGTCGATTAAAATAATATTTTGTCCGAAAAGCCGAAAAAATTCTTAAACAAGTTACTTATATTGTTTATATGTGTAAAATTAATTAATAAATTTACTATTTTTCATTATTTCTCTTCTAAACATTGCATATTATAATAAAATAAATCCCCAATCTTGGACACACTTTTTATTTCGTGATTTGGCATCTAGCTTTCCAAAAATAATCGGGATTGCGGCGTAAAAACAAATAAACTTATCGCTTGATGTAATTTTTCGATCGATAAAAATCGAAATTATTATCATTTTTAAACTATTTTTTTCATTTTCTACGTCATTTCAAGACTAATGTTGATAATCATGTATAATTAGCTCGATTTTATGTTTCTTAACAACTTGATGCACAAATTTTTCGCGAAGTAAAATAATGAAAAAAATTGATTTGTGCGTTTTAAAAAACGATAAAATTTGAAACCTAAACCGTAGACAAACTAAACATTTTATTGGGATAATCATGTATTAATCGATCAATTATACGTCTAAGTTCATGCTAAAGAAAGAAACCTTATTGTCAAAAATTGATTTTTAGTAAACATCGTTTTTGACAAGTTGAGTATCATACAGCCTTAAGCATAATTTACAATTATAATTTTAAACATGTCTTATAAATTAATTAATGTAAATACAATAATTTTGCTTATCAATCAATATATTACACATGAGGTGACAGGTGTATTATGTGCATACATCATATTTAATAAGCAGAAGACGAAATATAAAAATACTTAGAATAAGCAAAATTACTAAAGTTGAAAATATTGTGTTATTTACGTTGTTGAGTATCAACATTCTCCGGGCCGTGCTTTCTAAGTTATAAGCTTCGTTCGGTGGAGGTCTCCTTTTGGTTCGGCATTTGTAGATAATAAAGGCAATTATGCTAAAAGCAATAATTACATAGAGAAGAGAATAATGAGTCATGGTGTGATACTGGGAGCTGCTCTTTTTCAATCTGTTGTATTCGCTTGTGCAGGTCAGTTATGTTATCTACTAGAGTTGAGTTTTCCAATTTAATTGAGTAGTTTGTACGCCTATCCATCCACTTCATCGATAGGTTGACTTTCGGTAGATATGACGAGTCAATTACGGTTTCCGTGTAGATTTTTTAAGTTTTTAGAAAGATGAAGGGTCAATCTTTAAAGTGCATTCGCCTTTAAGAGAAATTATTCCATTACGTGGTAGTGATACTGCTACGAAATACAGGCTATAGTAGCCTGCCGCTCTTGACCGACTGAGACAATCCACTTATTGTTTCTCAACTTTATCCATGTATCTCTTGGATTTTGCGATACCCTTTTTACAATGTGGCAGTTGAAATGTTGTTGTGATGCCAATAAGTCTAATTCGCATATAGAATTGTAGTTGTATGCGGAATGAATGGGATGTAGTAGCATAGAAATATATTCGCTGTTGCTATGCTTGTAATGGCTAAACTCGTCCTTTGTCATCATGTAATATTCATCACGTTATATGGATGTAACCAAATAGTCCATTGGTGCTTGGTTTAAATACTTGATATTTCACCGTGTGTTCATCAATGGAATTTTTAATTTAAAAATCAAATATTGACCACTTAATTTTCCTCTGCATGACATGATTTGATACAGGCTCAATAATTTATAGTTTTCCATTTGTGAGGGCAGCAGAACGTCTGGAGGCATATACTGTTTTATACCTTGAAGTGCCTTGTTAAGTTGATTTGGTGGTATAGGATTGAAGTGCTCACTGTTTTGTGTTTTGAAGTTAAAGGAACATCCATTAGTTTTTGCTGAGTGTCTTTGAAGTCGAGCATCAGAAGAAGTGCATGAAAGGTTAAAGACGCCAATTTTTGACTGTTGTTGACGTCACCTAATGCAGAACTTATTTGTTGTGTAATAGCTTACCAATGACGTCTGTTGTCTTCATCAGTTCGTTTTAAGATGTTTAAAGTTGCGTCAGTAATGGATGTTTGATTCTTGGCTATCAGTTGTTGATTTAGTTTAACCTTGTGTATTTCCTCTTCATAGTGCTTCGCATTCCGGTCATCTAGAACTCCAAATAGGCCACTTGCCAAATTGCCCTCGATATTTAGAATCCCACGTTTACTTCTCCTTTCTCTGTAGTGAAGTATTGCGTTCTTGTCCTCGATTTCAGTTAAAATATGCATCAGCTGAGCGTCGATTACAGAGCATATCTGATGATTGTCTTCAGCTATTTCTATACAAAGTTGAATCGGGGATTCCCTAAATGATCTAGATACAGCCCAGGTTGGTGACTAAGAGTGGTGATGTTGTACATCAGCTGTTCGGTTGAGGACACTGGACTCGGTAGTGGGTAGAGCTATGAGATTGGTGGCTTTGGAAACCTTGGAACGGGAGTCATTCGGTGACTTATTTTGCGACTTCTCGGTGTCGAACGGTAGGACACGTACTTTGGTAATGAATCTTCTGAATATGGAACCATTCCCTCCTTTTACTGTAACTACCCTAGTCAAACCATCGCTGCCAGGATGTAGATCAATGATCCTACCCAAAGGCCAATTTGTTGGCGGTAAGTTGTTGTCTTTTATTAAGACAATGTCGTCTACTTTAACCATTGGTTGTTTGCTGGCCCATTTAGTTCTTTGTTGTAGTTGGGTAAGGTAGTCATTTGACCAGCGTTTCCAAAAATCTTGAGCCATTTTTTGTAGTAGCCTCCACTGTTGATTGACAGGAATGTTTTCATTCAGCATGTTCGATTCTGGGATAGTTATTAGTGAATCACCAACTAAAACATGTGCCGGTGTTAATATCACCGCGTTTGGATCTGATGAAATTGGTGTAAGTGGCCTTGGAAATAGGCATGCTTCTATCTGTGATGTAACCGTTCCTAACTCTTCATATGTGAGGGTTATGTCTCCAATTACCCGTTTAGGATGGAATTTTAGAGATTTCACTGCTGCTTCCCAAAGTCCCCCAAAGTGTGGTGCAAACGGTGGTATGAAGTGCCACTGAATCCCAATGTCAGCTAGCATTTGCTGGAGGTCAAGGTTTGCTTGTTGTAGAGCTTTTTGTTTATCCTTTTCAAGCAGTACCCGGGCTCCAACAAAATTGATTCCATTATCGCTGTAAACCCGTTTGCAAAGACCTCTTCGAGCCATAAATCTCTTAAATGCCGCGATAAAGGCTGCACTGGTCATATCGCCGACAATCTCTAGTCTTTTAAAAACTCTTAGTGAAATTGGTCCGGCGTAGTCAACTCCTGTGTTAGTAAATGGACGTGATGGCATAACTCGGTCTTTGGGTAAGCGTGCCTTGTTGAAGCATTGAACCGAATACACGTGATGCATTTTGCTATCTCCGTACGAATGCTGCTTCAGCCGTTCGTGATCCAATATTTTTTCTAAGATGTGACAGAGTTAACTGAATCCCCCCCCCCCCCCCCCCCCCCGTGCAATGTATTTACATGACCATCTTTGATAACATTTGTGAATCTATGTTTTGGAGGCAGTATCTTTGGATGTCGGGTATCATAGTTTAGGTTACAATTAATTATTCTTCCTCCTACTCTTATGTAGTATTTTATGCTCATCAATAAATGGATTAAGCGAGGGGAGCTTGCTTTTTATTGATACTGAGCCTTCTTTGTTAATCTGCATGAGTTCATTCGAGAACTCCGCGTAACCAATTGTTTAGTTTCTAAAGTAGCTTCCTCTTGAGCAGTAGTTTGTTATGGCCAACGTTCGGTTGAAAATTGTAGCCAATCTGGACCCGTCCACCATAAATTGTTGTTCTTTAGTTCTTTCCGGCGGGTTCCTTTTGATGTGCAGTCTGCTGGATTGTCGGATGATCTAACGTGATGCCATTGTGACGGACTTGAGTATGTTTGAATTTCCGATATTCGATTGGTCACCAAAGTTTTATATTTATGAGGACACCCTCGAATCCAACATAAGGTGATCATTGAGTCGGTCCAAAAGAACGAAGTTGTTTCCGGAATTTGCATTGCTTCTTTAATTTGGTACATTAGTTTAGTGAGCAGCAACGCTCCACAAAGCACAAGACGAGGTAGTGAAAGTAAGTTTTTAATCGGAGCAACCTTTTTTTTGTTGCGAGAAGCCTCACAATAGTAATGCCTTCTGAATTTGTAGATTTGAAGTAAACGGCAGCATCATAGGCCTTTTCGGAGGCGTCGCAGAGACCATGAAGTTCTGTTATATTGTTTCCTCAAAATGGATCCAACGTGGAATAAATATTTTTTCCAGGATAGGTAGAGAATCTTTAAATTCCTGCCACTTTGTTTATATATGTGTGACAGAAGTTCTTCGTCCCAAGATAGGCCTGCTAGCCAGATTTCTTGTATCATCAGTTTATCTACAACTGTTATTGATGCCAGCCTAATGGATCAACAAGTTTTGCACTATCCGAAAGTAGGTTTCGTTTAGTAGGCTTGTCAGGCGCGGATTGAGTGACGATGAAACCGAATGTGTCTGTTGCTAGATTCCAGTGTAGTCCAAGAGTTTTAATTGTGGCATCAAGCTTGAATTCCAATCGATTTTGATTCCTTAGATGTACTGGTATGGATTCTAAGAGAACTGTGTTGTTTGTTGCCCATTTTCTTAACGTAAATCCATCGCAATTCAGTAAATAAATGGTTTGTTTTTGGCTAATTAAGGCTTCTTCCAGTGTGTTTTGCCCAGAAATTAGGTCATCCGGGTAGAAATCATACGTCGGACGCAATAGAATAGTTTGGTTGTTCATCGATGGCCAGCTGTCGTAGTGACTTCACCGCTAAATAAGTTGCTGCTGCTGTTCCATATGTGACGGTGGTCAGCTTAAACTCCTGAATTTCTTGTTGCGGAGACTTTCCATAAAATACGTTGATAGTTCTGATCATCTTCATCAACGGCGATTTGTCTTTGACATTTTTTCGATATCAGCCGTATGGACGTATTTATTCTTCCGCCACCTTAACAATATGGATAATAAATCCTGTTGAAGAGTAGGATCCGTCAACATTACGTCGTTTAGCGATGTTCCTGTTGTGCTTTTGGCAGAGCCATCGAAAACTACCCTCAATTGAATTTAACGCAACTTTGCTCTCTCATGGAATGATTGTAACAAATACTTTCTTTACCAGACCTGTGGGCCGTAATATTTTAGACCACTCTGTTAGTAGTTTTTATAATATTGAGCATGTTCGGAATTTTACCATTGAAGTCGACATAAGTGATCATAGTTTTGTACTCTCAAAATTTTGCTGCAAGCCTAAATATTTTACTCCGACACTAACGAAAAGATACATTAATTACAAAAGGTTAATCAGTCCTTTGAATATTTTTTAATGATTACCGTATTTGACGTCAGAAATGCTGAGTCTACTCTTGAACGGATTTTTGATATGTACATCTAATAAAATTGTTCTACACTTTTCCGTATTGAAGGAAGTAAATGTAAAAATTAAAAATGCATGTGTTTGTCCTTGGACGATTCTTGATCTCTGGGATTTAATTAAAGTTAAAGACCGCATAAGCGTGTTAAAAGAAACATTACTAATATAGAATATATTTTATCATTTTTTCTAGTTATTTAGAATATAGGGAGGAAAATATTTTGCAAAGAAGCGGTATTTTAAAAATTTATTTAATAATTTGAGCCAAAAAGAAATCTGGAAACAGTTAAATCATTTCATGGAAAATAACTCTAATAATAGGATCCACTCCGTTATTTGTAATGATGTTGAGTATGATCATGATCTTATTGCTATTGTTAATATATTTAATCGCGATTTTGTTAACTTTGCTGATTCTTCGGTATCAGCAAATAGTTCTATCTCAGACTCAGATGATTCAAATAAATTTCACACCATGGCGCCTAGTTATTAATTCATGTTTCTTTTCGCCCACTTCCTGCAGCGAAATATCGAATTTAATTTCCACTCTCAGTTCTGAAGAATTATTTACCAATTTTTTCACAAAAACTAGCTGATCTATTTAATGTGGTTTTGGAAACCGGTGCTTACCCCGATTGTCTTAAAATTGCTATAAAGTGACGCCAATCTTTAAGTAAATTCCAAAATAGTTAACAATAATCGTCCAATTTCAGCTGACAAAATTTTAGAAAAAATTATTGCTGACCGGATAATCAATTTTCTAAATAAATCCAATTTTTTATATTCTCGTCAGTATGGATTTCGACAAGGTTCTTGTTCAGATTTGGCCCTAACAGATATTACTGATTTGATCTATCGTAATTTTGACAGGCAAAACTATAATCTGGCTTATTTGTTGATCTTACTTACGTAAAGCTTTTGATTGTATATAGATCACAGTTTACTTCTTCAGAAATTTATGACCTTCGTGGCATATCACACAAACTTTTAGAAAGCTACCTTAGTATTCGAAAGCAGTTTGTGATTTTAAATGGTGTAAAAAGCTCCACTTTATGTGTGAACTGTGGTGTTCCTCAAGGGAGTGTCCTTGGCCCTTTGTTATTCTTCATTTACGTAAATGATATGGCCGCTTACGGTTGATATTAGAGCGTTTGTCGATGATACGACCCTCTTCTATGAATCCAGAGATTGTCAGGTAGCAATGTCACAAATGAGGGATGATATTATTTTACTTTTAGATTTTCTGCATCTGAACAAAATGTCAGTAAATTTTAACAAACGAAATTTAAATTTTTTCACTTAAATTGCACCAAAGAGTGGACAAATTCAAGTACCCTTGGTGTATCATTCGACAAGCATATGACGTGGGATGGCCATATTAATTCTATTTGTATTAAAGTTGGCCCTTTTATTTGCTTGATTAGAAAATTGGTTGATTTTGTTCCTGTACATTTGCTAAAAAAAAATTATTTCTCATTTATTCATACCCGATTCTCATACGCTTCTTCTACCTTTGGCTCAGCAGTTAAAGAGAAACTGAATAAATTGCAGATTTTATAAAATAGGTGCTGTAAAGCAATGTATAAACTGCCTGACCTGTTTCCTACTGTAGAGCTCTATCGAACTGTTGCTATAGGCATTCTTCCAATTAAAGCAGTTTATGAGATGTATGTGTCTACATATGGAAGACTGAATCAAATAATCAGAACCAAAGGAGGTCATATCGAGCAATAACATGTTTTTCATAAAATGTAATATGTTTTCAACATATTCCACGAAATTTCAATAAAAAATAATCAAAATTAAAAAAATTACAGCGTTTTCATTTGGTAACACTTGGTCTCAGCCACCCTGTATTTTGTACATATAAGTGTGAATGACGAACTTTTAAAGGACATTAAATCCACTAGTAGTCATTCACAATTTTATGATTATTATTATATGATATTAATGATATAAGTTTAAGATAAACAAATAAATAATTAAGAAAAAAAATCAATCAATACAAAAAAATCAAAATTTGAACAACAAACAGCCTTTTTCTAAAGGAAGGCTTTCTCACTGTGCCTTAAGGCCTTCACTAAAGATGTCTTATCTAAAATCCCATTCTCATGTTGGCCGACGATCCTCATCCTTATAACGCTTTCATTCGCCCGCAGTGTTTACATTCAACTTGACATGGCCGCCTTGATAATGCGTCCCATTCCCATATGTGCTTCCTTTTCGAAGCTCGATATCAAAGTCGTAGCTTTCCAGGCACTCGATCCAGCGTGCCGCCTGTCCCTCGGTGTTTCAATTATTATAACCATCGTAACGCCTCATGGTCTGTTCATAAATGGAATATTTGGTCATACAGGTATTTATGAAAATTTTCCTCGCGTTCCACTAAAGCCAAAAATTCTTTTCGCGCCACACAATAGTTACATTATTGGGTTCTTGTGACAACACTCCTCCTATATCATCATTGCTTACATCGGTATCCAAAATAAATTTCACATTCGGTGTAGCATAGTGTAGGATAGGCAAGTATTGTGTTGTGCATAGCCATTTCCGTAATTCAACGAATGATTCCTCTTGTTCTTCCTTCCGTTCAAACGGTTTCTTTCTCGTTAATTCAATAACCAATCAATAGCCACTTTGAAAGTCCAATGTAAAGAACGTTCTCTAAATTTCATGCTGCCGTCTCTTCGTGCTTGGCTAATCGGTGTCTCTATTCTGGTGTCAAATCTGTGTTTTACCACAGGACCACTGTTTGGTTCGATTGTCCATTATTTTCTAGTGTACTAGAGAAAATAGACATGCATCAGTCAGACATGCATGTCACTATGGTACTCACCTAAGTTAAGTCACATTTTTATGATTAGTCACATTTTTATGATTGTCGATTGTCTCTTTTTTTTTTTATTTATTCGAGAGATTTAGATCTCTAGTTGAAACTCTATCGTCGTGGTCTGGTATTATCACAACTTGGGTGACTGACCCAGAACCTCCCTCTAATCTTCCACAAACAATTGTTTCTATATTTGGTGGCAAATTTTCTCGGTATTACTCGCCTGATGGTTGTAACGTTTTTACCACTGAGTGGAATTGCGTCCCAACATTACCGTAGCTTAGGACCCTGTTTGAATAATATTTTATATATTAAATTTATATAAGTTTGTTATTTGTTAAAAATATTTAAAATGATTTCTTTCGTTATTGTGCGTAGGTAATTCAGTTTATTGAATGTTAGTAGAAACAAGAGTTAAAAATCAACCTCAGAAATGTTTAGAAAAAAATGTACGTTTGTTTTTTCATCATTATACATAAAAAATTGTGTGCAAGAAGTTACAAGGAAAATGTAAATTAAATTTTAAAAGAAGTTTTAACCCATCTTCTCTGCCAGTCTAGGCTGGCATGGAGCTTGCAATGTGCAGATGTCTTAAATTGGTCCTATAGCCGTACATCTGGCTGAGTAGGTATAAGTAAGGATGTAAAAATCACAACCACGAAAGAGCAGGGTGAGCCTTGAGCAACAAAATTGCATTGTAAATAAATAAATAAAAAAAAAGTTTTAAAGGAAGAACCGGACGTTTTTCGTTGAATTGTCGCGGTGAATTATTTTTTCGGCGAATTGTCATTTTCATTTGCCAATATAAAAGGTCCCTCTGATTCCCTCAAATCTTTATTTGATATTAAACAGTTGATGACATCACCATTAATATTCCATTAGCCTTAGCAATTTTCATTCTGTGGTCGTCAGAAGAATTTTTTCAGATTTTTTACCATATTTTGCTTTATACAACTAGGAAAAATTTTCCCTGCGTATCTTCTTCATACCTTCATTTAGGGCCGAATTTATACAGAGATATCATAGCATATTTTTAGTGTAATTGTTGTTGTTGATGAAACTTCAATAAGAAAGTGTAATGTGATTTTTGTTGTGTTTTTTTTGTTTGCCCGACACTAACCTACGAGTATAAATATCTTATGAAGTAAATTTAAGACACTCGTACATCAGTTTAAATGAATACGGGTTGTTCTTTAGGGCATTTTATGAATATTTTTGTTGTTATTTTATTTGTCATCGTGTTTTGTTGTTGCAGCATTAATAATAAATAGAAAATTGTGGCTTATGTACATGATGTCCTGAATCCTAAGTGTATCCTTTTTATTGTTTAATTTTATAGCAGTTTTGCTTATTATAAATTTATTGTTGGGTTTTTATTTTGTTTTGTGTTTGTCTTATTCTTCTGTGCATCAAATAAGGGTCGTATATCCGTGCACTGTTAAATTTATAACGAATATTTTATGAGAGCTTTGAATAAATTTATTCAAATTCATGTTGTTTTACATTGGGTATTTTGACTTAAGGAATATATTGCGGGAACTTTCAACACAAACCAGTACATTTCTGTTATTTTTTTTTATCTTAACACAGTTTTTATTATCATTCATTATTACAGAACCGACACGATTGTCGATTCTGATTATTATCATTGTTTTGAGTAAAACAAATCTCACATCCTGTCGCACAAATATGTAAAGTATACCAATTTTGGAACGTCCTGTTTAGCTTTGAGTAGTCGATATACTTTTTTTTTCTCATACAAAAATATTTGTTGTAATTTTGAATTGAACATTTATTATTTTGTAGTTTATTCGAAAAATTTAATTTAGATAATTGAAAAATATTTTTGATAAAACGATTTGGTTTGTGTTATGTTAACAAACCAAGAGTAAATAAATATAAACAGAATTTATAAAAAATGGGAAACTTGAATTAGTTATTGTGATGAAAGAACACGTTCGGTTTAAATAACTATAATTGAATAACCGCGTTGCTGAAATGAAATTTAAATTACTGATTGAGCGTACTCTACAACCGATCCGTCGTTTCATTTGGCATTCTGAAAAAAAAAAAATATTTACGTTATAACGTTAAAAGTGGTACTCAGATAGTTCATCTTCTCCTTGCCCATTATTTTCCATCGGTTTGATGATGGTAGAGGTTGTTGTAATATTTTGAAGAAAAAGCTCTTCTCAAAATTATCTTGTGCTTTTTAATTTTATCTTATGCTCTGAAACTGTAACGCACGAGTATTATCAAGGTATCCTTAAACAAATTATATAAAATTTAATTAATTAATAAAAGTGATTTATTGTTGAGTACCATTTATGGAGTATTGATTGTAAACGAACATTAAAAAAAATAAATTTATTCCACGCGTTTTGTTCACTAAATTAGAAATCTAGTACGATTGTCTATAATAAAGCGAACTCGAATGTGGTTTCATGTTAAATGGTCCTTGTTCCGAATTATTCAAGTATTAGCAAATTTAAATGTGCCTTCAAAAATGTTCAAAACGCAAAATCTCGTTTTAAAAATCTCGTAAGGATAAAAAATGATAAAGGATTTCACAAGAAAAACGATTAAGAACTAAAAGATTCTAAATTAATTTTGCAAATATATCGACCCAGATCTGTTTACCAAAATTTACAAAACAAAATTAGATCCCTGTACAGCTTAGACGGATTGATTGATCGGAATAAAATTTCATAGGCTTTTACCATAAATTCCGAGGTTCCATAAATTGGGAGATTTGGCCGAAATGAAAAGTATATCATTTATTTGTTTGTTAATTTTTTCCCAAATCGTCAACAATCAATTTCTTTATCCCAAATAATTCTGAAAACGATCGTTGTTTAGTCCACGAACAATCCACTTCATGATATCTTCTTCGTCGAATTGTCGCTTATTCATTTAAGCATCCAATTTTTAATTTAATTAGGGTAATAATTCCTGGATACTTATAGTTTCTGAATTTTTTTGATCTTCATCAGCTACCTCCAAATCATTTTGATTAGCTTTGTGTTCTGTTCCTTTGAAATATCCTTTGTTTCCTCTTATGAAATATGCTTTGGTCATATTAAAACTTGGCTGTTTTACCTTTCTCGTCGATTTTAATTATACAACGCGGAATCATTTCTCCGTTCCGTTCTCCCTCATTCCTCCTTTAATATACGAATAATCCGTCAAATTTGTAAAAATTTGTCACATATCCCACAGAATTCTTTGGGATTATCGAATCTCATTCGGGACATAAAACAGCATTTTTTGCGAATCAAGAAAGTCTCGAGATTTGTTTCCACTAGGAAGCACTTTCAGTTCAGTCCGCCCACTTAAATTTTTTAGTTACTTTTGCTCCATAAATTGATGTCGTTCACATAGACTTCGTTAACATAGTTGTCAAAACACCAATCCGGGCACACCTTACCTTCGCCATAACCAGTTACATCCCTGCAGTTATTGGCGAAATGTCCTTCCTTCTGACATTTAAAATGAATGATGAGCTTTTGTTTTTTATTTGGTCACTTCGCAGCAAGTCCATTCTCACGACATTTGAAACAGCGAACACTGATTTCACTTCCCAAATTCTGTTGTGGTCTCCGGCTTTCAGTTTTTAAATTTAATTCTTTATTGAACGAATGAACCGAATTTTAAAAATAAGACGCTAGTCGGAGCTAGATCCCTGAAACCATATCTTGTTTGGATAAGTGTGCCAATTGAAATGTTCCAAATAGTTCAGTACAACAGATCGGCTGGATATTTTGAAAGTTTCTGGAAGCTGAGTGGCCTTCAGAGGCAAGAATTTTATTGCTAGAAGCATGTCAGTAATTGCCCCTTCATATTTATATGTACGAGAAGGAAGTACATGTCGACCGAACAATGTTTTTTATTTTGAAGGAGATGCTAAACACTTAAGAGTTTACAAAACATTTTTGAAAAAGACTCGATATTAACGATAGGCCGATTCGAACAGTTGAAGCAAAAAATTTGAAATTTCAAGCAGCCTTCTGAAAGGTGATGATCGTTGATACCTTGGCAATCACAAGCATGTAGGTGCTGCTATATTAAGAAAGACGTTCGGAAGCATATTACTTGTATTGTGTTATATTACTTGTAATCACCAAGTGATTACACTCGCCAATATACAAGCCGAAATTTTATAGATCGGAATTATGTTGAAGATTTTAACGCAACCAGCCGTTCGCCAATTATGTTTTATTGAATTTTCACAGAACAGTTTAATTTACAATTTTTTAGGCCTTAAAGAGGTAATTGCAACCAATGTGCCTATACAAAGGCATCTGGAACCCACCACCAAAGTGGTGGGAATATTAGTCCTAATCCACTGATCAAAAGAAGTTGGCGGGATGGTATAGTCGATAGTATTTGGGATGCTCCTGGTTCTTACAATATATGTCCTGTATTGTTACAGTTCCGCATAGAGATGGAGTTGAGCCTTATAGTTGAGCTCGCATTTGTTTACCTAGGATATCTACGGGTGTTACATGAAAGAGAATGTCCAGCACTTGAGTGGTTGTGCTCTCAAGAACCCCAATAATACACAACAGCAAATTTTCGCTGTACCTTCATCAAGGAATTTAGGTTGGTTACAATATCTAAAGCGGGCTACCAAACAGTAACCCCATATACTAAAATGGGCCTAATAGTAGAAATATAGAGCCAATGTACAATGTGGGGCTCTACACCCCATATTTTTCCAATGGCATTTTTACTAGACTAAAGCGCTATTTAGTTTTCTTTACTCTTTTTAATACGGTTTCCATAGATTAGTTTGCTGTACAGAATGAAACCCAGATACTTCGCTTTATCAATGAAGGTCAATCCAATATCATTTAAGTTGGGGCGGTCGGTCTGAGGAAGTTTGTATTTGTAACTCAGTTTTGTATGGGTTCATATTTAAACCGCAACTGTTCATTTTGCATGCGTTCATTCGTATAAACATTCACCTTACAACCGCACTCTTAGAGGTTTAATAACATGTATCACCAAGTTCCAAAGAAGAAGAAATAATACCACTTCTTGTGAAGTGCCTTAACCCACAAATCTGCTATTGGATGACTTGAACCCACACAGGTTGGTCGTCACGACCCTTTTCTAAGCAATTGATCTAGCCAGCCCCTGAGTTACTCGACCACACACGGAGAATAGTCTGCGTGATCGCCTCTGGCTTGATGTTGTTCAAGGATCCACTCCATATTCAGTAGAGTTATCAATCATGGAGTATTACATATGTTCAAGGAATTTCTCGATGGGAGCAACACTTCATTGTAGCAGTTTTCAAAGATTTCCCCTTGCAATATGCATGTTAGGATTTCGTTAGCTTATTTCGCTCAATTAAACTCTTAATGTGAGCTCCTATCTGTCTTTCTAAAATTATAGCTAGAGAAGATGCTAAACTTATAGGCCTAAAGTCTTTGGGGCTGCAATGAGAGCTTTTTCTCGCCTTACGTATAAATATTACGTTGACTTCAGTCCATCTACCAAGAATGTGACAGAGTTCTAGGTTGCCGTTCAAGATAACCCAGCCAGAGTAAGGTTTAGTCAGTCGTTTGTTGGACATCCGCCAGTATAATGTCATCGGGCCCCGTCGATTTATAAGGCTTAAAGCTATTTATAGCCTACAGTATTTTTCCTGCGTATAACCTGTCCTACAATGTCTCTGACTCTGTTGTTCCCAGGGCTTTGTGGTGCAGATTCGGAGTTGCCTGGAAGATCACTAAAAATAAAATCAAAGAAAAACTTACCCTTCCCAGGATGATGCCATTTTTTTATTTTTGAGACTCTTTTAACGAGCAAAATGACGTCTGGGATATATCTACCCCATAATGTGGAAGGTAAGCTGATATTAGCCAAAGATTTTTACCACCCATCTCAATGCTTATTGTAATTGTAACCAGATCTGAATTAATTAATTAATTTCAGTAATTTGTTAACAGAAAGAAATTCAGATTATTTTTAGCAAAAACTAAGGAACGAATTTTACCTACGTTCTTCGCGTATATTTCAGTTTACCTTTAGGAGTCCTAAATCCAAGTACCCGGCCACCATTGACCCAAGGCTCTAGAGAGGAGGCTGGTAGAGGAGGACTAGGGCTATGTCCTCCTCTGTTGCTAGTTTGAGCATGAACGCAGCCAAAGCTGTCTTATATTGATGGAGGCTAATCTGCAGGATCCTCAACATTAGGATTGCTTCTTTACTTGAGCCTCCACCACAGTTGCATCAGGGTCCTGCTCAGACTGTGATTCCTCTAAAGATCCACAAAGTAACCCAATCGAAATGAACAGTCTTTGTCTGTAGAGAGTGTTTCTACTCCTCACCCACACCCTTGATGACAACCTGATAGCCGGAGTCTCTTCCAGCATCGGCGCCCTCAAGATGGCACCCTCATATTTTTTATAAATCTTGAGGGTGATTGCTCTTGAGCCATGGCTATTTAAACCATTAGTTGTCGCCAGCGCAGCCAGCGACTCTATTTGATATGTTAATATCTGCAATTCAGGATTGATAATTCGTAGCATTTCCACAATTTCTGTCGGTCCCTGGGTTCTGCTGGTATCCAAGCTCTCGCTCTAGGTCTGCGGGCGTTCACCTAGGCGCTTCACATAGTTTTTGTACAGGGTTGGCCGGCACAAGGTGTCAATTTGACACGGTTCCGGTGCCACCCTCCGTCGCGGCAAGCCAGACCGAGTTCATAGTTTCCTTCATATTTTCAGGAAAGTGAAGGCTAAGGCCTTTATTTTTTCCAATTGCTGGACGATATATATCCGTTTTCGAGAGCTCTGTAAATGACAGCCACCAATTAGTTGATAATAATTTTTCCAAAACTAAATTGGCAAGGAAAATGTTTCCCAATTTTATTTTGTTTTCAAAAAAATTACCACTAGGTTTTTACCTCAGTAGGCCAGAAAAAAAAATAAAATAGAAATTACATATAAAATCTTTCCCCAATTCCTTATGCCCAAGGCATTACTTAAATAGTGCCACAGGATTTCTTAAATGTTTAAAAACTGCCTGAGGTCAATAATCTGGGTACGCCGATTTGGAAAAATACTTTAAACGAATTAGCAAAGTTAGCAAATTTAAAGGTTTTTAAAGTCGATAAACTGCGTCCCATTTTTTTTTTACAAGACCTCTTACGAGCATGAACAGTATAAAGAAGTCAAGATGAAAAGAACCACTAAGGGAATCCTAGTAGGTCTTGATACTTTTAATTTTGCATTTGTACTTGAAAGAAATTGATTTTAAAACATTGGAATTACTTTTTCTGGTAGAATGCCACCATTCAACGTAGGGGTGAAAATAAGATAACAATGTGTTAAAATTTAGAGCTAAGTTTTTTGTTTGGGTTATATTTCTACAACCATTTACCGGTTAGCTTACATAAAGGAGCATTAGGATACAATTAAAAGTATCAAAGCATACCTGAATTTACGTATGTAAAGTTATCCCCGGATTCTATCCCCGAAATTAAAAAAAAAATAATCAGGCAACACTAACATAATTATATCCCTCTAACTCATGTGTGAAGTTAGCCCCGCCCGTTTTATATTATATTTCATTACAAATAGACTTCATATATGAAGTTATCCCCGAATTTTATTATATGAAAAATAAAAATGTTTATTAAAAAAATTTTAATTCAGAAAACACAAAAAATAAATGTTATAATTTAATAAAATGAAGTAAAATAATTTTTAAAATGGCGCATAAATTTGTCAGATTATAATTATAGGACGGAACATACATATTTCACATTTAAGAAACACACGAAAAAAATATACCGTTCCAACCTTGAGAAATTAGGCTCCGAGCAAAATATTTCCATTTAATTTATTTTGGAACTAAAGTGATATTTTAATTTGGCATGTAAAAAGTATTAATTTGTCGCATCAGAGCTATATGGTTTTAAGATGGTCAGACCCTAACGTCACTTTTTGCGAAATATGAACAAAATCGTACCGTTGCAACCTAGCAAAATTAGGCTCCAAGCAAAATATTTCCATATAATTTATTTTGGACCAAAAGTGATATTTTAATTTGACATGTAAAAAGTATTAATTTGTCGGATCAGAGTTATTTGGTTTTGAGATGGTCAGACCCTAACGTCACTTTTTGCGAAATATGAACAAAATCGTACCGTTGCAACGTAGCGAAATTAGTCTCCAAGCAAAATATTTCCATATAATTTATTTTGGACCAAAAGTGATATTTTAATTTGACATGTAAAAAGTATTAATTTGTCGGACCAGAGCTATTTTTTTTGAGATGGTCAGACCCTTACGTCACTTTTTGCGAAATATGAACAAAATCGAACCGTTGCAACCTAGCGAAATTAGGCTCCAAGCAAAATATTTCCATATAATTTATTTTGGACCAAAAGTGATATTTTAATTTAACATGTAAAAAGTATTAATTTGTCGGATCAGAGTTATTTGGTTTTGAGATGGTCAGACCCTAACGTCACTTTTTGCGAAATATGAACAAAATCGTACCGTTGCAACGTCGCGAAATTAGGCTCCAAGCAAAATATTTCCATATAATTTATTTTGGACCAAAAGTGATATTTTAATTTGACATGTAAAAAGTATTAATTTGTCGGATCAGAACTATATGGTTTTGACATAGTCAGACCCTAACGTCACTTTTTGCGAAATATGAACAAAATCGTACCGTTGCAATCTAGCAAAATTAGGCTCCAAGCAAAATATTTCCATATAATTTATTTTGGACCAAAAGTGATATTTTAATTTGACATGTAAAAAGTATTAATTTGTCGGACCAGAGCTATTTTTATGAGATGGTCAGACCCTTACGTCACTTTTTGCGAAATATGAACAAAATCGTACCGTTGCAACCTAGCGAAATTAGGCTCCAAGCAAAATATTTCCATATAATTTATTTTGGACCAAAAGTGATATTTTAATTTGACATGTAAAAAGTATTAATTTGTCGGATCAGAACTATATGGTTTTGAAATAGTCAGACCCTAACGTCACTTTTTGCGAAATATGAACAAAATCGTACCGTTGCAACGTAGCGAAATTAGGCTCCAAGCAAAATATTTCCATATAATTTATTTTGGACCAAAAGTGATATTTTAATTTGACATGTAAAAAGTATTAATTTGTCGGATCAGAGTTATTTATTTTTTATTAAATCGTACCGTTGCAACGTAGCGAAATTAGGCTCCGAGCAAAATATTTCCATTTAATTTATTTTGGACCTAAAGTGATATTTTAATTTGACATGTAAAAAGTATTAATTTGTCGGATCAGAGCTATTTGGTTTTGAGATGGTCAGACCCTAACGTCATTTTTTTGCGAAATATGAACAAAATCGTACCGTTGCAACCTAGCAAAATTAGGCTCCAAGCAAAATATTTCCATATAATTTATTTTGGACCAAAAGTGATATTTTAATTTGACATGTAAAAAGTATTAATTTGTCGGATCAGAGCTATTTGGTTTTGAGATGGTCAGACCCTAACGTCATTTTTTTGCGAAATATGAACAAAATCGTACCGTTGCAACCTAGCAAAATTAGGCTCCAAGCAAAATATTTCCATATAATTTATTTTGGACCAAAAGTGATATTTTAATTTGACATGTAAAAAGTATTAATTTGTCGGATCAGAGTTATTTGGTTTTGAGATGGTCAGACCCTAACGTCACTTTTTGCGAAATATGAACACAATCGTACCGTTGCAACCTAGCGAAATTAGGCTCCAAGCAAAATATTTCCATATAATTTATTTTGGACCAAAAGTGATATTTTAATTTGACATGTAAAAAGTATTAATTTGTCGGATCAGAACTATATGGTTTTGAAATAGTCAGACCTTAACGTCACTTTTTGCGAAATATGAACAAAATCGTACAGTTGCAACGTAGCGAAATTAGGCTCCAAGCAAAATATTTCCATATAATTTATTTTGGACCAAAAGTGATATTTTAATTTGACATGTAAAAAGTATTAATTTGTCGGATCAGAACTATATGGTTTTGAAATAGTCAGACCCTAACGTCACTTTTTGCGAAATATGAACAAAATCGTACCGTTGCAATCTAGCGAAATTAGGCTCCAAGCAAAATATTTCCATATAATTTATTTTGGACCAAAAGTGATATTTTAATTTGACATGTAAAAAGTATAAATTTTTCGGATCAGAGCTATATGGTTTTGAGACGGTCAGACCCTTACGTCACTTTTTGCGAAATATGAACAAAATCGTACCGTTGCAATCTAGCGAAATTAGGCACCAAGCAAAATATTTCCATTTAATTTATTTTGGACCAAAAGTGATATTTTAATTTGACATGTAAAAAGTATTATTTTGTCGGATCAGAGCTATTTTTTTTGAGATGGTCAGACCCTTACGTCACTTTTCGCCAAATATGAATAAAATCGTACCGTTGCAACGTAGCGAAATTAAATATGTCTAAATATGCATAATTTCGCTAGGTTGCAACTGTACGATTTTGTTCATATTTCGCAAAAAGTGACGTAAGAGTCTGACCATCTCAAAACTATATAGCTCTGATGCGACAAATTAATACTTTTTACATGTCAAATTAAAATATCACTTTAGGTCCAAAATAAATTAAATGGAAATATTTTGCTCGGAGCCTAATTTCTCAAGGTTGGAACGGTACATTTTTTTCGTGTGTTTCTTAAATGTGAAATATGTATGTTCCGTCCTATAATTATAATCTGACAAATTTATGCGCCATTTTAAAAATTATTTTACTTCATTTTATTAAATTATAACATTTATTTTTTGTGTTTTCTGAATTAAAATTTTTTTAATAAACATTTTTATTTTTCATATAATAAAATTCGGGGATAACTTCATATATGAAGTCTATTTGTAATGAAATATAATATAAAACGGGGCGAGGCTAGCTTCACACATGAGTTAGAGGGATATAATTATGTTAGTGCTGCCTGATTAATTTTTTTTTAATTTCGGGGATAGAATCTGGGGATAACTTCACATACGTCCTGAATTTAAAGGTATACATTAATGTGTTTGAGTGGGTTCCTGGATTGTTTAGATTCACAATCGGACCCGGTAGGTGGCACTGTGATCGGGTAGGTACTAATAGTAGGGTACTATTTTTTTTTGTTTTCCGACGAAATTTATTTTTTTTTATTTTTTTTAGATCACATATCAGGGGCTATAACCTCAAAGATTCAACCTAGTGATGCACCGGATCCCAAATTTTTGAAAAACCGGATACCGAGTAACCAATTTAGATTAAATGATTACCCGAACCGGTAAAAGCCGAACCGGACCGAACCGAGTAGTAAACCGGGTAATAAACCGGGTAACAGATTAAACTATTAGAACCTCGATTTTAATTGCCTTTAAGGTAATTTTATACTACAAAAATTATTCCTGATATTTATGAGAAATGCTGAAAATCATAAATTTAATTGACATTGAAAAATTGCAGTTTAATTATATTTCTTTGGCATCTGACTTATGGACCTGTTCGAAACGAATGAAGGTTTTTTAAGTCTCAGTGGTCACTGATTGACTAATAAATTAGACAAAGTGTGTGTAATGTTAAACGCTCGTCATTTCCCCGGAAGTCATACTGGTATTGCATTTAGTGATTGCTTTGATGACATGTTGAAATCGTGGGACCATTCATCTACTTCTACGAGACATCGCACCGTAATATGATTAGTGGGGCGAAAATTGCTGGTTTAAAAAATGAGTCATGTTTTATCCATGCTCCGCAATTGGGGCTTAGTGATTGTGTATTTTCACAAAAATCTATTCCAGATTTAATATCCAACTGCCGCAATATCGTAAAGCATTTCAATCACTCTCAAGTTGCTTGCATAAACCTAACGGAATTGCAAGAAAGCCTTTCTCTTCCGAAACACAAACTCATACAAGACGTCACAGCACGCTGGAATTCTACGTATCGTATATGATGAAGAGAATACTGGAACAAAAAACGGGCGATCATATTATATTCAACTGATCATAACTTACCTCATTTGAGTGACGTTAATTTAAAATTAATAGAAAACGATGTAATTTTATTAGAACAGTTTGTTAACGTCGCAGTAGAAACGAGCTCTGAAAAGGGTCTTATATCGATGATAATTTCCGAATTTGGCAGAACTGGAACCCTTTCTCGGAAAAAAATCAAAATAACGACGGGACGGTAACTATGAAATAATTAGTTAAATCATTACAATTGAGGTTGAACACCTGAAGTCAAATAAGCTGGTAATTACGACCAAATTAGACACACGTTTTAAATTTTCATTTTTAAATTTTAACTTGAAAGACGATGCGAAAAATTAGATTATAGCAGAAATTAGGGCTTTATCTTCTTCAACGTACCAGTTGATCTTGATATAATCAAAATCAATCGGTAATTGAAAATATTGAAGATGCTGACTTACATGAAAATGATACAGTTCAAAACGCATGGTCATGTATGGAAGATATTTCGAAAGAAAATGAAATTAAAAATCCTGCCGAAAGTCAGGGAAACTTACATGACTCCATTGAAATGCTTGTACTTGAAAATTATAATGCCCAAGCATCTCTATCAACAAAACTCCTATCGCTTGGTGGGCTTAACCTTACACAATTTTCCTAAATTAGGAGTATTGGCGTGACGATACTTGTCGTCACTTCCAAGCAGCATATCTAGTGAGTGCATGTTTAGTGAACACGGAATTATTTATGAACAACGAAGAAACAAATTGTTACGCCGAAATGCTGAAGAATTATTATTTCTGCATCACAATCTTAAACTAATTAAATTTTAAGTATTAAAAAAATTAACTTTTTTATTTAATTAATTTCTAAATTTATTGAATATTTATTAAATTTATTATGATTTCAAGCCCATTCAACCAAGCTACACACAATTTTACCTTCTGGGTTTTGTGTGGGAATTTGGGATTTGGTAGATGAAGGTTTGTGTGGGTGGTGTGTGTGCGGGAGTAGATATGGAGGCGTTAAATGGTGATGATATGGGTGGTGCGGGTGAGATGGGTTTTGGGGAGTTTGAATTGGATAGTGGGTGGGGGTGGTAATATTGTTTAGTGTGGTGGTTTGCGGTTGATTGGGGTCGGTTAAGTTATGGTGGATTGGGTTCGGTTGAACTGGTTGTAGTTGGGATTGGGTGGGTGTGGGTGAGGGTGGATGTGGGGTTTTTGTGATATTTGTAATACGCAACATCCACGCCGAATAGAAGTTCTTTCCCGTCTTTTTAGTATTGTTTTATTCTGTTCTCTCGAAAATAAAATTTTTAAACAAAAATCTACATCTTTAAAAATGGCCTTAAATTTTTTTATTTCATTCTATTTTTTCATTTCGGATTCACAGAAAAATTTAATATCGCAGTTAAAACGGATTTTGTAGGTAAAAGGGGAAAGATAGGAAGGTGAAGCCGGTCTTATGAAGTCGCGTGTAGCATTGCTGATTAGTGTAAATGAAACTTAATTCAACTACTGTGTTCTAGTATCCGTGTTCAACTACAAAACGATCAATTGGCACTGTCATTTTCCGAACAATTGCGTAACATTGGCAATGGAAAAATGCGATTGCATACAAATACACAATGCATCAAATTATCAGACAATTTTTGCAACATGGAAACCATTCGATCCTGACGAAGCAGTCGGACCCTATCCTGTTGAATTCTTGAATTCACTGCGGATTTACTGGAAATGCCACAACAGAACTTCGACTAAAAATTAATTAATCAAACTGAAAATCGTCCAAATTTGAATCATATGTTATTGGTACGGCGTCACATCCCTCTATGCTACTCGTACTACATCTTCGGTGTATATATTCAGTGGATCCACCACAGCATCGTTCATTTTCATAAGTCGCCACATCTTCAGTCACCTGTAGATCCATTATGAGCTCTAGGACCAACTGAGTTCCACACAATACATATGAAAAACACAACTGTCAGATATTTACAAACATACAACACAGCAATATCTTTTTTTTCAATCACATTATTATATTGTACTTTCCACTAGTTTCACGTGCCAATGACAAGCACCAAATATCGCCCGGCTTTGACGCGAAATTGAACGGCGGAATATAAAGATAAATTCCACTTTGATGGCGAAACAAAACAGTGGAATGTCAAACTCAATGTCAAATGTCACTAATTGACATTTTTAATAGTTAAAATATATTAATTATTCGAAAATCCGAATATCGAGAAAACGTTTGTTAAACCCGCTTATAGCAGGCAAGCCAACGTTCGGGCAGGACAACGTTTGTCTCAACGAGATAGTACTCATATAATATCGTTACCCAAAAATTTGTCCACCAAATTTAATATTTTATAATGTTTTTGAAAAGTTTGGATTTTTGTACACCATTTTGTGAACATTGCTATTAAAGGGTTTCTGCAAAGATTTCATATCTAATAAATTATTTATGGAGACATCCACGGTTATATGAGTAAGTTTTAGCATCCGTTTCGTATATTATTATTCAACCACACATCGTATTCAACATATAATCGCGTATGTAGTTTTGCCAGCTATAAAATTTTAATATCTGGTAACCCTAACTTTTATACGCTTTTCATGTTTTTATTTCCTCAAAATAAAAACAGTAAAAATATTTATCATAATACGGAAAATAATATAAATTTTTCCACTTTGCATTTTCCACAATCCATAGAGACTAAACACATACAGCCACACACGAATCCAGATCCACGAATGGTTGTCATTTAATTTTCTAATAAAGTTCTTTTCCAAAAACAAAACTAAAAAGAAGGAAAAAGGTGAAAATGTACATAATAAATATTTGAAAATTTTATATTTGAGAGGAGGGGGAGGCCTAAAAATATACAAAAACAACAAACATACATTTCTAAAAAATACAAAAAAAACATTCTTTTGTCTTCATCTCATCATCATAAATAATATTATTTGGGAGTTTTGTTGTTGTTGTTGTTGCTGTTCATTCCTCGTCGTCTTTAAGATGGGAGTAATATTTTGTGTTTTTCATGATAAATCTACCACGTTCGGTTTGATGGGAACCATGAAAATGGAAAATATAAAAAATAATAATAATATTTAACAAAGTTTTCTTTTTTTGTATTTTATTTTCCAACGAATCAATCTTAACTTATTTTTCTTTCGTAGTTCGTTTTTTTTTGCTTGAATCCAAGATATGTATTATAAAACAGGGATCGTGAACTGAACTCTTAATAAGATTACTAGAATTTTTATAAGATATTATGCAATGATTTGAAAATTCAATGGCAGTGGTTAGTAAGTGATGATCTTGCATTCGCAGCGTACTATATCAATGTATCGATTCGATTTTTCGCTTTACGATCAGGCATCGGATAATCAGTAGCCAGAAGTAGATAATCTTTGTGTTTGATACACCTGATACGTAGGTTTATATGGATTATAATGCTACAAAATAAAATGAAAGAAAAATGATGGAATTTTTCTTTTATTTTCGAGAGGTAGTGTAGGTATATAAAGTGTATGAGAGATGAACGAGGAAAAGTGAATAGAAGGTAAATTATGTGAGATGAATGTTTGTTGAGAAAATATTTTTTAAAGGGCGATTTTTTTACCTGTATAGTTAAATTTAGTTTGTGTGGTAGCGAGAAGTTCACAAATCTACCAGTCGTCTTCTATACAGCAATATTTTGTAGTTAACCCTATATACACAGATATAAATCTAGAGCATGGACATTAGGATGATTGAAAAAAATAATAATCTATAATTGTTTGCAATTCTACGAACGAATTCGTGAATAATGACCATTCATTTTCATTTCAATGGTTCTTAATTTATTTTTGTTTTTGTCTTACAAAATTCTGCGCCTTAATTAATCAACCAAGAAGAGAAGAAAATAAATTGTGAATAATTGAATTTTCTTTTTATGTGTTTATTTTTATAATGTAGATACATACTAAGAAGATTAAGACATCGTTCGTTTACATGCAGACTATTTCGAGGTGAGATTATGTAAAATATTTTCATTTTCTTAAAAGGTGCAAGAAAATTTTCTGTCAGCAACCAGGTACAACATTTTTTTTTTATATTCTTAATATATTCCAACACAACCAATAAAAAAAATCATTCATTGATTTTACGGGGAGCTTACCATCTGCCTGCGCAACCCCTATATATACTATTCCGAATCGCATCATATCAATGTACACCAGAAATTTGTTTTATCACAATCGATTATCTGATAAAATATTTATTATATTCGAACGAAATAAGCAAACAAATTGATGATACATTATCGATGGTTCATCCTGCAAAAAATTGTATGTATGCGATACAACACCGCAAATGGAAAAGGATAATGAAATTTTTCTTTATCCAATTTTTGTCATAAGAAATTAAAAGAAACTCAAAATATTTATGATGGGTGTTAAATCGATTATTCGAATACAAAATATTGTGATAATTTTTCTTTGTCCTGGCATCGATTAGGTTCAATTAATTCATGTAAATCCCATTCATATGGGATAAATTCGCGCATTGAATTGAAAATTCATTCATTTTTATTGTGTGTGTGTGTTTTTGTATAACTCCTTTGGAAAATATTTTTTCACTTTTCCAATACAAAAAACCGTTTGATATACGTTAAATAAATGACCTCCTGAAAGTTTGTTGTTATAAACAATCAAAATCCCATTTATTTTATCCAAAGTAAATGTTTATGTGTATTGCGTATTCAATGTTATACACATATACACAGTAGAAAAAAAGCTCAATTCATTATCAACATTTTATTTTAACTGATTTTCATTTCACCCTTGGATAGAAAATCATAATGGATATGGAAGAAAAATGGAACAATTATTATATATTTTTTCATAATTTTTGCCCTTTTTTGTAAATGTCATTGTTATACGGTAATACGCCTTTTTTTGCTGCTGTATACATTTTAGGTCAGAGAGCGTGCGATGCGCGCGCGATATTATGATATGTTTGGGGTTTTTCACATTTTGCTGCTGGTATTGGTGTTATGATTACACGTGATGGAATGTCATAATTAAGTTGAGCTTTTTTCTGTGCTGGGAAGAAAATATATATAAATATAATAGATATAAAAACTTGATAATTTTATTCTGCTACATCATCTCTGACATCATTATCATTGTATACTGATAGTTTGATTAGTTTACGCTTGTTTAGAAAATTTTATATTGTTACATTTATAATATATATTATAATTTTCTTGTCACGACCAATCAAACTTGGATTATTACTCAAAATAGTTTAGGGGCCGATGGCAAAACTAACTTCCTGAAAACCCGAATTTCAATACCCCGGAAATCAAAATAGCAGATTATAAATTTTAAAAATTAAATTTTCAACCAACAGTGTGTTGTCTGTGGGCTTTCTGAAATTCGGGATATTATTTTTCGATTATACAAGACCGATCCTTATGTGAAGCTAGCCTAAACTCCATCCCTGAAAAATGCGATGGCAACACTAATTATAGCTATCCTGACATTTTTTACTCTCAGCTCAAAAAATCGCCAGTTTTTTCTCGGGCCCGAAAATACTTGCTATCACGATAGCTAAAATCTATCATGATACTCGAAATTTTCGTGGCTGAGAGTAAAAATAATACATACTTATTAAAGCGTGTATGTGAAGTAAACAACCTGAAAAAGGACATGACACTGATTTGTGAAAAATTCTTCAAGGAGTAAAACGAGTCCGCCAACAATAGGAAGAACGAAAACGATAATGATTAAAAATCCGCGAACAAACTGGATCACAACAAAAATCATGTGACAGTCGACAAACTAGGTAAAAACAAGAGAGACACTGGTTGTTGGCGGTTTATGTACGGTAAAATAATTTATAAATCGGACTGGACAAATCATGACTTGAAGATCAATTCATCTTTTAAGAGACACGCCCGCTCACCACATCTCTCAAAAATGACAAGGACAAAACAATTCCGCAGATCTGACATCACACCTCCATCGACTACAAGCATCAAGAGTGCTCCGTCGACACCTATTCAACCACTCACCGGTACACCGCCTTCAAGTATCAACATTCCTCCGCCGACATCCTCAATTTTCAGACGTAACGATCCCTCAAGACACACCGCCCGTCGGAAGAACAACACCGAAAAATACCCAAATTTTTTAAAAGGTCCAACAATCCATCCTGATGGTGTGAGCAATGTCAAAGTCAAAAATTCATTCAACACCAACAACATCGAGGATCAGCCCAACATGAACATCACAAGTTCACCCAGTTCTAACAACAACGGAGGTTTAATTTCAGGCTCTACATCAGCATCTTTCGTTGATCCAGTCTTTCAACCAGCAGTGAGGATGGGTATTATCTCATCTAATGGCGATGGAAGATACCTCCTCGGGCGCCTCAGAGAAGACAAAATCTTCGAAGCAGCAAAACTATACGTTGCCCAGTACAAGGATTTAAAAGCCGGCATAAGCTTCCGAGGCACAACGTTCGAAGACCTTAAGTTAACTCTCGGAAAGGAACGATGTCCAACCTGTGTGGAGAAGTTGAAGGATATTCTGGTTAACTTTTACCATGCATACAACATCTCAAAAGAAGATATGGAGAAAACCCTATCTGCATTCCGAGTTTTCACCACAACCGAGAGAATTAATCACCTGAACAATAGTAAGAATAATTTTAACCAATTTTATTTTAACAAAAAAAATTTTTAATTGACACGACGTGCATTTCAGAGATTAACTCTAGAAATGTCAATATAGATAGGTTGGACAACAATGCTGATTATAATAGTGAAACTAGTTTTAATAATAATATTGCCATAAATGTTGACCAACATTGCTTTAATATTTTTTATGCTAATTGTGGAGGAATTAGAAGTAAAATAAATTCCCTCTATCGAAGGTTACATTCCACAGAGTTTAAAATTTTTGCATTGGCAGAAACTTGGCTAAACTCTAGTGTTTCTGACAATGAGATTTTTAATTCTGATTGGCTAGTCTATAGAAAAGACAGAAATTATGATCTAAGAAATAACACAAGAGGAGGTGCGGGGTATTGTTAGCAATTTACAAGTCCATCCCCTCATCCGAAATAAATTCTGACTCTAAATTCTACGTTCCGATACACCCACTATCTGAACAGATATGGTGTACTATTAATTGCAGCAGCAAAACATTAATTACATTGGTTGTATCTATGTCCCTCCAGCAGCGAACGAAAATATCTATGAAAGTATTTTTAATTCAATTAATGTAATTTCAACTAACATTAATGTAGAAATGAAATCTTAATTTTTGGAGATTTTAATAGACCCCACTTACAATTTATTAGAGATCCTGACGATGACAATTTACTTTTACCGACAAATACAAACGACAACATTGATATTAGTCTACTAAATTGTACTTACGGCAACAATATGTACCAAATCTCTCATATTAAAAACAGTAACAATAGACAACTTAATTTAATATTTGCAACAGCTTTCGAACATTGTAACGTAAGAGAAGCTTATGATACTGAGTCTTGCTTTACTAATTCAATACACCATAAAGCATTAATAACCAACTTTAGCCTATCTACTTCACCTTGCAAACTTCAAAACGAACCGATATACGCGTACAATTTCAAACAAGCTAATTTTAACTCAATTAAGACAGAAATTGATATGATTAATTGGCAAGAAGTATGTTCCTATGATAACCTAGATTTCACTATTGATCAATTTCATACTATTATTGATGGAATTATTTCAAGACATGTTCCCTGGGTAAAACTAAGAGAAAATAGAAAAGAACCTTGTTTAGACAGACGTCTCAAGAATCTACGCAATAGAAAGAACAGAGCTTTTAAAGTTTTCAAAAAGAATCCAACAACGAACAATAAAACACGACACCATCAGTTATATGAAGAATTTGAGTCCGCATCAAGAATAGCTTACAATAACTACATCAAACAACTCGGTGAGAAGATAATTTCAGAACCAAAAAAGATTTATGATTTTGTTAACTCTAAACGGAACACTAAAGGATACCCAGTAACAATGTATTTGAATGAGATATCGTCCTCGAACCCCAAAACCCTCTCCGATCTTTTTGCTGAGCGTTTTCAATCCATTTATAAAAGAGAAGCCAATGAAAGCAGTTTACCTTATTTCTACCAGGAAATCATATCACCCCGTTATGAGCTACAGAATGTGGAGTTGGAAGAGAGGGACATTTTGACCGGACTGCGAAGTCTGGACATTAAAAAAGGATCGGGGCCTGACGGCATTCCGCCCATATTTTTGAAAGAATGTGCAAACTCTCTAGTTAAACCATTATATTACATCTTTAACCGATCTCTAGTGGAAGGAATCTTTCCTAGTTTTTGGAAATTGTCATTTTTGACAGCAATTTACAAATCTGGCGGAAGGTGTAATGTAGCTAACTACAGAGGAATTGCTGCCTTATCTTGTATTCCCAAACTCTTCGAAAAATTAATTCATGATAAGCTTGCAGAAACTATTGTCTCCAATCTTAATGATCAGCAACATGGATTTATCAAAGGTAGATCCGTAACAACTAACCTGACAATCTTTACTTCTTACTTATTAAAACAAATGGAAAAAGGATTTCAGGTTGATGCAATTTACACTGATTTCAGCAAGGCTTTTGATAGAGTGGATCATAAAGTGTTGATTAAAAAATTAGAACTCATGGGAATAGGTGGCTCATTACTCAACTGGTTGAGCTCATATCTAAAAGACCGAACTCAATATGTTCGCTTTCAAGGCCACATATCACAAGCAGTACAAGTAAATTCAGGGGTTCCACAAGGTAGTCACTTGGGGCCATTGCTCTTCAATTTCTTCATATCAGACTTGTCTACAGTACTGCAAAACATCAAGCATTTATTCTATGCTGATGACCTAAAAATATATCACAAAATCGAAAATACAGACGATGCAATTTGTTTACAATCAAATCTAAACAAATTGATATCGTGGTGCAACAGTAATAAATTAGACCTTAATCTTGACAAGTGTTATGTGACCAGTTTTACAAGGAATGTTGTTCTTCATAATATTGACTACGTAATTGATGGGAGGAGTTTGAAGAGAGTGGACGAAATAAGAGATTTAGGTGTAATAATTGACACGCGAGTCAATTTCCATAAACATTATGATGTAACGTTGGGAAAGGCATATGGGGTACTGGGTTTCATAAAAAGAAGAGCTAAAGAATTCAACAACTAATGGGTAACGAAATCACTCTATTGCTCATTTGTGAGATCTATCCTTGAGTATGCTTCGGTAACTTGGATGCCATATACCGAAAAGTATGCAATAAAATTTGAATCAGTACAGAAGCAATTCTTATTGTTCGTGCTCAGGCATATGTTCGATCCGCAAGATTATACCAACCTACCAAGTTACAATTCTAGACTCGACATAATATGTTTAGATACTCTTTCATCAAGACGAGATTTACTCGCGGCCAGTTTCATTTTTGACGTGTTACAAAAAAACATCAACGTCGAGGGAATTTCAAATGCTGTTGTTTTAAATCAAGGACGCACTCGACATGCAAAGTACTTAAAAGAAGTTCACCACCCTACCAACTATGGAAAGAATGAACCAATAAATAGAGCATGTAAAATTTTTAATAACCATATTGAGGCTTACAAGCTAGGTACCAACTTGAAAAAACAAACATATAAGAAAAATTTTAAGATTGCAATTTAAATAAATTTTTAGTTTATATAACGGACTGTATTTTTGGGTTGCTACCTAACTACTATTGGTGAGGACACTAAGTACTCCGAGTCACACCAATCGTAGGTTTGTATGAACCCGTAAGAATAAAAGTGTAAGAACATACATTAATTTAATTTTTAAGTATCAAAATAAAAAATAATAATAAAATAAAATTTGAAAGAATAAGTTAACGAAATATTTTATATCAAAAATGTATTACAAATTTTTTAGAAAATATGAATTTATATATTTAACTATGCAAAATTATTTTATAATAATATACCTTGTTTGGTAAATAAATAAATAAATAAATAGTGCGATGGCAACACTAATTATTGCTGTCTTGACATTTTTTTACTCTCGGCCTAAAAAATCGCTATATTTTTACTTTCATCCTCAAAACTTCTTGATATCACGATAGTTAAAAACTGTCAGGACAGTCGACATTTTTTGGGCTAAGAGTAAAAATAATATCTATAAAAATATGTTTTAAATGTGTCTCTCGCAAACACTATCACCGAAAAAATCTTGATTTTTTTTGCCGATTTTGAGTCTAAATTGTTTGGCTGGACTAGTGAGTTACATTAGGAAACATAGAGGACGGTTTAAATATGTTAAAGATGTTTCGATCACAAAACATTTTCTTAACGACCCGCCGAAATTTTAGTGACTATCAAATACTATCAAATAGATTTCTTAAAATGTTACTCTCCAAGATAATCATACATATCGACAAATCGATAGATAACAATTCTTCTATTCAGAACACACTGAACTGGGTCAACTGTGATGACCCACTTTTCATCCCTGAAAAATGATATGGATATGAACACTAATTATTAATATTATGATATTTTTGACTATCAGCCTCGAACAAATACATATTTTTACTCTCAGCCCCGTAAATATTTACTGTCATGATACCTAAAACTATCATGGCACAATTATTTTTCAGGGCTGAGAGTAAAAAAGTGGCATTTTGATGATACATGAACACTATGACGACGGAAACATTTTCGGAGCTATACAATAAATAAATCATATTAATTATTTGCCCATCCACGATTTTTTTTTTTACATTATTTTAGGAGATATATTTTATCTTATGTCTGATGGTAGAGGAAGATTAAATTACGTATGTGAAGTTATCCCAGAAAATAATTTTTTTTAATCAGGTAACACTAACATATCAATAACAAACAAATTTGCTCTTGTATGAAGTTACCCCAGCCCAGGTTTTGATTCATTTCATTCAAATATGTATACTATATTTGTGAAGTTAGCCCAGCCCAGTATTTCTTATCAATTTTAATAAAAACACGAAAAATTATAAAATTTATTAAATTTGATTTATTTTTCATATAATAAAAGAAATTAGAATCTAACGTATAGAAAAACTGTAAAATTTTGAATTACGTAAAGTAATCAAAAATTACAGGCAATGTAAAAAAAAAAAATTTGTTCCGGGGCAAGTTTCCAAAAATGGGCTCTGGGCTGGGGATTTCATTGATTTTTATAAAATTTTGCGTCCCGCTCAGAAAAAAATATTTCCGTGACAAGTTCCCGAAAATGAACTCTGGGCTGCGGATTTCATTGATTTTTATATAATTTTACGTCCCGCTCGACAAATAATTATTTCGCCAAAACTAAAAATGTTTCGGATCAGGACTACATGATTTTGAAATGTATACACTAGCAGCTAAATTTAAGCTAAATTAGAAAAAAATCGTTCCGTGGCAAGTTCCTAAAAATTACCTCTGGGCTGGTAATTTCATTGATTTTTATATAATTTTTCGTCCCGCTCGATAAATTTAAAACTATTTCGCAAAAACTAAAAATGTCTCGGATCAGAGCTACCTGATTTTGAAACACGAAAAATTATATAAAAATCGATGAAATTCCCAGCCCAGAGTTACACACACGACAAACTTAATCTTATTACGAGTTTCTAGGGCATTTGAAATAAAGATCTTAACACAATCTAGAACCAGGAATTTCACCCGAAAACAATCAGGTTCTAGAAAAAATGTTCTCTATTGAAGAAAAATGAAGAATGATTGTTTTTGGCACTGTACTTTTTAGCCGGGCTTCACGCCGTTTTTAGGTTTTCATAGAAATATAAATTTTTAAAACCTGTTTCTCAAAAAAATAATCAACCAAAAAACTTGACCTCCCCCTTAGTCAGTGACTTTTATAAACACGGATATTTTCCATAGTTTCGTCTGCAACCATTTTTTTAATTTTTTTAAAGTTTCGATCATAAAAATAACTTAGGAAACTTAATTTTCTCAAGCTCTACAAAGTATGGGTTACCCCGTTACGAAATAAAATTACATTTACCATAGTAAATTTTTATTATTGGCTCATTTCATTTGATTGTTATTGTAGGTGTGAAAATCAAGAATATCTTGATTTTAACACCTACAATAACAATCTTGAATTTTTAGTTTTGCTATTAGAGGGCCCAGCACTGTTAAGATGTTGAGGATGAGAAACAGAGGAGGTTCCTATGAGTGTAATATTTTGTAGAATTTTTAAACTACTTGAAGGAGCCGCCCTTAAATGGTATGAGGTTAAGGCATCAGAATTCAATAATTGACTGGTAAATGAATTCAAAGCAATATTTCAGTCTCGGAATTACGATTTCATCATGAGAGAAGAGATATTGGAAAGATATCAGGTCTCCTACGAGAATATAGTGTACTAGTTATTAGATATGTCTGAACTGTTTTCAAAAATTTATCTTCCAGTTGAAGAACAGAATAAGGTATGTGTATCGGAGCGTTATAATATCGCATGGAGCTTTCCGCAATATTAATAAAGGTTGCTCAGTTAGCGGAGTTATGCAGAAATATAGGTGGAGCGAAAATGACGGGCAACGGGAAAAATTCATCTAAGAAACCAGCATGCCCACAAAACTATCGATGGTACGAAAAAACTTGTCACAGAAGTGTAATGAGCTGTAATGTAATACAAGTAAATAAGGTAAACGGTAAATTATGGCAATTCAGATAGTACAGACACGAGTGGGAAGAATATTATTATTTCGGAAGATGAGGAAAGCAGCTAACAGATTAAAGAGTGCATTGTTAACATAAAAAGAGATAACCAACCTCACTCACATATATGTCGAAATCCTGGGACATAATTTCACTGCATTGCTAGAATTTGTTCCGACAAAAAGAAACGTAAAATCAGCGGATGGAACCTTGCATTCCTTAGGACATGCTTTTGACATACCTTTTGTTGTCGATACGAGATGTAAAGTGATTAGGTCACTTGCGAACCAATGCTAATGAGATTTAATTTATGGCACCGATTTCTGGGAGGCTTTCAATATCTGGCCAATTGCAGACAGGACGAATGATCCGAGAAGCGTGAAATTTTAAGCGGGATTTTAAAACAGTAATGCTTTCTTTCTCGTGACTCGTTCTAACAAACTGGATTAACAACGTTACTACAGCATGACATCAACACAGCAAAGGCAAGTCCGTTTAAAGCGACACGTTCAGAAGGAGTTAAATCTGTCACTTGATCGCATTCGCATGATACGGTTGGGAGTGGTGAAAGCTGCCGGTCATGCTGATTGTTTACACCCTGTTATTTGCGTGCGAAAACTTTCAGGAAAAATTTGATTTTACTTAAATCCGCACAATTCTAACGGTCACAGTGAAAGATACATCCTGCATCCCCAATAGAACTCCTTTAACTTTTTCCTTACAGAAAAGTATGAAAAAAACTTGAGATTTTTTTTTCATATTTTTCTGTAAGGAAAAAGTTAAAGGAATTCTATTGGTAATTCGCTGATAGTTATCCTTTATCGACGTGGCTGACACGAATGGTACCAGTGGATTCCTTGATTAAAATGAATGTGAGGTTACTTCTATCACGTCGCACGTTAAAGCCCGCCTGTCAAATTATAGAAGTTTTAAGAGGAGCCTTCCAACACAGCACCTTGTATTAAGGAAACATTTTTATTTTCAAATACTAATTTCATTACAAAGCTGATAACATTCTCTTTTAAATAAGATATAATAATTATGTCTATTTAGTTAAAAAGTATTTCTAATTTAAACAAAGATTTTAGAATTCTATTTTTTGAATTCTAGATCACCAATTTTGTTTTCATCACTTTAGTCACAAATCCCACGTTTTGGGTTGGTGGCAAAATTAATTTATTATATAGAACATTTTAGTTTAAGGTGACATAGCACCTTCAAAATTGAAAAAAAAAAGTTTTTCAAAGAATTTAGAATAAAAAGCTTTTTTTTGGAATAAAAAATCTAAAATCTGAATGAAACTTTCCATTGACATTTTATTTAACTGAAAGTATACAAAAAAAAAATTTTTAGATTTTTTTAGTCCACTGTCATCTGCTACAAGGGTTTTTCAAAAACACTGAAAATTCGGGCCGTGCATCATAACTGCTCTCAGAAACGTCTAAAAAAAATAAAACGGGGTTTTATTCAGCATTAAATCGCCCTTGGAATGAACTAAAAGGAAAAAAATTGGTTGAAAAATAAAAAAATGGCGGCATTTTTTCGAAAATCCAGTTTTTTGTAGTTTTCTCGTTTCAATGTAATCATGTGGCATATCGTTTAAAACGCTTTGAATTAAATAAAAATTTAATTATCAATACTTTATTTCACAGGTTCACCTAAATTTACCCTTTTTGACGCTTGTGGTAAATTATTAGTTTATTATTGACTTTATAATAGTGTCGCATAACATATGGAACATATCTTGAGAAATGTCGCAAATTTAACTGTAGGTGCTGATATAATGCCGCGCATATCGTTTGAAAGGTCCTTAACGAACCAACAATTTTTATATCAGCATTTTAGTTCATAAATCCACCATTTTTGCGATGGTGGCAAATTATCGCTAATATTTTAAATATTAATAGCAAATTCTTTCGAAACAAAATTTTGATCTTAGATCAAAAAAATGACTGGCAATGCGATGTATTTCAATGACATTTCGATCAAATTTATTGTATTGTCAATCATTTTTTTGATCTAAGATCAAAATTTTGTTTCGAAAGAATTTGCTATAAGAAAACCGATTGAGCGCTTTACGATAAATTACGAATCTGGTGCGAATGTAATATAACCTAATGGAAATTTTATTAAAACCACCACATTGAAATAAATTCACATATTAAAATCCAAATAAAAACCGCACACCAGCTTTCACGTACGTAGTCAACGACCATCTAATCCGAAGTATTTCTATATAGTCAGGGTTTTTATGATAATGTTAGAAATGAAAAACCCCACAAAAAATTATTATTATTATTATTATCCATATAAACATAATATACAAAATCCCAAGCATTTGTTGTTGTTGCCATATATCCTTCATACACTACGACGGATACACCATAAACTTTTACAAAATAGAAAAGGCGTTTTGTACCCCGATCGATTTCTATATCACAATCGCAACACACAAATCGTACTCATCCCATATTCCCCATGGTGTCATTCAAATACTGGTGGATTTATTTATACGTACTTTGCTAATAATTTTTGTGTGCTGTTTCGTTTCTCGCCACCTCCTTGGCGTTTTTCATTGCACACTTTCCCTCACCAAACCCGAACGAATGGGTTAAATAATATTATAAATATTAAATATTGTAATTTAAATTTATAATTAAAAAGTTAATTTTTATTTTTATTTGTTGTTGCTGATACTGCATCTTCTTTTTCTTATTTATTGATAACATGATACGTATTTTATATTCTCGTATTTAGCATTCTCAGGAAAATGTACAGGTGAATGAAAAAATCTGTACCTACAATGTACATCTATATAAAAATCCAGTTACAACAACGGCAAAAAATTTTCCAAAAATAAAAAATGAGATAATCTATTAAAATTTTAATTGAATTGTTGCTTTCTACATTTTCCTCATTAACAACAACACCTAAATAGAAAACTTAACTTTTAAGTAATAAACTTTAATTAAAAATTCAATAGTTTTACAATTTTAATCCGCTTTTTTTGTGCTCTCATATACTGAGGATGAGTTTATTAGTGGGAATAATTTTACTTACTTTATTTTATCGATAGTTTTGCGGTAAACCAAATTGTGTTGTAGCTTGTAGGTAGATACTTTATTTAATTATAATTGGAAAATCAATCAATATCTTAATGATGAAATTCCCATTCCTCTCTATAAGATCCTTACATAACGTATACGTAAATATAAAGGAACTTTATTTTCCTTACATTTAATTACATTTCAGGCTTCAGATTTTTAATTATGATTAAATTGAAAAATAGACACACACACACACACATATGTGTTCGATATGTGTATGAAAAACAAAAATATTTACCCGAATCTGAAATGGAATTGGTTTTTCCGTTTTGTCAAAAAATTGAAAGCTCTTTAGATATAATATTTACAAATTTTTTTGTGTGTATCGATACATATGTTTGTGTTCGTTGAAATTGAAAATACTGTTGATTAAAATTAATCATTAGGAAAATAGATATTACAGGTGATGTTAAATTTTCACACACAGGTTGCGATGTTTTTATTTATGTTTTGAACAATTTTTATGTACATAATTCATTTGCAATGTGTTATGTATGATTATTATGTAGAGGTGTGGTGGTGGTAAATACAAAATTCACACGGCCATTTGATTGAGATGATTAAATTTGTATTTATCGTTTAATAGGCTTAGTTTAAAAAAAATTGTTTGCAAAATGTTCGGCAAAACTGTATATGATTAGTCATTTAGGGTGGCAATTTTTAATTTGTATATTTAAATAGTTTATTAAAATTACGCTCAATTTGGTTATCGATGTGTTGGTGGAATTTTTGATACAAATGGAAGATTTTTTTTTGTAATATTGACAACTGGTTCAGAGATCATTTATAGTAAATTATCTTAAAGAAGTTTCTCTGGTTACTACTTTTACAATAATTTATTATTCTAATTAGAACTACCCAGTTCCAATAGTTTCTGTCTTTAGTAATCTTGTCACTACATTGGTGCTGTCCAACATACGACGTATGTCCGCATTTTTATGCCGATATAATCGCTGTACGTGTTTTCTTGCTTGGTTCTCTATTTCCTCGGTGACGTATTCTATCATTAAGTCGCTACAACCGCAATGTTGGATACCATAGGTCCATACTGGTTTTAGCATTTACCTATACAGACGCAATTTATGCAATTGTGGGGTCAGAAATTCTACCCATGATGCTTTCAATATTTTTTTTCAACTGCTAGGATGGCTGTATCAGCTGCAAATGTTGCTACTGTAGTACCTTGAATATTCTACTGTAGTAACTCGTATATAGCATTTTTCTCTAAATTGTATTTTTCTGGCCATCTGATCGAATAAGTTTGGTGTAAATATTTTCGAAACAAAGCTAAATAGGAAAATATTTTTCCCTATAAAAATCTTGTGGAACAAAAGTTTCCAATTAACTTTGTTTTGAAAATTTTTGTACTATACTTATTCCTTCAGTAAGCCAGAAAAATACTTTTTTCACAAAAATGCTATGAAAATATTTTTCCCAATTCCCTATCCCCAGGAAAATCCAGAATAGTGCCAGTCACTGCTGATATTCTTTTTTACTTCATAGTACTAATTTTCAAGTTTAACTCGAAAATGTCGATCTGCAATTTAGGATTTCATAATTTGATAAAATTTAAAATACAGTTTAAATGCAGGCCCCTAGTTCCAAACTTTACCGGCGTGAACATTCTGGACAGTTTTATATTATTGAACAGTTTCATAATTTGGTTTAGAAATTTTTGTATGTGTCTAGTTTTGTTGGACAAAATACAAAATTTTAAACAAATATTTGCGTGTACACTAAAAAAGATCAATTTTTTGTATTTCACGTTCTTGTTTTCTCAAATAATTTTAATCATTAGGAATATGCACAATTTTGTGTGAGTAAATGCGGCAGGGAAACTTTCGAATTTCAAAATGAAACATTCCATACAATTTTTTTTAAATTTGAATCATTTAATAACTGTAAAACTAAATTTTATGCAGATATGTTTAGTTAACATCAAAGCCACTAGGTCGGTGTCATTTACATCACATTTTTAATCGATTCAAATATGTATATAAAAATATTAGTTTTTGGTTTTCGCATTACATCAACAAAGTTTGACTTTTTGTGTTTTGATAGTTGTTTAAACCAGCCTTTAAAACAAATCCCGGGAAATACAAAAAATATTCCCGTGAAATGGAAATTAGAAAACCAACCAAATTCCCGGGAATTCCCGGAAGTGACCCTCTACCTACAGTCCAGGCGGATCGATAATTCGGAATAAAACTTCGTACTTAAGCTTTTACCATAAATAAGAGATCTTCACAAAATTTGATGGAAATTTGTTAACCGGAAGTAGCAGCTTTTATATGAGCTTTTCCAATTCTTGCTATGACGTTGAAAATTAATCATTTACAAAAAGGACAAAGGATTAAAAATTCAAATAAATTTAAAGATTAAATATTTATTATAGGTGTGCAAGTGTAACGATTTGTAGAGAGCACCGGGTGTTATGGTTTGGTGTTGTATTGATGGATTATTGATCGCGAAAGAACTATAAAATGTTTTTTTTGTAATAGATTATGGACCGGTTTCCCTGTTATTTTTTATTTTTTTTTGGGCCTGGTAACGTTCAGCTGTAACGGTTAGACCAGGTTCTAGAAGACACACAGTAACACTTTCTTGACATGACTATCCATTTTTGCAACTGATGTTGCTGGTTGGCTTGGATCAACCCATGGCTTGCTGCGTATAGGATTATCGTACAAAATGTACTTTTCGTCACCATTAATGATTTTGTGCAAAAATTCTTTCTGTTGTATCGAGAAAGCAAATTCATGCAGATGTCAACTCTTCGGTGTTTATTTTCTTCGGTCAATTCATAAGGAACCCATTTTTTTCCAATCAATAGTTGCTTTCCAATCGACCACCGCAAGTACTTCTAAGTGCAAAAAATGTATATTGGCTAAATTGTCGATTGGAAAGCAGAAAAAGTACAAAAGCAAAACATAACCTACAAATGTGTTTGTGATAACTTTTTAATAAAAAAATATCTATACCGAAATTTTATTAGCGCTTCACATATGACAGCCAATTATATTTTTGACAGAAAAATACTACACACAATCACCTAGTGGACAAATTTATCGTAACTGCTTTCAACTACTTATAATAAACCGGTAGAGCAGTTGTGAATAGTTAATTTAGCAAAGACATAAACCATAAGTGCTTAAAGTACTTGCGGTGGTCGATTGGAAAGCAACTAATTCCATAGCTTGAGCAGCATTTTTTTTCATTTGAAAATAGAATAGAATGCAATGACGTAAATGTTGCTTAAATTGATGCACACGGAACGACAGCTTGTAACTGGCGGGCGATTTGGATGCGTTCAACTAGAGATATATAAAACAATGAGATATAAATCCACGAACAAAACCACAAAAAAAAAGTAAATTTTCTATTAGCGCCCAACCAAAAGCAACACAAATGTATTCTATAAGCCGAACTGTACTCGAGTATACATAGGATCGGTTTTTCAGTCATCTATTCATAGAGATACATGCACACATCAAATAGAAGTAAACGCAAAACTAAAAACAATGGCTGATGGCACACGGGGTATTACAGAAACCGTATTTTTCTTCATTTCTTTCCCCGTTTACCTATGATACCGGTTTTAATTGCGACTTAAACAAATTTTCGGTGCAACCACACTAACACAAACATAAATGAAATACAAAATATTTCAAGGACATATTTGACTTATTTTAGTTTAAAATTTATTTTCGAGAGAGCCAGAATCTACTTAAATGTAAGCCCTGCAAACTCCACACATATGAAATAAACAATAACTAAGTAAAGATGTATTGGGTTTTGTTTTCCATAGTAGTTTTATTTTTAAATAACTAAGTATAAATGTGTTGGTGCAGAAACAAAAAATAAATGAAAAAAAAAAATTTAAATTGACGTTGCATTGTTAGTGTAACCAACACACTCTTTGTTAGGTTTTTTTTAAATAGGTATCTGTCAATGAGAAGAGTAAGCAGGACTTATACTTAAGTAGATTCTGAGAGAGCAGAAAAAAACAAAATAAAACACACATACATATATACATTATCTATTACGACTAGTTGGCCTTGAAAAAATAATCAAAAAACCAAATATCTCGTGTGGAATGTGACAATAACAAATAGAAGAAGAATGTAAAATAGAAGCGGAAGAGGAGGAGCCAGATTTCATTAAATTTTAAAATTTAATTTTATATTTTGTTCAGTGTGGATGTTGAAGCGAACGCGGAAGGTTATCAAATTTCTGTTTGATGCTGTAATTTTTTTGAAATCAAGGAGTAAGCCTATTTTTTATAATGAACCATTTTTCACAGCAAACTTGAGATAAATCTGTGGTGAAGATATAAAAGGTAATAAGTCATTTTGTTACTTTTTAGATCTCTTCATTTCATTCGAAATGTCCATAAAAAACTGTAACGGTAAATTTTTTTTTTGGTTTAAATTTTGGTAAGTATATACACAAAACCATGCAAAAATTAAGTTTCCTACGATCGATAATTTTTTCCAGAAACACCAAAAAATTTTAAATTTGCTCTTCACCACAGAAATGTATTGTATTTATTAATGAATTAAACATATGAACTACTTTCCGTTTAAGTAACAATTTTATGTCCAATAAAAACAAGAAACGATAGAAAACTGTATAAGGATAATAATTACGGACTTGTTACTGTAAAACTTTACAAGTTTTTTTTTATTTTTCGTTTACACATTGTTTCGTTTTACCTTACGAAATTTTGTCTTCTTCATTTATACACAATACCATGATACAGTCGAGCAAAAATTGTGTATGTGTTCCAACAATATGGCGTGTAGAGTTACATTCGTGCTGGTTTCGCCGAGAACATAATCTACTTAAATGTAAGTCCTGCTAACTCCACACATATGAAATAAACAATAACTAAGTAAAGATGTATTGGATTTTGTTTTCCATAGTATTTTTATTTTTAAATAACTAAGTATAAATGGGTTGGTGCAGAAACAAAAAAAAAATGGAAAAAAAAATTCAAATTTACATTGCCTTGTTAGTGTAACAACACACTCTTTGTTAGTTTTTTTTAAATAGGTATCTGTCGATGAGAAGAGTAAGCAGGACTTATATTTAAGTAGATTCTGCCGAGAAGCATAATAGCACACATATACACACACACACACACCAATCTATCATAAATCGTTTATACATTTTATTTTGAACCTATAGTTGTGTGTTTTCAGATTATATTTTTTTCTTGTTTCTTATCGTGAAGATTTTATTCCTGGGAGAAAGAGATGCCCAATTGTTTTAATATAAAGTACCGTACATATTTTCATATTTTATTGCGTACTGTAAAACCCTATTAAACATTTCTTTAAATAAGCGTATAACTAAAAATTATAATATTAGTGAAATATGTATGTTACTGTATAATGTGATTTTACGTTGTTAGTGGTGTATCGTATCAATGCACCTAGAAGACAAGGCAATACTGCTTGTTACATCAAATTTATGTCTAAATAAATACATAACATTTAAGGGTTTAACGAAATGTTTAATGCATATTTTGATAATAATATAATAAGTAAATTATTTTTTACCAAATATAAAAAACTCGGATCATTTATTTGACTTTAATACCATACCAAAGATTGAAATCGTCGACATAAAATGACGTCATATAGCAAAATTTTTAAAGCAATGAGGCCATTAGTATCTAGGTGCACTGATCGTATTGTACGTAAAAATCGACGATTTTTTTATGGATTTACAAAGTCATTTTGCATCTAGATACAGTAAAAACAAAATAAAAGAGAAGCGACATGTATAAAGTGATCTTTCGAGCTAATATTAACATTAAATGTAGAGTAGGCTCGAATAAAAGGAAAAATAAAATATCAATGAATGGAGAGTATGCAAAGAAGAGACATAAACAGCGATTAAATATTTTTTTTACTCTCGCAATAAAATGATCGGTGAAAATAAAGATGAAAGAGAGTATGGTTGGGCGCTAATTGAATATGTGATTTAGTTTTATTGTTTTTTCGTGGATTCATATCTCATTGTGTTATATATCTCTAGTTCAAGTATATTTCATTGCAACGAACTTCAGAGCAGAGTTTCTACTTGCACACCTAATATTACGATGTACTCGTTTTATTGTTGAATATTGTTATATCTGAAGTCAAATTGATGTGGGGGAATAAGATTTATTTCTTCTATTGTTGGTCAAACCAATGGGTCTCTTGAGGAGTGATGTGATATGAAATTCGATATTTTGTTTCTATCCATAGGCCATTACTTTTGTTGATCTCCAGAACCAAACTCGGAACTGCGTAGTCGTTCTGCTGTAAACAGCTATTTACCTTTATTAGAGGTCATTGTCATCCCCACACTCAGAAAAAAATATGATAAATACATGATTGCATTTACCATAATATCATCATTGCATGTTAAAAACATTATTAAATGATTGATTTTCTCATACTATGATTGATTTTATCATACTATGATATTTTTGATCATTTTTCTTGATCTTCTTCATCATAACAATGATGATCACTGAATTTTTTTTTTTTGAGTGATTATCATTGTTATGATGAAGAAGATCAAGAAGAATGATCAAAAATATCATAGTATGATAAAATCAATCATAGTATGATAAAATCAATCATTTGGATAATTGTATTTAAATTACAATATTATGGTAAATGCAATCATGTATTTATCATATGTTTTTTCTGAGTGCAGTTGGTATTTTTTGCATCAAAATCACCTCCGACGCCATTTTATTTAGCGAGTCTTGCTTATCTAACCTGTTGCTTCAAGCCATTTCTCTAGTTTAGCTATAATCGAATGTTAAGAGCTTCCATGCTTCTTATGTGGAATTCTATTTACTTTTCCAAATCAATGTGAAATTTGTGGTTCAAATAGAACAAAAAATCAAAATTGATGTGGTTTTATGTATGTATGTATTGGAAATGTTAAATAGGATTTTGACGTTTAGAAATGTCACATCAAAAAGACATCAATTGTGCACTCCACTATACGAAATTTTATTTATATATTTCCGAACGAATAATCGTCACATATTTATTAATGAACGATTAAAATATATTTCAATAAAATTTAATACACATGCTTTAATTGATTAGGAATTTAACACACCAATTGACGTTTCTACAAAAATTGACGTTTCATTTTGTATTGGTATTTCTCCATCAAAAAACAATTGACGAAAAAATTTACATTTTTTAAAATTGATGTACATAAAAAAAAATTGATTTTTTCTGGCAAATAGAACAAAATTTTTGATGTACATCAATTTTTTTTGTCGCATTTTGGTAAATAGAATTTCACATTAGTATCTTTTGGAGCACTGTTGTATCATCGGGAGTGCTCGTCGCATTGGTATTGCCACATGCGAGCATAGTTTTGGTTCTTCCGTTGTACTTGCATGAGGTTTTGGTTCCTCTTTGGTGAAGGCTTGTTTCGTTTTTTTTCGGTAGTTCGCATTTTGGGTTCCCATTTATTTCTTAATCATTTTAGTCCTTATCTATTTCATAACCCTGATAGTTTGCAGAATGTGTCTTCTTGTTATTAACACATTTTGCAGTAAAATTTTTATTGACCCGATTTACTTGCGATGTAACGCTTTCCGGCACATTTTATGCATCTAGTCCCTCTTTGGGTTTGTCCAACTGGCTTGAAACCTGTGGTTTGAAAACCATTACGTTTTTTGCACTGCGTTGATTAAAGTGACTGCTATCGCACATTTAGGCCAATAGTGGCGCACTGCGATATCGCAGGATACTATCTCCTCTTTACTCCCGCTGAAACCATCCAGAACCACTTATGTAGTGTATATATCGCACTCCACAGTCCGCGAGTTCCGAAAGGCTGTCTATACCGTTCACACCTAAGTCTTATGCCTTCTGCATGATAGTGCCGGACACGAGCATAGGAAGTGATCTAAAGTCTCTTCCTCCTCTTCGTCCATACAACTTCTTCAAAAGTCATTCGTCTGTACACCTAGTCTTCTCGCATGTTCCCCAAAAAGGCAGTGCCCTGTCAGTATCCCTACATCCAAGCGTACCTCTCGTTTTCCCAGGGATACTAGTGTTTTGGAGCGCCGCAAGTCTAGTTTTGGCCAAACCTGTTTCGCTACCCTGCACGTGAAAGTGTTGGTTCAGCTAAGTAATAATATTATTGAGTGAATTGAATTTTTTAATAGTATCTAACTAAGTTTACAAAAATATTTTATTTTTGCTTTAGCTTTCGATACCCTTTCGGTGTCATTGTGCTTTTGAAAATGACTCCGAAAGGGTATCGAGTGCTAAAGCATAGATAAAATATTTTTGTAAACTGAGTTAAATGTCATTACAAAAATTAAAAATTCTTCTTTTTGCTGCATTTTCTATTTGGTGGCTCTTTTGCTTGAGATTCTCAATAAGTTTACTCTTTTGCACCGGCGTAGGTAATCCATTGTGTCCCTCGGAATTTAGCTTTGTAGCCAAGGCTCTATAGGTTTCATAGTCTGCAGCATTTATTTTCCAGGCGCCATTGTTTTGAGATACAAGTTTGTACTTAGCTATCGATTGTTAATTGGTAGAAGTGATTTCTCCAACTTGTTGAAATATTTTGGAACAATATTTCATGTTACACTATCAGTAGTAGCAGTTTTTAATCTGGCAACACGAATAAGTGATTTTTACAACTAGTTGCAAATGTTTAGTACTACGTACTACTATACTTAATTCGTGCTGCCTCTGTCGGATGTTAATTGTATTTTATACCAAGCGAATTTGGCTCTCCCTATTAACTGCTGGCTCTATTACTAAGTGAACTAATTACATAGATTTGGCGACTAACTATTTAAAGTTTTATTGTTTTATTTAAATCCTGCATTTAAAGGCCGTTTCATTTAAAATACACTACAAGGTATGAGTTATTGCTGCAAGTGGTGTGCCACAACTTACCGCAAACAGTAATAAATGTTTTTATAAATAAACTGATTGCATGCAATGATTTGTGTCCCTTTAAAATTGGTCATATCAAATGACAAATCTGACAAAATTAAATTTATATGTTTTTATGTTCATGTTGTTCTCGTTAAATACCAAATATGTAAATATTATTCAGGAAATTTAATTGTGATGCATTATTAATAAAATTTTATTTTTAGGGAGAATTGTTGTTTTTAAAAATGAAAACCACTGCAGTTTATGTCCACAACAAACTATCAAAATTAATTTTTTAAAAATTTATTTACCGAAAGTAATATGATTAATTTATTTTATTCAAATGAATATTTTTTTATCGTTCCTTGGTATAACTAAAAATCGAATAAATTCAAAATGATGGCGATCATCATTATCATGTGAACGTGCGGTTATTTCATTAAGTACCAAACCCTTTTAGGATTTTGGTACCGTATATTTTAGTTATATAAGAATTTATTGTAAGAAAGTTATTCTCATTTTGGTAAATCGTATGTGACCTTTAGTAAACGAGGAGAGGGCATGCGTTTGTGTATGTACGTATAACTATATTTAACCCAACATCCATTAAATTTTCATTTAATTTTCCGACTTTTTCTTTAAAAATCATAAAATATGCATGTTATAGATTACAATTTATAACATTAACCTTTCGATTAAATATTTCAAGAAAAGTTATAAAAGAAAATTTGTTAAAAAATTCACCACTAAAACCACATAACTTTGCATTTTCTTTATATTTGTTCCAAAAAATATTAATTTATTTAAAAAATAACAAAGTCAATTTTATACATTTCATGTTTCTGGCTGTATATTGAGCATATTAGGATAAAAAGGAAGTTTATATATTGTATATTGAGAAATTTCACATCTATTATATTCCATAGTAATTTTCATTAAATTCAATTTTCGTATATAGCAAAAATATCTCATATGTGTTATCTTATTTTTGCCTAGTATGTTATCGAATATTTTCACAAAACTACGTGAAAAAAATTTTCAATCGATTCATAATACATATACATAAGATAAGTAAATTCAATCAAGAATATAGAAAAAATAGTAAATTTACCAACAACAATGAGAAATTTTATGATGAAATATTGAAATAGAAAATTTAATACTGTAAGTATAGAGCAAACAATTTTCCAGTTTTCCCAACAATCCAGGTTATAACAGCAATCGTTGCATACTTACAAGAATGGAAACTAATATCTTGTATTTGCTCTATTTGTTTGGAAAGCAGTACCAGAGCACGGAAAAACTGCAAAAAATATTGTTCGCGCGAATGTTTTGTGTTATTTTATGCAACCGAACAACTTAATATACGAGTAGAATATAATATGTCTCCCTCTGTACGAGTACGAGGAACCTAAATAATATTTCTCAAAATATAAGAAAACTTTATAGGATTTTATTAAACTTCTTTATTTTATATTTTCTACTGACTTCAACAAATTTAAACATAACAAAGTTTCGTATATACAAAAAAAAAGAAACTTAAGTTTTCTTCGCAAAATTTTTGGTTGGAAAAATTTAAATACGAACGTAGATAGACAAAAATTATTGGGGCAATTTGGGATGACAATTTTTGGTACTTAAAACTCATTCAGTCTATTGTTAAAGTTAAATATGTAGATGCGCTTTTTTAAAGTTTTTCATTTTAGTTTTTAGTTTTTTTTTTTTTTGTTGGGAGGGAAATTTCATGGGAATTTATGTGTTGTATACACTTTTATTGTTGTTATAATATTATTTAATTATTATGGAACTGTATCGTAACGTGCCGTATTTTTGTATGGTTTTCAAAATATCATGGTGTCTTTCAAGAGAATAGTAGCGCTCCTGAACTTGCAACTATAATGAATATTGTTTTATTCATAGTCAAAAACTAAAAATTGTACCGTGTAAAATAATTTTGCGGTTTATAGAGCTTTTTATTTGTTTTTATTCTCTGAGTTGACTCCATATTCTATTATTTAAAAAACAAAATTTGTAATTTCTAAGAATTGCAGTTTTATAGAATTTTTTTTTGTTTACGTACAGTCAGTCACAAAAGTCTACATACACCACTAAAATTTGCAAAATCGAGATAATTGAAACGAACTAAATATTGTAATATTATCTAAATAATTTTTTGAATCAAAGAAAGTTATTGTTGAACAAAAAAAAAATAATTTGCAAAAAATTTATATCACAAAAGTCTATATACAGCAGTTGCACGTTTCTATTTATTCTCGAAATATTACAAAGTACCGTTATCTTTTTTTATTTAAATACCTATAGTCTATCGACATTTTCAGTATTAACTTTGCATTCGTCTTGAGTGAGAAATATTTTTCGTCTTTGGCATTAAAAAATGAGGCGTCGAACCGAAGTGTCAATCGAAATACGGAATTTAATAATAAAACTACGGGAACAGAATAAATATGAAATATTTAAAATTATTTGTAAAAGTCAAGCAAACATACAAACAACAGTGCGAAATTTTGATAACAGAGAAAGTTTTCAAAATAAACAACGATCTGTGTGTCCTAAAAAACTTAACGCACGGAATGTTCGGATCCGATGGAAGGGGAAACATTTTGCGAAAAATTAACTAAGATGGTTCCAAAAAATTTACTTCCCACCGTTAAACACGGCGGTGGCAATGTAATGGTTTGGAGATCTATGAGATATGCAGCTGGTGTCGGTAAATTATGGAAGGTAATATGGATCACCGAATCTATTTGAACATATTGCATAGCAATTTACATTCGTCTGTAGAATACTTAGGACTAGGCAACCAAAACATAATAATGATCCAAAACATACGGCGATGGCAGTAAGACAATGGCTTTTATATAATGTGCCGAAACAACTTCATCCATCTTCCCAGTCACCGGATTTGAATGCAATAGAGCATATCTGCTATGAAAATGCTTTTAACCGAGTTTTATACAGAAATTATGTAATTTGCGTATCTACCACGAAAAAATAATAAATTAGCGTATTATTAATTTTATAATTAATTTAATAAAAATAAAATACAAATAATTACAAATTAATTTATTAATTATCATTTTCCATGGCGCCCGCCATATTTTCTGTCAAAATATTTCAAATACATGTTTTTTCTCTGAACTATCTGGATAAAAATTCAGATTGAAAAATGACCATCTGAGACCGTCATAGAAAATAAACAAACAAAAAAAATGTATCGGATCGATCCGATAACATAAAAAACGGAAAATGCTTCCTTTTTATCTCTCTGATCTCTGCGATATAATAAAAAAAACACGCCAAGAGATTCATTAAAAAGTGTCATTTCGAGTGCATGGGCTGAAATTCCGTCAGCAGTTGAGTATAATGGTTGCCCAACATTATTATTAATGTCCATTATTGAGAATAATGGTTGCCCAACTAAATATTAAGTTTAGTTCTTAAGTGCGTTTGAACAGGATCCTTTTGGTTTTATTTACTGTATATAGTTTTTGTGATATGAATTTTAAGAATTTAAAAAAAAAAAATATTGTCTTTTGTTCAACAATAACTTTCTTTCTTTAAATATATTATTTAATTACTATTACAATATTTAGTTCGTTTCATTTATCTCGATTTTGCAAATTTTAGTGGTGTATGTAGATTTTTATGGCTGACTGTAGATGGCGCTTCTAATGAAAAATTATGTCATTTTTAGAAATTAACAATCTTCAAACGAGATGCGTCAAAATAGATGACAATCTCACCGTTAGTTTACAAGTTGCATTTTGGAAAAACCCCGATGATGCTGTTCGTCACCCGAATTCGGCTGCTATTCCAGAAAACCTAAAAAGTGCACAAACTCGTTTTGAAATTCCGTAAAGTGAAGTTTCGTGAGCTAGCTGACAACTTAAACATATCAGGAGGCAGTATTATGCACTATTTTGCATAAATATTTGTCCATGATGAGAAAGTTGTGTTCAAAGTGGGAGCCGCACTTGCTCACATTAAACCATATACAGCTGCACATTGATGATTCAGTGCGCTGATAGGATCTGTTTAAACAGAATAAACAGGATTTCTTACGTTGGTATGTGAAAATGAGTATGAAGTATGGTTCCACTTTTACACTCCGGAATCAAAACGTACACCAAAATTGCAAATATCGGCCGGTAAGGTTTAGGCCTCCGTTTTTTTGTGATGTTAAATCGTCATACAAAAAAGGCATTCAAATGTTAGAGAAGCGTTGTATTGAATGTATCACTCTTGAAAGACACTGTTTTTAGCCTTGTAGTTGTTATTTAGCCTCGGGACTTATTGAGTGGCGTGTTATGCTTAAGGGTTTGGCCGACTCAAACAAGTTTTAATGGATGTTTATTATATCGATTTAATGAGTAATCCGTTATTGAATAATAACCAGCTACTCGATCTTCTGGATGAGATATACGTAATACGATGTGGTGAAGAAATTGTTCTTTGCGTTTTTCTCTATCAAACGCACCCGCCAAAATAATTTAGATAGCGACCTAATTTTACTGTTTAGAAATAGCATCAAAGTTACAAAAGCAAACACAACATTAGTTACTTCTAGTGACTTCAAAGGAGTTAACTGCTAATGTTTATCTACGAGTATGATCATTACAAATCGTTTTGGTGTATTCGGCACTGTTCAGCTTTCTACATGATCAGCTACTGCAGCTACTGCCAACTACTACAAGTCGACTTAGCATGAGCATAACATTTCCTTGGTTGGTTATTTGTTGATTAAATGGTTATGGGAGTAGGTGCCCCGATATAGACGGTAGTTCCCTACCGAAACGAGTTTTAACTACGCGTAACAACTGCTAACGTCGTAGAATGCAACCTTTTTCTTTATTTTTGCTACATTGAATCATTCCAGTTGAAAGTAAAATCGAAGCAAAACACGAACATTGCCAACCTCTCTCTCTAGTTTTCACATCCCATGAAGGGACATCCTAATACGACATCCTAATTTCGATATCCTAATACGAGTAGGTCTTGTTCGACGTCGTCACGCCAGCGCAGTCGTGGTCTTCCTCTACGACGCACTCCTGCCGGTTTTGATGGAACAATTTGTTAATCATTCGTTGTTGTGGAGACCTTGCAACATGGCCGAGCCATCTAACTCGATTGGATTTGATGAAGTCGATAATATCGCTACCTCCGAGATGTTGCTTTATTTCTTGGTTCATGCGAATCCGCTATTCGTAGTTCGCAACTTTAATCAATCCCTAACCTGTCTATACACAAAAAAAATGCAACGATACGGTTGTTAGTTTAGAGATCTCATAAAATTGTCTGTATATCTAGTTGTTTTTGTTGGATAGTATTTGTAACGATGGTATTTCACCAAAGAGTACCTAATGTTATAAAGAGTAACGAAACACATGTTCATCAAAAATTCATGGTTATGCAATTTAAATGGGTTATACAGTACACTTGCAAAATATTTTTTTTTTATTTGTATCGAATATTGTCATATTCGTGACTATTGATAGAAAACGATAACAATTACGGTAAATCAAGCAGTGTAAGTTTTTGGTTAACCCATTTATAGTACAGAACCCATGCATTTTTGAGATTTTTTTTCCTTTGATTCGTTACTCTTTATAACATTAGATACTCTTTGATTTAACTTAAAAACAACTTTTACGTACAAGACGTTGTTGTTTTTATATTTTGAAATAATTATCTGTACTTAGAATTATCCGTTTTTATTTGATCTTATTGGGCGGTGTTTCTTGTATAGTTGAAGGAACAAGCCGCTACAGTTTCGATGAATTTTTCAATCATTTATCTGAAAAATAATCTGATAATTGAATCTCATTGTGGATCTCATAATTTGATAATTGAAATTCATATATGGGATACTGACTGCTTATTTTTACTTGACAAATCAAAATAAAAAGAGTTAACTTTTTTATAGGAGCTATTTTTTTTATGGTGAAAGATTCAAAACTACCGACCAAACCGCCAGTGGTTAAAGCTTTCTTGGGCTTTTTGATCCGGAGGTAATGGGTTCGAAACTCATGGTACGACATATTATTCATGTCAGTATAATTATTATAGGCTGGCATAGAGCTACGCAGTACTCTAGTTTATAAATTTATAAATTTGCTCGGGGTTTAGATGGTATCAATATTGTTTCAGTCATCCATTCATCATTGTTTTTAAATTTTAAATTCTCGTCCTCAAAGATGGAAAAGAGAACACAAGGAAATTTTATTGCAAAAATCCAACTCAAAATTGCATTAATTCAATAAAAAGAGTTCGTCGCTTATTTTAGGAATTTCATTTTGCAAAATTAACAACAAATCCAATTGAGTGCCACCCATTTGGATAAAAATTTGTAAAATACTTAATTCACAGGGTTGCATCTAAAGTTGAAAAATTGAATTTAATATTTTGCTTATTCTTATTTGAAAACGTTTAAATGCAAAACTTTGCAAATTGTTTAACTCTAGATAATCCTATTATTTTCACAAATTTTCATTGATAGTTGGTCACTAGTTTCGTTCGCTTGGTTACTTCTACATAACGATTTATTGGGATTGTTCGGCTTTGGAAGGTTAGTTAACCCAGATATAGTATCTTCACAAATTCAACGTTCGAATTCATTTGGTTATCTGTCATTGATGTCTGATCACTAGTAGTTTTCGTTTGGCCATACCTAAGTAATGATTTATTAGAAAAAAATCAGTTAGATCACGTGAATTTCGCAACATTAAGATTGCTGGCTCTGTAGAGCTAGCCAATCCTAATATTTTCACAATTCATCGGTTATTGAGGATTTCTCTCTAGTTTTTTTATTTGGTCTTCCTTGCCGGATTTATTGTGCAAATTATAAAACTCATCAATTCCACACATTTAAATTTGTGCGGGCCTGGAATGTTGGCGAACCCTAATATTTTTCATAATTGAAACGATTGGAATTATTTGATCATCTTAATTATAAGATTGGTTTCGTTGTTTTCTTTTGGTCAACCCTACGTTTACGAAAATTCGCTTGGAACTCATTAATTCCATACAAATAGATGTATTCGGGTTTAGAACGTTGGCCAATCCTAATATTTTCACAAATGTATAGCCGGAAGCGTTTCGTCATCTGTTAATACGGATTGGTCATGATTATATCTAAATTCGATGAAGTATGACTTTTAACCATTTTTTGAAATTTTAATTATTTTACCGTTTAAACGTAAGTGAACAAACAACTAAAACTAGTGGTCAATCCTAACGATGACCAAACAATTCCAATCAGCATTTCCAACCAATCCTTTTGATGGGATGTTACCATCTAAAGGTATGGATTAGAAATGATCATCGTTAGGATTGACCACTAATTTTACTCGTTTGGTCACTCACGTTTAATGCGGAGGTCAACCAAAGATTAAAAAGCATCTGCCAATTAGAAGCACTGCAATTTTTTTTATTGAACTGTTCGGACATTAGGAAAAGTTTTGATGAAAGTATTTTTAATAATTTCATTGGGTTACATGAAAAGTTTTGAAATGGTAAAATCTTAGTTATCTGCCTTTTTCTCTAAAATTGTTTAAATATTAATTTTACTAGCATAAAGGTTGAAATGGTCGGTTACCATGGAACATGAAATCGACGGTATTCCAATAAAGAAATGTTTTTTGCAAGTTTTTCATTGAAGAATGATTTTAATGCTGGTATAGCTACCAGTAAATCGAATATCATTCGAAAAAAGCCTGCAGTTTCATATGCTGCCTTGCTTAGAAAGTTGTAAACAATCTCATTTTCATTAAACACGCTCCAAATGCAATCTCGTCTAAAACGAAAAAGTCTAAGTCCTAGTTAACTAAATTCGAGAATTAAATCTTTTGGTTTTCGGGCGGAGCCAAAAGAAATCATAGACGATTTTCTTGAGCACATTTATATGAGAGCGGATTTATATAATATTACAAATTTTTGTGATTTTAGTGGGATGTAAATTAGAGAAAATTAGTAGAGGTGTATCATAATTGGTCAAAGCAATTCAAAGCCGAATCATTCGGTCGGTTTGAATTTTGCGCAGAATTCATTTTAATTCACAATAATATAAATGCTAAAAAATTTAAATTAATTCTTAAATTTTAAACTTTTGACACTCGGTTTTAAATATTCAAGGTACAGATTTCCAACTTGCTCTCCCTCTTTTTAAGGATCAGTTTCTGACATTCAGCTTAATCTCCTTATTTTCTTACGTCTAGAACTGTAGCCTTCATCGCCAGCCTTATGTATCATTCGATTTGGTCTGTTTAAAATTGGTCCGTAATTCTTTGCAAGAGTTCATTATTGTTATCTAGAGTGGGGAGTGAATGAGTTTGAAGCGAATGTTTTCAATTCTGCTTCCTTCGAAAACATCTTAACTATTCATCTGGTTTACGTTGAGTCTTGGATGCGGTATAAGTAAGTAGCTAAGCAGTTCGATAATCTAACATTCCAACCAAACTTTTTTAAGCACGCCTTTTGTCCTTGACAAAAATGAGTCGCCGTAATTGTTTTAGCGGAAGGCCTAATTGTTCTAGCGGCTGGTTTCCTTATATGTATTTAAGTGTGTGGCTATGATTAACACATGTTATTGAGTTTGTGAGATAGTCGGACATGCGTGATTGTAGTTTGTATTCGCATTCCGATGCGGGTTTTGGTCAGGCATGTTTAATTTTACTTTATGATCTTGAATATGTTGTTTATGACTTCTATTTTTTATTTTAATGATTTCCCCAATTTATTAATAGTTTCTCCCTTTGCCTTTATAATTATTTATTGAAATGTATTGTTTACTTAATTGTATTTGATTTAATTTTGATTGATTTTTCAATTGATTTAATTTTAAAGTTAACTAAATTTTTAAGCATTAAAAGTTCAGCTGTTTTAATTAATTATTTTATTAGGTCTAAATCTATGTAAATTTAATAAATTTTTTATTACGAGGGTGGATTGATAATAGAATGAAACAGTAACATATTTTTTTTAAGTAGAGGCTTCCAATTTCATTAAACCTTCATTAAAATATGGTTTATCAAACTCCTCAACCCCAAATCTTTTTCCACCGAGCCGTTTCTGATCAGGTGAATATGGTGGACGAGGAAGCAATTCGAAGCCTAAATTCATCCAATTGTTGATACGATGATTTTCTTCTTCAAATGTGGCCATTTTTCTTAATTTTTTTCATTCAAAGTGCTTGATAATGATGCATAATATTCACCTGTGATGATTTTATCTTTCTCAATATAGTCGATGAATATTATGCCTTGGGCATCCTAAAAGACAGTGGCTGGTCCAACAAGTTCTGCTTTTTTTTTGGAGCACTTAAATCAGCTTTTACCCATTGTTTTGACTGTTGTTTTGATTTTAGTGTGTAGTGATGGCTTCGTGTCTCTTCAACCGTTATCAATCGACGCAAAAGTGCAGTTGGATTACGTTGAAGCGAAGAGAGTAATCTCGCACAACTATACGATAGTCAATAATAATGATTTCATAGAGTTTTTCGAGCATTTCTGGTGTTCTTTAAATTCACTCACCCAATCATAAACGGTTGCATTTGAAGGGGCATGTTCATCTAACACTGTGTTCATTTCATCGATGCTTTCTTTTCGAACGAAAAAAAATCAAAATTGGCTTTACAAAAACAACTCTAACTAAAAAACTGTTCAAGTAAATGTCATCAAAATTTGGCAGAATATATACTTCGCGACAGACAAAAGAAGTTGTTAATAGTGACGTATAGATGGCGTTATTCTAAACATTTACCAATCCATCCTCGTAATTATTTTCTTTGAATAAAATTATTAGGAATATAATAATTTGGACCCTTGGAATTTTTGACTTTGATCATTTTTAGGCAAATTTAATTAATTATTACGATTAATAAGGAAAATGAGGGTGAAACGTAAATTAAATGAATTAAAGAAGACATGTAATACAATTTCTTTTCCAATTAGCTAATTAAAATGTAGTTACAATATTATTTATATTTAACAGGGACCAGTTTGCAACAGTGTTATTAAATGATAACATGATTTGTGTGATACTAATTAATTTATTTAATAAGCTTTAATTTAGAATAATCACTTGATGTCGGGAGTTTTAGTCAATTAGATCTGGAGCTCTGATTAAGAGTACAGTGTTAGGTGGGAGCGCTGGATTCGTATTTCAAATTCTTATGATTCAAATTTAAATTAAGTGAAAATATTGATCTTTCGTTTTGTTTCGTATTCAAAAGTGAGGAAATTAAAAAAGAGTTTTTCGTTAAAATTGCATAAAGCTGATGTAACGACTGAACAGCAAGCCATCTGTGAGAAATCTTTATAATGATTTTATTTTTTGTGCTTTAAGTTCAAATGTTAAATATACCCGGGAGGTACCGGGTTCGAATCCCGATAGAGGCAGGATGCAAAGTGAAATTTCATCAACAGATTACGATCTGTAGTGAAATGTAACACATTTATGACCCCCATGTCAATGTGCAAAAACACATGGGCCAACCCATCTTCCGTGCCAGTATAGGCTGGCATGGAGCTTGCAATGTGCAGATGGTCTTAAATCGGTCCTATAGCCGCACGTATTCGAGTTGGCTGAGTAGACTGAGGTAAAGTAAGGACGTAAAAAGCATAACCACGAAGAGCAGGATGAGCCTTGAAACCACCAAAACAGATTGCATTGTAAATAAAAAAAAAGATCCCGGTTTTCTTTTCTTCTAGTTCTAAAGTCTTGATTTTATCAAAAATATTTTTTATTAATTCGGGTCGGCTGGACTAATAATATTTTATTTTACATAAATATAAACTATCTTGCCCAAAAATTTACTAGAAAAATTTGTTTATTTTCAACTGTGTTTTTGAATATAATTGATTATAGGAGTGGAAGCCGAATGTCAAAATTCCACGATTCCAGTCAGTGATACATTTTGGTCATGCAAATTCATTAATATTGTATAACAGAAAATTACGAAATATTCCTTAAAACAAATTAAAAATAATATATTTCTAAACCCGAAAAGTGACCCCTTTGACACATTTGGCCCTTCGACACATGCGGCCCTTCGAGATATTCGGCCCTTCGACATTCAGCCCTTTGATAGAGGCTTCAATAACTCTTGCGTGCACAAGGGAAGTCGTATCGCTCCTCCTCCTCCTCCGTTTAGCACTCCGAGGGTCTTTAGGAAAAAATTCCAGGAGAGTGTGGTTCAAAAGCATGTCGGTAATAAAGGAGCACTTCTACTAGTTTTATTCTAAGCGAATGATTTGAATTCAAAACTGATTTTTCGATACACTTCGTATTCTAGAACTCGATAGGGGTAGAACATGACAATTTGTTTACTGATTATGTTAAAACTCTACAAGTAAGGTCAAAATGGAATTCTAAAATGATTTTTTTGCTAAAGCTCTAGAATTTGGCCATTAGCGACAGAATTTTGCTATTTCTTGACAGATTCTGATAAAATTCGACATGTGTGATGGAAATAAGATTCTAAAATGATTTTTTGACTAAGTTCTGAAATATATCGCCCTTTTTATTCAGATACGCGCAGCTTTATCAAAAAATCATTTAAGAACCTCATTTCCATCGCACGTGACGAATTTCAACATAATCGATTAAGAAATGGCCTAGTTCCATCCCTAATGACAATATTCTAGAACTTTATCAAACATCATTTTAAAATCCCATTTAGATCCCACATGTCGATTTTCGACATAATCGGTTAAGAAATGGTCAGATTTCATATATATCCGCCTTATTCCAGAACTTTATCAAAAACGCATTTTTTGAATCCCACATGTTAAATTTCAACTAACCCGGGAATTTGAAAACCAGGATTTTAAAAACCTGGATTTTGAAAACCAGGATTTTACAATCCTGGATTTTGAAAACTGGGATTTCGTTACACACCCTTTAAATGTACATGGTCATAGTGGCATAGCTTGAAACTTAAGTTGAAATAAATCATTTAAAGTTGATTTAGATATGTGACGTGTGATGGGAGCTCGTAGCCAACCAGAGACAAATATTTTGACATTCGTCACACGGCGCACACCACACGTCGAGAAATGGTTTTATTTTATTCTTTCCGCCACGGTCGCACAAACCCATACAAATTTGTATGTAAACGAAGTAGTTTTTGACATTAACTTTATTTTTGGTCCATTTTGTTTTGTTTAAATTTTATAAAGTGTGCGTGGCGACCTACGTCAGTGAGAACTGCGTTGTCGTGTGTCGTACGATCGATCAGTCTGCAACGGGGACGTTCTGTCCTAAAAAATAAAAAACCCGTTACTATACTACCCTCTTGTGAAATGTAAATAAGCTATAGCAGTAGAGTACTTGGTCCTACTGTCCAATTAATCAGTCAATTACAAAAATTCTAGTGCATTTTATTGTTGCTTCCGTTTTGAACGTTTTTATATTTTACATTCCCCTTTCAAGTTTAGATTTCAATTCGTTCTATATTTTTATTTCGAGATACGAATTCAATTGATTTTGCACTATAAACGAATATTTGCAGCATCCTTAAAATCCTTTAAAAACTTCCTCATAATAGTAAAAGTTTAGAATATGAACGTACTTAACAAAAATTTTGATGGCTAAAGCACATACACCATTTTTTATACAAAGTATAGGATGCTTGGTTACTTACAAACATTTATTTCATAAATAGATTTTCGTTATGCTAAATTGCCTTAAAAGCTTTCTTATGCTAAAGCGGAAAGTTATTCGAGTTTTAAACGAAATACATATACTAATTCCTGTATTTTTTTGTTTCAGGTACGAATGAATCATGTTGTCATCTAATAAATGAATGTTGTTGGATACTTGTCTTTTGTAAGTATATAGTGAGATTAAGTAATGGACGTATTTTAAAATTTTCCTCAATTATTCTAATGAAAATGTAACATAATTGCTTGAAATGTATCCAATATCATTCCCCCCTGACTTTGAAATTTTATACTCAGTGCATTTCACTATTTTTATAAGCTTTTTGTAGTACAGGAATAATAATAAATTTAATGGATTTTCCTTATTATTAATATTTCGTTGCGAAGAGAAGAAACAATAGAAAATTTTTTATTACAATTTTGTTGTTGTTCCAAGTCAAATATATAAATAGAAGAATATAATTGCTCAGTAAGTAGCTATAGTCTGAGAGTTTTAATAACTATAACCACTTCAAAAAATTTTACCTGCAACTATGTAAACCATGCTTTGGTAGGTCGATTTTGCAATGGGGATGGGATAAAATGAACTTAAGAACAAAATTACCATAATCGACAATAAATGTCGTACCAAAATCGTGATACTTCTTTTGATTCACAATCCATTTGGTTTTTTTTTTTGTATTTAATTTTTATTACAAAAAATTTTGTGGTTTTTCGGTATCTAACATATATACTCGGCCTAATGGTTTAGGTTCGTGCGGGGGATATAAAAAAATGCTCAATGAAGGAAGGCGCGTTACGAAAATCTACCATCAATCCATCATCATCATTATCATTGTATATTACAACAAAATGACAAATATAAATTGTGTCAGTAAAAGCAAAGGTGAATTTATCATTTCTCGTAAAATGCTGCTGAAGAATTTACCGACTTTCTATTATATACATAAAATATTTTCTAGCCGAGGAAATGAAATCAAATTCAATGCGTTTAATTTTATTTCATCAAGATGGCTAAAAAGGAAAAATCGTAAGCAAAAAAGAAATAAATCTTTTCCATTTTTTTTTGTTGCTGTGCTGCGTTACGAAAGGATTTTCCCTCTCTCGTTTTTTCGCATACACATTTTATCCGTTTTTCACGAGAACTAAAAAGCAAACAGCACAAATGTTTAAAAAGGAAAATGAATGGAACAAAAGATTTTGGTATGTCAGTGACAGATTTTTCTTTCCTCATCTACCTCACCATCTTTCCACATGGGTCGCATATATTCGCATACGGTGTTATTTAAACATTAATATTTTTGCCATTGATTTTGCACCACTACCACCACCACCAATATAAAAATAATATATATAATAATATGAAAATCATTGCAAATAATACAAAAAAAAAAATTTTTCGTTTTGTTTTTCTCGAGATCACAAAAAATTGATTTTGTAAATGATAGATGATTTTGGATGGATACACAATGGAAAGCGTTCATTTTGTTGTTGAGCTGACTGACCCCAAATGTTACGTTATTTTTTTTTTGTTTTTACTGGAAACTGTAAATTTTTTAAATGGAGAAACGAATACGAGTCGCACACCAAAATGAAAAAATAAGCAGGACAACGAGCAGGTGGTTTTACAAGTTGGAAATTAAAAATAATCAATGAAAAGGGAAATTCAAGATTCAAAATACCAAATGGGATGATATTAATTTTAATAAGATTGTTTTGTTGTTGAGTGTTATAAGAAATATTTATAATATAATCATAATATTATTTTCTTAAAATAAAATTTTTTAGAATATTAAAAGGAAGTCGAGTGCGTAAGATTATACAAAAACTTGAAATATGAGAGTTTATGGGCCGTTTATTACTGTTACACTGCTTTATATTTCTGATATTTAAAATAATTTTAATTTTCAAACATCAAGATTTTGGATTAACTTTTTTTCGATTTACCGTTACCAAGTAATTAATTACGCAGTGTTTTTGGTTCATTTTTAACAAACGAATTTGATAATCTCAAATGTAAGGTCGCCAACCAAAGTTTTTATTGTGAGGCTACATATATTAATTTTTTAATTATGTATTGTTTGGGTAGCATGTATAATTAAAATAAAATGTAGGATCCCTCAGGCTTGTCATTAGAGAAATGTAACAGAATAATACTTATTGCCTCTTTACTCCTTCTTGTTTATATTTTTGACTATGATGAACTAACTTCAGTCCACATGGAGGTTTTCTCCACCCTCCTCCATTATATAGAATTTAGCGCTTCTACTAAACTTCGATGATTTTTCGAATTGTTTCGTTTCATGGCTCATGAAATCAGACCATTTCAACTGAATACTATGGTATGATATCAAAGGGCCGAATGTCGAGGGGCCGAATGTCGAGGGGCCGAATGTCGAAGGGCCGAATGTGTCAATGGGTCGAAGGGCTATTGGCTATTTTTTTTAATTTTTTTTTTGTTTTTAGAAATTTATTTTTTTTATTTATTTATTTAATTTAATTATTATTATTTATTAAGGCTGAGAAAGGCCTGAATGTCTCAGGTTGCCCATGACAAAATTTTCCTTCACCAAAATATATCGCTGGAAATTCATGAATATCCAATGATGAAAAATAGTAAAATACATAAATTCATAAGAAATTCATTTATGTTTAAAAACAACAAAATAATAAAACAACAAATTTAAAAAATTACGTTTCTAAAAACAAAAAAAAAATCGGCTCTTCGACCCATTCGACCCTTTGATACATTCGGCCCTTCGACACATTCAGCCTTTCGACATTCGGCCCTTCGACACATTCGGCCCTTCGACATTCGGCTCTTCGACTTTCGCCCCTTTGTACCCATTCCAATATTATAATAAAAATTATTAAAAAAAAATTGTAAAAGAATTTTTCTAAAATTTTAGGAAGATACCCCAGTTATCAGAACCTCTACTAGATCACAACTAATTTCAAACAAATTCGGATAAAATTGGGGAGTATCGAATTATGACAGACAAATTTGCCTTTGAGATATTTATCAAATTATATTTTGAATTCATGTAACTCAATATTTCACTAGGTTCGTACCTACTTCTATACGGAGATTGTATAATAAATGCTGTAAACATCATGTTTCTTTGTATTTGGATTAAGGGGTAAAAATAATTATAAACCTCGAATGTTTAGAAGAGAACCGATGTTATTAATAAAGTTTTAATTATTAAATACAGTTATTTAATTACATCGAAATGAGGTTATCAAGACATCTTGGACCAATCCAAAATTTCTGTTATTTAATTATTGAAAGTGTTGAAAAGTCATAAAAAATTAATAGACTGCTAGTGGTGGATGTGGTGTTATATTCCACTTAGCATGATATCTAGAATTTGTAGAAACTTGTCCAGTGCAGTTCACTAAATTCCTTACTCAGCCCTCATGAAGTCCAGAAAACAGCTCAACTAATAACATAATGGCCCAAATTTCGTTCAAAATGCTTTCAGGTTTAGGACATACACGATCTCCGGGAATACTCGATAAGGGCCTTCCAAATTTGAGTTAGAAGTAGATCTGAACGTAGATCTGAAATATAAATATTCGTAGGAAAAATCCTGAAGTTGTGCAATGTTATTACTATAAAGCTGTTTATTGGAAGGTGGCAATGGCCTACTTCATGTACCATTAAAACCTGAACTGTCATTTCAATATGCTGAATTAAAAGAACATCAGTATGTCTCGAAAATAAAAATTCATAGAAAAATAACCTGGTGTTTTTATTTATTTTTATTTATTTATTTATTTGTCAAATTAAGTTTGTTGGTTAAAACAAGTTACAGCTCGAGTTTTAAAAACAAAAATGAATAATAATATCAGCAGTAACAATAATAACAATATACTAATAATAATAATAACAAATAAGAATAAAATAAAACTAAATAACTACAATAAAATTAAATTTAATCATACAAATCAAGTTTTTTTTTTTTGAAAATTTTATTCATGACATTTGTTATAAATTTAAATATTACAAATAAGTTTTTACATGATAATAGTAATAATAATAACAACTGGTAGAAAATTTCAGGCAAAATGCGATGAAAAAACTTTTTAAAAACCACGCTTATATCTAAAGGCTCTAAAAAGTAGATAATATAATAAAACGCTTTGAAAAGTAGAAAATAAAAATTTTCTTCCTTACTCCTATCAAGGTATATTTATAACAAATAGAAATTTAAAATTAATATGACTAAAAATATAAGCGTGGGGCGCTCCTTTACGGCATTAGTAATTTAAGACTACTAGACACAGAAGTAAAGTCTTATTAGTAAAGTCTTTTACACCCCAATTCTGATGTATACTCACAGACGTATAAATCCTCTTAACTAAGAGGTTTCTCTTAGCTAAGACCAAAACCTCTTAATTCGTATTCTTTGTATGTACCTATGATTTCTCTTAAAAAAACCTCTTCGCTAAGACCGACGAATATGGTGGTCTTACGCATCATAAATTTGACAATTGTCTTTGAATGCATTTTTTGTTATTGGTGTTTCTTTTATAATAAACTATAAAAATTTAATTATAAAACTATTAAATGTTATATAATATAAAACTAATAATTTGAAAATATTAATATTATATTGGTAAATAAATTATTAATGATCAAATATTTAATTATATCCAAATTCCTTACTATTATAAATATCCGTAAAAAAAGGCGACTACCGACTACAAAAATACCAATTCACAGCTCTCCAAAATATTTCGAGAGATATTAAAAGGTATTTTAGGACTACTAATATCAGAATACCAATTAAAACTTTCCTCTTAAAAAAACCTCTTAGTAAAAATTATCACAGCTAAGAGGTCTTAACGCCAGAATCGGAGTGTTAGTAGCACTAATGGAACATTTCAGTATTAACGTAAAAATGATATATTGAGGGGATAGTATATCAAAAAGGAATGTTTATATTTGGCCTATTTTTTTATTATATCGGAGAGATCAGAGACATAAAAAGAAAGCCTTTTCCGTTTTTTTATTTTATCGGATCGATACGATAATTTTTTTTTTGTTTTTTTATTTTCTCTGATCATTCTCAGATCGACATTTTTCTAAAAAAAATTTCAGATAGTTCAGAGAAAAAATATTTTTGAAATATTTTGACAGAAAATACGGCGGATGCTATGAAAAATGGTAATTAATAAATTCATTTGTAATTATTTTTATTAAATTAATTGTAAAATTAATAATATCCTAATATGTTATTTTTTAGTGGTAAAAAACTCTTTAAAAGCCTTTACAGATAAAACATTATCCGATTTGTCAGATAAATTATCTCTCTGATTTATCTGATATCTCGGATACAATAAAAAACAGGCCAATTGTTAGTCATATTAATTTTAAATTTCTACTTGTTATAAATATACCTTGATAGGAGTAAGGAAGAAAAATTTTATTTTCTACTTTTCAAAGCCTTTTATTATATTATCTACTTTTTAGAGCCTTCAAATATAAGCGTGGTTTTTTAAAAAGATTTTTAAATATATTTTATTTTCTACTTTTTAGTCATCGAAATTTTTTAATTTCCAAAAATGCTAGAATCTTGTATTGTCATCGGAGTTAAGCCTGCATACAAAATTTCAGCTCAATTGGACTATCGCAAGTGGTTGAAAAATTGATTACAAAATTTGACGATACAAACAGACACACAGAGTGATTTAGTGTTAAATGTACCAACATTAAAAATAATTATAATGTACTTATACTAAATGGGTGGGGGGGTTATGTTTATAGTTGTACGAAATAATTTCAAATGTATCTATATTGCTGACAGTTAGTTAAATAACCATGTTTTTAATAATTTTGAAAAACGTGAAAGGGAAGTACAATCTGACATGTTCGCAGGTAATTTGTTAAAAAGAATTGGGGCTGTACAGAGAAAATATTTACTAAAATTTGATGTTCTGGATCTAGGAATAATAATTCTATTTTTATTTCTTAAATTAAAGCGATCACAAATTCTAATATTTAAATGACCACACATCCTGAAAAATAGTTTCGAAACTTTAAATACATACAAATATTTAAATAACAATACAAATATTCGGCCATGAAGGCGATCGTTTTTTACTTCTGGTTAATATTCTAATAAAATGTTGTTGAGAGACCACAATAGGTTTGCTCGTATTATAATAAGTACCACCCCAAAAAGGAAGGGTATACTGTAATTTTGAATCAATCAATCCAAATTACAGGAAAGCCATAACTTTAAATAGACATACTTTGCTTAAAAAATAAAAAGCTCTCAAAGACATTCGTAATTTATTTTTAAGATTATCCACATGATCTTCCCAGCTCAATTTAGAGTCCAATAGTAAACCTACGTATTTAAAATTGGCAACTTCCTCTATCATAAAACAAGTAGAATCACAGATAGCATTCGTACGTATGATTTGAATGAAACGTAATTTCATTGCATACTCTGTTTCCAGTTAAAATAAAATTAAATAAATTAGTTTTATCGCTGATAATCATATGATGAGTCGGCAAATGCTAGTATCTTGCAACTTAATTAAATACAGTGTGTCGCATAACTATATAACCACTCGTTTTTTTGATTTTTTAAAATAACGGGTTTAAAAATGTCAAAACTTTTAATGCAAAAAGTTGCGTAAGGGTGAAATATATAAAATACAAAAAAAAACCGTTACAATATTCAATCGTTTTAAACAAAAATAATAAATATTTGGATTTGCCTTGTTGCAAAACTATATAACCACTTTTATTTCAATAAATTTAACTCAATAAAAAATTAATAAAAATAAATAAAAACAAAAATGTTAATATTTCGTTGGTCCACCTTTGTTTCCCGCTATAGCTAAAATTCTATTCGGCATACTTTTAACCAACGAATGGATAATTTCGGGTGATATTTCCTCCCAGGCATGTTGAATAGCTACTTTTAATTCTTCTACAGTGCCAAATTTCCGGTTACCTTCGTAAATTTTTCTAACCAATATTCCCCAAAGATTTTCGATCGGATTTTGGTCTGGTGAACAAGCGGGCCAATCTAATACTGGTATGTAGTGTGTTTCAAACCATGATTTTGTACTCCGACTCGTATGTACTGGAGCATTGTCTTGTTGGAAAATCCAGTTTTCATCTTGGTTTATGTAAAGAAAGGTAATAGATGATTTTCTAACACGCCAATGTACTCTACGCTGTTCATTTTGGTGAATGGAAATACTAAGGTAAGAGTTCCCGCTGAACAGAAAGCACCCCATACCATTAAACTACCACCACCAAAATTTCGTTTAGAAAAGTATTTTGGTTCTTTTCTCATATCTCTCCAATAGTACTGAATGCCGTCCGGACCATCAACATTAAATCTTTTTCGTCGGAAAAAATCACCTGTAATTGATTAATGGGTTAGTTTTGATAAAATCGCATAGTTTTCATAACAACGAAACAATTATTTTTTTAATTACTTTTGACCAGTCGCGACTCATGTTTGCCCTAGCAAATTCAAGACGAGCGGCTTTGTGCCGTGGCAATAACTAAGCCGCTGATATCCGTTTACTGTGTTTCAGATGTCCAGCAACTTTCAAACACCGACAGATTGTGCTCCGACACACATTTAATTTAAGGTCGCTTTTCAGGCACTTAAGGCTTTTGAAAGTATTACTCGCGGCTTTAATCAACCCATGTGTTTTGCGTAAACTCATCTTTTTTTTGGCCCTCCGCTTTTTTTTGTCCCTTAATTTACCGGATCTCTTAAAACATTGCCAACGGTAACATGGCTGCGGTTTAATTTTTGCCCGATTCGTCTTAACGAAAAACCTTCTTCGGAAAGGGCCAGCATTTTGCCTTTTTCTTCGTCCGATAAATATTTTCCACGTGGCATTATTTTTCTAAGACTGTAGTTGTAAGGAAGCAAGGTGAACTAATACTAAAAATTTTATAATTTATAAAACTGAGCGAGAAAAACCATCAAAAGGCCTACTGTGGCACTATTCTGGTAATTCCTGGGGGGAAAACTGGGGAAAGATTTTACATAGCTTTTATCTATAAATCAGTTTTTTCTGGCCTACTGAGAAAAAAAGTTTGATGTAAATATTAGTAAATTGGGAATAATTTTTCCATAGCGAAATTATCAGGGAAAGTTATTCCCAATTTTATTTTGTTTTCATAAAAATTGCCACTAACTTTTTACCTCAGTATGCCAGAAAAAATTATTTAAATATAATTTATATGTAAATTCTTTCCCAAGTTCCCTATTCCCAGGGAATTACCAGAATAGTGCCACTGGTTATACAGTTATGCAACAAGGCAAATTCAAATATTTATTATTTTTCTTTAAAACGATTGAATATTGTAACGGTTTTTTGTATTTTATATATTTCATCCTTACGCAACTTTTTGCATTAAAAGTTTTGACATTTTTAAATCCGTTATTTTAAAAAATCAAGAAAACGAGTGGTTATATAGTTATGCGACACACTGTAGAAAAGATTGAATTTAAGTAAATCGAAAATAATATAGGGCCTAAGACAGATCCTTGAGGAACTCCAATTTTGAGATTACGAGGTGTACGGAACACATCACTAATCTTAACCATTTGTGTTCTCTTGGCTAAATACGAGGCAAACCATTTATTATTATATCCCCTTATACCCGCATCATATAACTTTTTCAATAATAAGTTTTGGTCAACAAAATCGAATGCTTTGGTAATGTCTATAAAAATTCCAGATACCAGTTGGCCATCATTCATTCCATGGTAGACATTATTTAAGAAGGCTAGCAAGGCAGATTCAGTAGACATATCTTCCCTAAAACCAAATTGTGAATTATTAAAAAAATTGTTCTATGTTAGAAAACTTAAAATTTGTTTTACGTTGTTGTTGTTTTATTGTAATGGTTTTGTTGTGATTGTTTATTAAGTTCGAGACTGATTGTTGCGATTCTTCCAAACTTTCCATCTATAATTCAAATTAAATTCTAGTTAAAATTCGTGTTTTCACAGCTATTTCAAAAATCTTCGAGAAGACTGACAAAAGAGATATAGGCCGATAGTTCGAACATAGAAGTTTATTCCCTTTTTTAAAAATTTGTATGACAACAGCCAATTTTAATTGGTCTGGATAAATTATCGTACAACACTCAGATTAAAAATTTAAGTTAAAACATCAACTATACAATAAGCAATATTTTTAATTAATATGTTACTTAAATTATCAAAGATAATTTTTAGGGTTTCTAAAGTATTAATAGGTGTAAAATAAAGGCTACTTAGTACAGCTTCTCTATTTGAGGGATCAAGATTATTTATTATATTTCCATCTGCGGTTAGAATTTCCGATATAGTGTTGATTTTTTATTGTTAATTAATTCATTCGCTAGTTTGCATTGTTGTCTTAAATTTCCGTTATTAGTTTCGAATTTCTTGAAATGATAAGCATTTTTAGTATCTTCTACTATTCGACTTCGCACATTTAAAGTACTTCTTCACAAATATTTTGAAACGCTCATTATTGGGATGCTTTTTTATTGATTTCATTAGCTTATTTTTCCTATTAATTATCTTCAAAACAAAATCATTCATCCATGGTTTCAGTTTTTTCAGCTTATTCTCTTTAAGCAATATTACAATATTTCTTTGAATATAGTGACATAAGATGTCAAAAAAATTATTGAAAGCAGTATTAGGATCGGTTTGGTTATAGACGGTAGCCCAAGTCTCATTTAGTAGCTGCGTTTTTAAATTATCATAGTCAATTTTGTTAATCGTTTGACTACTAGATAATTGGCTGTTGACTGAATTTAATTTACTACAATGAATATCCAGTTTGATAAAAGCATGATCTGTAATTTGGGCATCTAAAACTGCCACAGTACAGTCAAGATTAATTTTCAAGCTGCTTCGATAATAAATATGATCAATGCATGATCCAGATATTCCTGTAGGCACATTTACTAAAGAAATTAAACCATTAGCAGCCATCAATAACTGATGATCGTCACAAACACTACTAAAGTTTAAGATATTTATATTCTAATCACCCATAATAAATAAATTATTGGCATGTGAAGAGTTAAGTAAATTTTTTAGATCATTGAAGAATACACTAGTATGTACAGATTGTAGCCTGTAAAAACACAAATCAGATTAAACTTTTCACTTCCTACCACAAAATTACAAGACAGCACATCAGCACTTAAAAACGAGTGATTTACAAATTCACATTTTAGGTTACATTTTTTACTTTTAAAGATTATAACACCACCAGCTGCAGTTTGAGACGTTTGAGATGTCATTAACGTATGTGAAGTTATCCCAGAATTCTATCCCAGAATTGTTTTTTAATCAGCCAACACTAACATAGCAATAACCAATTTGCTCTTGTGTGAAGTTATCCCAGCCCAGAATTTTTATAAATTTTAATGAAAAAATGAAAAATTATCAAATTTATTAAATTGGATTTGTTTTTCATTTAACAAAAAAAATGAAAATCTAACGTATACAAAAACTGTAAAATTTTTAATTGCATAAAGTAATGGAAAATTTCAGGCAATGTAAGAAATACATTGTTCCGTGGCAAGTAAATGACAAGTAAATTTAAGCTAAATTGGAAAAAAATCGTTCCGTGGCAAGTTTCCGATAATGAACTCTGGGCTGGGAATTTCATTGATTTTTATACATATAATTTTTCGTCCCGCTCGATAAATTTAAAATTATTTCGCCTAAACTAAAAATGTCTCGGATCAGAGCTACATTATTTTGAAATGTATACACCAGCAGCTAAATTTAAGCTAAATTGGAAAAAAATCGTTCCGTGACAAGTTTCCGAAAATGAACTCTGGGCTGGGAATTTCGTTAAAAATGTATATAAATCCTGACAAATGCAAATTGACTCATGATGCAACCTAATATTTAAATTTAATTTATAGAAGTTCCGTAGACCATATTCTGAATTGAATTGCAAATTTTTATTCTAATTCTTCTGCAAATCTAATTAATCGAAACTACCAAAAACTAATTTAATATTAATGTCGTGTAAAAAATGATGATTGATTATATCATTAAACAACGAATTAATAATGCCATTTAAGAAAGTTTACTCAAACAGCCACCATATACAAATTAACCATAATAAGGGTCTAGGTAAACAAAAACACACTTTAGGTTTTGGAAATATAGACGAGGGAAGCGACCACGTGGCTTCAAATAAGTCAGATATTGCTTGAAATGACGTCACTAACAGCTTGTTAATTACCATTTAGGAAAGTTTACTCAAACAGTAAATCTAAACCATCCAGGAACCCACTCAGCCATACACACAAAATTTCATTAAATCCGGTCCAGCCGTTTACGAGGAGTTCAGTCACATACACACGTACAGAAGAATTATATATGTATAAAGATTGGGGGTGGTGGGTGGGTATTGACATTTTGGGGTGGCTGTTTGAGTAAGCTTTCCTAAATGGTAATTAACAACCTGTTAGTGACGTCATTTCAAGCAATATCTGACTTATTTGAAGCCACGTGGTCGCTTCCCTCCTCTATATTTCCAAAACCTAAAGTGTGTTTTTGTTTACCTAGACCCTTATTATGGTTAATTTGTATATGGTGGCTGTTTGAGTAAACTATCTTAAATGGCATTATTAATTCGTTGTTTAATGATATCATCAATCATCATATTTTTACCTTAGCGTTTGAAATTTTTACGCGACATTGATATTAAATTAATTTTTGGTAGTTTCGATAAATTAAATTATTTTTATTTGCAATTTAACTCAGATTATGTTCTACAGAACTTTTGTAAATTAAATTTAAATATTAGATTGCATCATGAGTCAATTTGCATTTGTCAGGATTTATTTACATTTATAACGTGTGTTAGAAGTGTAATGGGATTTATAAGGTTTGACAGAAATTTTCCAGAAACTTCATGCTCGTCAATATCCTCTTTTTTACAGATAACTGGAGACCGCCATTAACAATTTTTAGCACAGTTTCATAAATGTTTTCATTACTTGTAACAGGAACGTTCACAATTTCAATACAGTTTTGATGTTTTTGTTGTTCATCAAATTGTTGCTTATTATGTAATGCATTTAATTCTGCTTTCAAATGTGCATTTTCTAATTCCAATTTTTTTACAATTGTAAATATTTTTTCGATGATATCAAGACGTTCGTAAATTTTTGTCATTTGGTTTTCCGTAGTTTGAACTATGTGATCGAGCTTCCCATGTATCATTTCCAGGGTTACAGCTGATTGGTAATTCTGAGAAACAGCTAATGGTGTTGAGGCGTTTGGCATATTTTGTACACATATTTCACATACCCATATACAACACGATCTTTGAACAACTGGTCTATATCACTTTTAGTCAATTTTGCACAGCTTGCATGATAAACTCCGTTACATTTTTCACAGCTAATTGACAAATCACGAACTCGATCTAGCTTTATGCTCACATATTTTACAGTTTGCCATTTAGTTGTATGATTTATCTTTCAATTTTAAAATAACAATTTTTAATTACAAATTATATTTTAAATTTAAAGTTAATTTTTTTTCTTTAAATTAATTAAAATTTAATGTTTTTACTTGTAAATTTATGTTTGGGTTTTGTATTCTCAAACACGTCTATCCCCCACAACAGACAGAACGAGAATGAGTTACACACTTGATGCTGGTAAAGCATACCACAATTTCATAAACTTAACGAGCACATCCTTAAAAGGCATCTACCGTTAAAAATCATTCCACTACTGTTACAAATAAATACATTTAGTTTATTTTATTTAGTTTATTTTAGTTTAGTTTAGTTTATTTTATTTTACAGTTTATTTTTAATCATTTCTAGTTTTTGTTAATTATTGCGACATGATGAATTCTGTATATCGTTTTTTGAAAGGATCTACAGACTTGGCCTCTCTCATAGATAGCAGTAGGTTATTTCATAAAATTGCACCCGATGAGAAGCTATGATGAGTGCCTTGGTTCTGTCATAACGAGCAAATCTACATCCATTCTATTTCCATTTCGGCGAGTGCAAAAAATGAAGACTTATAAATGAACAAGGCCATTCGATAATCAAAGATTTTGTGCAAAGACATTCAAAAAACTTCATTTAACTCCTAACTGTTTTGCAAGCTCTTTTTGAGTTTGACACGGATTTTCGTGTAATTTTAAGACTAAAATTGCCATCACAAAATCTTGCAAACCCCATTTTTATTAACGAGTGTCTCACAGAAAGTTCACTCAAAGTCGAATTAATCAATTCCGTAGCTTGAACAGCATTTTTTTTTTCATTTGAAACAGATTATATTCTGTTGACGTTCTGCAATGACGTAAATTTGCATGCAAATGACGGAAACTTTTGTCATAAAATGACTAAACTACATATATCCAAAATGGCGGGCGATTCGGATGCGTTCAAGTATATTTTAATGCAACCAACTTCAGAGCTGAGTTTATACTTGCACACCCAATATATGCGATGTGTGTGCGTGTGTTTTCAAGTAGAACTTATTTCGTAATAATTAAGTTATTTATTTATTTGAAATTATGACTTCAGTATTTTACATTAAATTCCTCACTAGTGCTAAAAGTGAAATCAAGCCTCTGATATGATCAATACAGAAAACGCGATATTAAAAAAATACTAAAAGAGTGCCGATGTTAGTTGTTTCGGTATTGAAATGTCAACGCTATGGAATAGCTCAGATATTATTATGTCTATGATCCAACAATATTATTATCGTATAATGGTTTATCTAAAAATATTTGTTTGTTATGTACCGGTTCAATAAATAACTACTTAGATACGGCTTGTTACTATAAATATTGAACCCACAGTCGCAAAATTAAAAATCGTTGGTTGGAAAAGTTATCTCATTATTCAGTTTAATCGTACTTCTAAAGGAAAGTTTATTTTTACCTTCTGTTCGTTAGATCGGTAGTCCGTTCATAAAGCTAATTGGAAAATCTATTTCCGTCTGAATTTATCAAAATTCTTATTGTGATTGTTTTCTATTTTTACCAACATCCTACTATGTTCCATACTTTACCTATTCAACTGTATTTTTTATGTCCTACCTTTCCTTTTATGCGCCTTCTTTCAATAAGACAGCTTTTATGATTTATATGGCTGTACGCCTTATAACGGTGACTATACCATATACTACTAAGTTCTATTCAAGAAATGAGACCAAGGTGGTCTATTATATATATATGTATAAACAAAATAGGAAATAGAAAAGAGGGGAAACAAGTATAAAACTGTCACACATTAAATACAGAACAAATTGAAAAATAATAAAAATATGTCAATTGATTTCCTGAATAATCCATTAATATGGAAAAAAATCCGATTTATTTATAATTTTAAGGAGGAATAATGTTTTCGTATGCATATTTTTCTAACCTAAACGGCGAAGATAATAAAAGCCTGCATGTTCGGCTTGCTAGCCGGTTCTATTTATGGTATTAACAAATATCTGGTTTACGGTGTCTAAACACATACGAAATCAGAAAATTACATTTCAATATGAATTAGCTTTAGTGTTACTTATTTTTAAGTATTAATAAATATTATATATTAATGCGAAAATAAAACGCTACAACTACCAAAACTTTAACCCGACTAGAGCTTTTTAAATTATCGAATTATTATTACCTTGTATTTTACTTACTTTTGGCTATTCTCCATATTTAATATGAATGCCATAGATCGTTACTAATTGAAGTTCCTGGGGGTTAATATTAAATTCGCTTGGATTTTGAAACAAAACCACAAGTTATAGTTAGTGTCATAATCGGTTACATAAAAGTAAGCTGAATAACAAAACTGGTTGAACGAAAAGGATGAACGGCAACAGTGCATGAGGCAGAATCTGACCATGGGGGTATGTTGTATATGTGTCACAGAGAGAGCCTATCTCAAAAACAACTGTTTATATATTTTAAATGGGAGTTTAAAAGTTAAAATGTTAATTGCTCTTCAACTTACACACATAACAGATCTGTAAAGCAAATACATCTTTATTAATTCAGCAATATTCATATCATACTGCCACAATGAGTTTAGATTAATCCCAATTATATACATAAATACATTTACATATACATACACATGAATGTGTAAAAATTTTGGACAAGTTTCCTAATTCAATCCAACAATGAGTATCTTAATATTAACTGATTTTTATCAAATTTTTGTTCTAATTTTATTAGGCAGCAATCTGAAAACGTTACGAGTTGAAACAAATTACACAAGCGTCTTATAAATTGCATACATTGTCATATACCAGTTAATCGATTTTGTCCCGTGAGTTACTCATTTAAAATCAGTGAAGAAAACATAATCGAATGCGTACACACTGTATAATACACAATTATGTCCTTGTATTCTTGTTTTTCTTTTGTTCGAATTTGTGTCATTTTTATGATGAACAGTACCAAAATAACGCGATCCGGGCGAATCGGTTTAATTGTTATGATGCTTATTTCCTTTTCTCAGCACATTACGTCTGCTCTCGAGCTGTGGAGTGTCGTTATTTAACATGCTAATATATTTAATATTTAATACAATTTTATAAGTAAATTTATTTTAAATTTCATAAATTTTAAAAATAAAATGTTAATTATAAAAAAAGTCGAAAATACATAAACAACACAAAAATATGGCGTTTGCAATGGATAATAGAATAAACAAAAACAATGACACGTGACATGCATGTGTAGTAAAGTAAAAGAAAAATACACGCGTCACTAACAACACAAACGCAAATACTGTTCTACTATATCTTTCCGGTTACACACATTTTGGAACAAAATCGTTATACATAGGGCGTATATTCTTCAAATTCAATCGAATAAAATCGTCTACGATTTTTTTCGATTAAAAAACTATCACAAATCGATGACTACATTTTACCGTATTTTTAAGCTCGCGGTCAACTTCTCGTCGTTTGGTGATTATAGCTATGATAAAAATTGATGTTTTTGGTGTTAGCTGTGTTGTTATATGTTATTAAAGCCTGATTTGTTTCTATAAAGCCTATTAGGGCTTCTTTTTGTTGTTTAGAGATATGCCTTAATCTTTGTTTTGGGTTTTCTTTTTTGGAAATACAAAATGTGGCTCGATCGATAAACGTATGCGAAAATAAAAGACACCGGTTTTATACCAGTAGGAAATTTTCGTTTACGAAGTTCAAGAATGCAATAATTTAAATTTTCGATTGGGATGACGTATTTTGGCAGGAAGTCGTTGAGGATTTTATTCGGTTGAATTTGGAGAATATGCGCCCAGGGTTGTCTGAAAAATTTTCCGACCTAATACAAGACATTTTTTCTCCAAATTTATTTTTGTGTCTCTACATAGCCATCTTGTAAGTCTGTATACTTTTCCCAGCGATGTTTCCATCTCTCTAACCAGTCCAAATAGTACTCAGGGTCTTTCTCTGTATAATAGTTGTTTACGTAAGGGGGCCTCACAAAAATCTCTGTCCTCCGATTGCAACTGTTTAGGGAACAAAAAAAGTCGCTCCAGCGGGTCTGAGGTGTAAGGCGGCGCATTGTCCTGGTAGAGCAAGATTTTTTTTTCTGCAAACGTGGCTGTTTTTTCACAATTTTTGCCTTTAGCTTAATGTAATAGTTTACCATTTTTGATGATAATCGATTAACTGGCCCAGAAAACAGTCGCCCCCTTTGCCTTTTTAGAGCCGATTCTTCCTTTTCAGTCCACTGTTTTGATTTAATTTTTGATTGTGAAGTGTAATGGTGTATCCAAGTTTCATAACAGTAATTAGCCGGCGCCAGAACTCTATTTTATTGCGCCTAAACTGCGCTAACAGAGCGTTGTAAATGTTCATTCGATCACGGGACGTCACAGGACGTATTTCCTTTTAAAAATAAATATTTACAGCTCCATACTCGATTTTCTCCATTTTCACAAAAACACTCAAATCGAATCACTCAAACGTTTTGGACTGCGCGTCTAAAATGGCTTATATGTCTGTGAGTACCACAAACACACTCCTCCACTTTTGGTGATGAGTACTGCCATCTTCATGTTGAGATCGGAAACTTTTCAGACACCCCTCGCATAGCAAAAAGGTCACTCGTTACTGCTGTAACGCTTTTCAAATTGTTTGGAATAAAGATAGTCCTAATGTAGACCTTTCAGAAAATCATAATAACATTTTTGATAAATATGTTAGGTCTCGAGATGTTCAATTTCTTAAGAAAATTCTAAATTCTTAGATCCCATCGTATTAAACGTTAAACTTCTCAATACTTATTATAAATTGAAATTGGAATTAGTTCACAAATTCAATATTTCGTCTATATGACATTCTTGTTATACTTTTTAACTAATACATACAAATTTCCGTTTGTGTTTGTTGGTTTAGGATTAAGTTAGGTGTAACTTGAAACACTTACGATGTTCATACTTTTTGGGTCACTAAGTTTTCCATTAGCATTAGCTTGCATTCTTCTATTTTTAAGATATGAATTGGATCATTGGTTCCATAGTTAGATCCAATATCGGATAAAATTGTTAGTACAAACTTTGCCGCTATTTACACCCCTATGCCCCTAGTCGCATCACTGGTTATTAGATATCACTTCTTGGTTATTAGATCATTAAATCGAAACTTTCTAAATAATTGTTCAATAAAGTCGTTCTGTGCCGACATGTTGCAACTATCACATTTTTCGTTTCGATACATTTTCGATAGAATAACGGTATTTTAGAAGTAAAATATTTTTTGTTTCGTGTAAATTTTTACATTTTCATCAAAGTCAACTCTTACTTCTCTTAATACTAACATCAAAGCGATTATTGTACTATAAAGAAAAAATTACGTGACCATGACCTGATAGCGTGTAAAGCGGATAAAGGAAATACAATTACTGTGACCACAAAAGTCGATTAATGTAATAAAATTTCTTATTTATTACAGAAAGCAAAGCAATAGAGCTTAGCCGGGATCCACTAAGTCTTCTAAGACTTCGGTTAGTAATTGTATCAACCAATGAAAGTACTCTGTCATGAATCCATCTGCTCCGTTTCTTTATAGTTTACCAAAAATCCATAAGGAAAGCATTCAGATTAGACCAAAAGTCGCGTATTGCAATGCTCCTGCCTACAAGCTATGTAAGGGTTTCCTAACTTTTCTCAATGATCATACTAATTTCTTTTTGGCTTACCCGGTTACGAACTCGGTAGAATTGATTAACAAAATTCAAGACGTCGACATTCCATTACATTCAAAATTAGTTTCGTTTGACGTCCAGTCTTTTCACTTTTATTCCAATTAAAACTTTGTCTCAAATAGTTTGTAATTACTTAGATAGGGATTGTTTTAGATAGGAATTGTTGAGACTAGTATTAAACAAAACTAGTTCTGTTTTGATAATACATATTTCAAATTCGCTGAGGGTCTATCCATGGGCTCATCTCTATCATCTTTGTTAGCTGAAATTTTCATGAATTTCTTCGAACAAATGATCATATCAAATAACAATCCTTATTTTCGTCATATAATCTTTTGGTATAGATATGTTGATGCCATACTATGTCTATGGAGTGGAACTGATAGACTGTCAGACTCATTCCTTACTTGGTTAAATTCTCATTATCCCACCATTGATTTTACGTTGGAAAAAGAACAAAAATAAATGTATTAATTTTCTAGATATAACAATAACCAGGATTAATTAATTTATCGGAAACCGACGTATGTATACAGACGCTGTTATCCCTAGTTCTGCAAAGCATCTCCATAATATTAAAATGGCAGCTTTCCACTCGCTCATAGATAGACTAATAAACATCCTGTTGACAAATTCAAATTATAACATAGAGTTTAATATAATTCTACAAATAGCAACGAATAACGGACTATAATAAAGTTATTAACTAAGACTATATTAAAGTTATTGAAGAACAAGCTAAATCGTAAAACTCTAACGGGTAGACTATATTAAAGTTATTGAAGAACAAGCTAAATCGTAAAACTCCACCGGATAGTTCAATGCGGGAAAATTTGCGAAACAATCGCAATTTTGCAAAAAAGTGTCCCGACCGTGTTATTTTTTAACACCTTTAGACTCTTTTTTGGGGGCCACGTGAAAGATAAGGTCTATGCCATTGCTCCACAATCGATTCAAGACCTTAAAGATGGAGTTCGTGAAGTTATTGAGGACATACAGCCGCAAATATGCGAATTGGTCATGGAAAATTTCATGAAAAGGATATGGTGCTGTAAGCGCAACCGTGGCGGCCATTTGACCGATATCGTGTTCAAATGTTAATGGCATCCCTTTTTCTTTACAAAGAAATAAACATTCATTGAATTCTCTGAAAAAATACTAGTTTTTTTTAAATATCAAAATGAAACCTCTTATTGGAAAACCCTTACGTTCTAAATCAATAAGAAGTCGCTGAAGTAATCATTATATCTAAACTCAATAAACCACAAAATGACAAAAATTGGGTTCAAGGAAAACCATTCAATAATAGATTGAGTACATTGAATTCGCAAATAAGAAAGTATGTTCAAATAGCTTCTTTGATATAGCACAAGCCTTTGACAGAGTATTACTCTTGGAATATAAGTTACAAAGAGACTTACCAAATCAGTTTTATGAAATACTAAAATCTTAAATAAATCTAAACGACACTTGGCAGTGTGAAGTTTCTGACATGCTACACTTTTTAAACTTAATTTATAATTAAGAACAACAAGATAATTAAAGTAAATGTAGGACAATATATATTTATTTAACTTTATTTTATGGCATATAATCGAAAATAAAAAAATGTATAATTATGTTTTGAATTATAAAAAATCGAAAATTCAACCAATCGAAGAAGACCATTGACAAGGCATCGTAGAGATGTCTAAGGTTGAAAATACGATGGTCATTTTGTGGTGTTATATCAACATTGGTGATAAAAAGTATGATATAAAGAAATTGTCGTAGCTTCGTCCATGGATGAATTACGTCACGTCGTATGAAAAAGAGCACATTATCTTCCATATCGTTTTTACCAAATATAAAAAATTGCTTTTGAAAATATAACTTAATATTTTTGCTGTCAAATATTTTTTTATATAGTGCAAATATATTAATTATAAATTAAAGAAGAATTAAAATAATAAAACATTAATAGTGGTCGATATTAATATTTTTATTGTTGTGAATTGTAATTTGCTGGGGAAAATAGTGTAAGTTCAACCAAATGTGTTCATTTTTGCGAACAGCAAAAAGCAAAAATACAGCATTTTACATCATTTTGTATATCACACGCATGAAAACCACTTCATATAAAACATTCATATAACTAAAACAGATATGTCAAATTATCACTTTTAGTTCATTACTCCCCCTCAAAATTCATTTTGCAGGGTTGTGTTTGTAGACTACTTTGTTTTGAATTTTATCACAAAAAAAACTCTCCACTAGTGATATAAATTGGTGATAAAACACCACAAAATGACCAGCCAGATGTGCTTAATTATGCATGCATCCAAATTAGAATACACTAGTATCTATATAATGGATTACATGTATTTTGCATTGCATGCATAATTATACAAGTTTTAATTATACAACTTTTTTTTAAATTTGTTGCGCATCAGCAGTGCTGACAACAAAAAAAGAACAAAAAAAACTAAATTAGTTCTAACTTCACGGCTTATTATTCATTGTTTTGTGGTGAATCCGTTTGTAGAAGCCAATAATGAATTCACGTGGTTGGATGATGAATTTAAATGGTTGAATATACGACCGTGATTTCGTCACCATTTAAATTTACCCTATGCAAAATACCCTAAGCAAACACGGCAAAATATCTAGGCATGACTCTAGAAGCGAAACTAAAATGGAAAGAGCCTGTCGAAAAAAATAGAGTTTAACATTAAATAAAGGAAAATTGATTGGCTCTTAAGAAGACATTTTGCGCTAACTTACATAAAATTTGTAAATTAACACTATGCCACTCGTCTGTGCACCTAAACTTTGCTAGGGACCGAAAATATTTTTAAAGAATTAACATAAAAAAACGTTATATAAATACAATTTTTTTTTTGTACTTAAAAGAATTAAATAAAAATAAAAAAATACAACAAACAAAAAATAAAAGTAAAATTCATTATTTCATTTTCATCACACAGATGTTGTATGAGCGTTAACTAACAGTTGTTCATGCCATCACACACATGTTGTGTGAGCGGTCGTTAAAGTTTTAACCGGCAAATTCTAAAACTGGGTGTACAAATAAAACGAATGTCAATATCATCCAGTCATTCCAAAGCAAAGTCGTACGTGGAATAATAAATGCGCCGTGGTACATAAGAAATGACAACCTCCACAGGGTTCTGAAGATGATTTTCGCCAGTGAAGAAATAAGCAAACACGCGAGAAAACTCCTGCAACGTATTAGCATAGAAAAATAAGTTTACATAGATTTCTCATTTTTATAAATCGAGAGGTAAAAATGAGTTGTGTAAAAAACATCTGATAATTCCAATGTCATGATTGCATGTGTGACTTTACATTGCGCTTTCCATTTAAAAGTGGTGAGCGCAATCGGAAAGAAAGCTATCAGCCTATTGCCAATTGGATGGAGCTATTCTGAAAGTTCTCGAAAACGCAGTGAAAGTCAGAGTCAATAACTTTTTATATCACTATCGAATCTTAAGTGCTCATCAACACGGTTTCCGACAAGGACATAGCACCAAAGGAGGTTTGTTGGAATTTCTCAGAAACATCTACAATAGACTCAATTGAATACTCAATTCCCTTAGACGTATCACTTCATGGGACGTGACTTCACACTTAAAAAATTTGCAGCGGTTTTCGATGTAACGCTTGCATCGGCGTATACGAAGGAATCAGGTAACATATTTAGAAGCAAAGGATGCATTGAAAATATTTACGATGTAGTTGCGTCTAAAACTAATGTAGCACGTGTGTCGGAAGGAAATTTCTATATAACCTGGGGTTAACAAATGTTAAGCGAATTTATAATAATTCGCTAATACATTGTGTATATCCTTTCAATATAAGCTTAAAATATTTTTCATATATTTGTAGTTTGGTGTCTGGTGAGCGCAGTATGCTGAGTGCTGACTTGACGCGACATCTGAATTTTTGATATAGAGATTTTAAAATCTCATGAAGCATAAAATATAATTCAACGGTTTTTTTTATATAGCAAAATTCGTAAATTTCTTTTAGTAAATATCTGTAAAATCTTTTTTACAGTAGAAGCAGACAAAATTTAATTCAAAAAACATGTGCTCCACATTTCTGTTTTCAATGTAAATAGTATCAAAATAATTTACGACACATTTTGTTTGCATTGAATTTCACTTCCATTACGATACAACTGTATAGATACAGTTTCAATGTACCCCAGCTTCACAATTAGACATAAGTTGCATCAATTCGTTTTAAAAGTAATTTATTTCATATTTTAATGCAAACTATAACGCTTCTGTGAAGATGCACAGCTTACTTCTAAAAACGATATACTTTTGCGCTGGATTCATATACGGAATTATTTGCATCGCATATCAAACTTTTTTTCGAGTGTGTATGGATCTTCCTGGTTACTAGATTTTAAAATCAAAATTTACTAAATAATTTTGTGAAAAACTCTCAATGAAAGTTGTTTAAATCTTAGTTTGCTGCATTATTTCAAATTTTTTCTATTTATTTGTCACGTCAAAATTTCAAGTGACAGAAATTGTCATTTGAAGTGATAGCAGTCGCAAGGAAATATTTATACTAAGATTTAAAAAACAGCCAGGGCCGACATGTTGCGCATCGTTCATCCCATCTCGTACGGAAATACACATAGTCAAAAAAGTATTCGATCAGTCTGAAATTTTAATTGTTTATGATTATTAGAAAAACAAATGAATTCCAAATAAAAAAATTATGTGCAGGGCTTTATCACTTAAACATATCCTTTTCATCCACATAAACAAAATGTAAATATTTCCAATTAAATTTAAAAAAAAAGGGAAATTAATACATACAGTACTAAATTACGTCAAAAAAGTATTCGATCATATTGATCTAGCTATAGTGTTCTTTGTTCATCTGTTTCAACCTTTTGTTTAATATTAATACTGCTAATAAAAAAAAATAAGCAAAATCGAACATTCAGTCTCAGTTTAGTTTTACACGATGGGCCGTGGGTGGAAATTATCGTTTGATTTAAAAAAGTGATAATACAACACTTTGAAGACAAAATGTCCATAAGATCTATTTCAAAAATTTTAAAAAACCCTTATTCTACCGTTCATTATATAATTTCCAAATACAAAAGTGATAAAACTGTGGTTAATAAAAAGTGGCCGTCCAAGAGTGTTTAATGGAGGTTGAAATTCAAAAGACTTGTTCTACACAGACCATAAAAAATATTTTACATAAAGCGGGTTCGCTTTCACTATTAATGCTCACTTTTAATAAAAATATGCTACTCTCGGTATCAGGATCCCATTACAACCTCCTGAAACTTCTTACTCGTAAAGGCCGGAAAGCTCTCCAGAAAGCTTAGTGAGACCGATGACCAACAGCGAAAATCTCAACATCCATTAAATATTATGGTTGTTCGTAAAGCGGCTTAATATTCTCGGGACGAGGAAATATAGTATTATAAGTATGCATATTAAAATAAAACTCTTAATGAACGGATCGACTAATCGTATTTATATAAGCATTTAATATCAAAGGCCGGTATACATCATAGTTGTTTCATAGCCAAAAATAGTTTTGGTTACTACTGAATCCTTTCTTAATTTGGTATTATATGTTATGGAAAATTTCGGAAACTTCAGTTTTCTTAAGAGTAATTTACACATGTATTTCGAAAGATAGTCAACAAAAGTAGAAAATTCAGTTTAAATTCGGTAATTTTGGCGTGCGTCCGTCTTTGAAACTCGAGACCACATATTATTGTTCTTTAAAAATAATATTTTCATGAACCAATTGCTTCTTGGCTGTTTTACATTTACAATGGTTCCTTTAGATATGAAAATTTGAACTTTGGGCTGAGTGTATTCAATATAACTGTCAAAATAATTGTTACTGTCAATATAAAAAAAAAATTGGGATTACTTCAAAAATCTATAACGAAAAATATTTTTGTTTGTAGGGCTGACGTCATTAAAATGTCGTGATATACGATTGTTTTGGACTGACAGTTCATAAGTGACAGAAATTATAGTTTTCGTTTTGCCACTGCGGGCCAACATTTGGGCCAACTGCACAAACAATGAGAATACCTGGTTAACGGGTTGGGTAACATCGTTATTTCCTTCAGGAGCTAACGCGACTTAGTCGCAGTTTTGTAATAAAATGCACATGTAATCAAAGTGTATCGAGTACGATGTATATGTGTGCTTACATACTTTACAAGTACCTATCAAGGCAAGGACACTCTGCTTTGGTGGTGAATGTAAAATTTTTTGTTAGATTTTATTCAATTAGTAATTAAATAACGATTGATAAATTAAAAAGAAAATTTTACCTCTTCAGAATTAATGACCAAAAAATATATTTTTCAATTTAAAACAAAGAGTTTTCTTTAATTCATTAAAATCCTTAACATCAAACAAAAACTCGTAAATTACTAAATGATGATTGAATATAAAATATAATTGTTGTAAATGTCGCGAGACAAATTATCCTCATTTTCTTACTGCTGCTCCTTTCGTTTATCTTTTCGAGTGCCACTTATTTATAAATTAAATGTATTTCTAATTTTATTATAAATTACCAACAAAAATTTTCCTATCAATTTTCCACTCGAAAAATATTTATTAGTAGTTATTGCGGTAGTTAAAATAGTTGGTTTGTATTATTCATAAGAAAATGTTCTTATAAAATTTAATTTATCCAATTTTTGTTTGGTATGGGCATAGCTTATGTCTAGAGTGGGGAAATATATAGAAAATTGACCTTTTCTTTATAATTATTATAATTTTAGCCGACCTCACACAGGATAATATTTATTTGTTTGTACTTGTACTTGCATGTACGAGAGAATGTTTGAATAATAATGTATTATCCTGAAGGTGATATATTTTAAAATCACGCGATTTAAAATTTATATACACAATCAAGGTGATATCCTTGCAATCGATTTATGTACGTACTCGTATACATGTTTTGCATAACCTTGCACCTAATTTCCTTTCTATGTAGTGTTAGGACTAATTTTGGTTTTCTATTGTATGTAATTAAATAATATTTGTACAATGTTATATTATTTTGGTATTATACACATACTCGTGTACATGCATACATACATATTTCAGTTCTGTTTAGAGGTTAAAATTTTCATGATTTTCCTTCGTAAAATATTAATGATAAAACATTCGAAGTGAAGTTGTTCGTTATACACATATCGAGAGAAAAAAAAATTGGTATACAGTGTGTCCTGTAGTTTTTGTGTTTAAGGATATAGTGGTGCGCATACTCGGGTTTTTTTTTTTTTGGTAGGATATGTTTCGTATTTTTGGGTGACGTCGTTTTCAACTGACTCAGAGTGTATTTTGTGTTGTGCACTACGAAGGCAACAAATTTATAAAAAAAAAGAAAAAAGGAAAATATAACATCGACAATTTCCGTAGCCGTCCGTTTTTGTGTGCTTTTTACTTTATATTTTATGATTACTGTGTACTGTGTGTGTTAGGCTCGAATCAAGTATATACATAAAATAACAGGGGATTCTCTAGGTTCGATGATTTTTTATTCGGTATGTTCCACCCAGTTTCCAGGCATCATTCGAACAAAAAATATTTAAATTTATTTTCACAATAAGTAATAGTAATTTTTCCGACACCTGTATAAATTAAAGGAAAATCCAAAGTTTACAAATTATTTTTTCCAGTATGGAAAATTGTGTGCTTTCGGGACTTTTTTTTTATGTTTAGTTTAATTTAAAACGTGTGTACGTGTATGTGTGAAAACTTAAGAGAAAATAGTTAGAAAAAATTAAGTATAATTAATAAAATGTTAAAAAATTAATAAAAGTTTAATTTAAAAAAAAAATATATATATAAAATTAAAACTAAAAATATTTTGTTTGGACCATCCCAGACCACGCCCGAATAAAAACGGAAAAATCTTTATTTTATTTTTTTGTTCTGGTGTTTATTTATAATTCACACACACATAATACAGTGCGAGAGTGAATTTTGCGATTTTTTTTTTCGGGAGTTTCCATTTTTGATTTTTTTTTGTGTGTGAAAATTTAATTAGTTTCCCTGTTAAATTCAATTCATAATATTTGTATAGCTAAATAAAAATGTTTTGGAAAAACAGGTAATAATTATATAGTTTTTACTGTTATACGCTGTTATGTAGTAAAGAAGAAAATGAATGTTAAAACCATAAAGTAAATAAAATGTCAAGAAAATTCTTTTTTTTTTTTCTTTTTGCCTTTCTGCTATATTTTCTTTGTGTACTGTGTTTACATGGTCGACGTTAATTGCAACACTAATATTGCACCTGTTTTCTGTCTCCGGTCGCATGCTAACGAGAAAATATTGCCAGCACTGGAAAATAAAACATTGTGTTGTGTTTTAGGGATATACATAAGGTTGTTTGTTTAAGAGTTTTTTTTGGTTCGTTTGTTCGCTCGTCTTAAATGTTTGAACAAGTTTTATGTGAGCTTTATATAATATGTATAGATATAAGTGTGTGTATGTGAATTTGCTAATGTGTGTATATGTGGGAAGAAATCGATTGTGGATTTTTATAAAAATAAGAAAGAATTTAAATATGGATAACATAGCTGCTTATAATGTGCGGCCTCGTGATGTACACCTTAGCACTCGACTTATGTACTTAAATATTTATAAAATATAAAGAAAGAATCAATAACAATATTATATATCTATATATATATGTATATTGCTAAAACCTACCATAACCAAATACAAATCCTATATGCCCAATGTAAATGAAACCCAATTAATATTTGCTTATGGCATTATTGTTGATTTTTCGGGTGTCCATGAAATTTATTATAATCAAATATAATTTGGTAATTTGAGATATCGATATCATCCATAATATGGTTTCGCACACATTATATACAACATTGCTATGTATATTATTGCGGCATTTTTTTTTGTGTTTTTATTACATACCTTGGGATTACTTTACACACTTGTATTTTCTTTTATACGTGTATTTGCGAGAAAAACCCTTATTATAAATTTTGTGTTTTGTTTTATTTTTCTTTACTTGGCAACCGCAGCAAAATGTTCAAGAAAGGTTTTTCTTTTGGTGGTATTTAGGCAAAATTGTCTCTAATTGCTGTGTGTATACTTCTTTTGTGAACAATATTGAATTTTATGTCATTCTAAAGGTCACGGGATAATTGCTCTGCAAAAATATCTGCAATTTATACTAATAAACTTTTTTTTTTCATTCATTTATTTTTCAGGTGACGCCGCTGCAATGACGACGATGCGTTAGCAGTGACTATGGGACCAGAGGCATGGGCGTGCGCGCGGACCCTGGGTCTTTCCGGTGGTGTCAGGCATTAAGCCGGTCGCGATCGTTCGCCACAAAATATATTTTATATAAATTTATTGTGATTTTTTATATAATAAGTAATTTAAGTAAAGCCCAAGCAAATTCTAGTCCATCAGGTAAGCAAATTTACATATTTTTAATTTTCTTTTTGTTGTTATTATTGTGACATATGTTTTCCTATCTGACGTCACACAGTTTATTTTTATTATTAAATAATATTCCGCTGACTATACATCTCTATTTTTAAAATATAAAGAATAAACATACAAAAATTGCTTTCCTAAATGCCATCTAGTCTAGTCAAAATAATAGGTTTTTCAATATATCATTTATACATGTAGATGTATGTACATACCAGTACCATAAATTTTCCATCGCACATGCGCGATTAACGGATACAAAAAAAGTTCTAGTTATTATTTTGTTTGTTTCGATTTTACAGGACAACAGGATGCTGTACACATTACAGCGATTCTTGGAGAATCAGTTGTATTTAATTGTCACGTTGAATTTCCTGGCGATCATCCGGTACCATATGTGCTGCAGTGGGAGAAGAAGGTGAGCGAAACGGTACGATATCAAAAACTTCTCTGCTCTCTTAATCACATACCATTGTTTTTTTTTTTTTGTTATTAAGAAACATAAAACATTCCAAAGAAACAGTAAAGTATTTTTTTCTGTTTTTTGTTACGAAAATTTTAAAATGTTAACAAATATTAAAACAACCAGCAAGAAAATGATTTTCTTTTTTTCATTTGTATGACGTGAATAAAATGAAAATAATTTTCTATATTTTTTTTTTTTGTGTAGAATTTTCCTATTTTATATAATTTTTATAATATTGTTATTTAATTTTTAATTATTTTATGGAATGATTCAATTTTGTAGGGGGTGGATTCGATCCACCAATTTTGTAGATATATAATGTTAACCAACGTAATCAATTTTTTTTTGTTTTTATTGAAAGATGCAAGACTTTATAATGTCTGCTAATCTTATTTTCTCGATATCTTCGTGCTTGCAACTCAATATTAACAATATATATTGCATGTCATTATTATTTATTTGTTATATAGTTTAAAAAATGTGCCAAAATTTAGGGATTTTATTAGGACTCGGTTCCTCGTGCATAGCGCCAAAGACTAAAGCTATCTCAAAACAATATACTACAAACAAAAAAGAGAGCGAGAGAGAAGATCAAAATCTGAACCAAAATTTAATTTATATTTTTTAATTATATATAATTTAGTAAGTTTAGTTTTATAATTTAATTACTGTGCACAATTATTTTACACTACACTTCCTCTTTTTTAATTAATAATTCATTAATTAACTAATTAATAATTTTAAATAATTTCTATACAAATTTCACTTGTAATAATATATTTACGGAAAATGAATATTTTGCACTTTATGTGTACATACAAATTTTTTTTTATTGTATTATGTAAATCGCCTTCAATTAATTTTGATTAATTAATTAAATTTATTTTTGTGAGTAATCAAATATACAAATAGCACACAGTTTTGGTTTGTTTTGTTACATTACGTATATTGTTATTATTATTTTTTTACTAACAATTAAATTGTTTTGTGCGGTTGAATTAATTATTTTGTTTTTAAAAATTAATTTTGTTTGTTTATTATTATATTCAAAAATTGAATTTAACATTGTTTGGTTTGGTGGTAATCCATTTACATTTTTATGTAAATATCAAAGGTGCTTTTATTTGTGTAACGTTCTTTTTTACTTTTTTAGTCGCGCGGTGTACTGTTCTGATTTATAGTTATTTTCCGACCAAATTAATTTTAACAAAAATTATTATTAGCTAGGTATATATATTTTGGTATTTCATATCTGGTTGGTAACATTAATTTTCTACATCTATAGAAATGATTGAAACCCCAACATTAGCTCACCCTTAAATATAAAAATTAAACACTTAAAATAATTAACTGAATGGTAAAAATTGTATACAGATTTTTATTCGTCACTGAGGATGCAAGAAGGTAAGGGGGGTTGTTAACAAATGTGAAATATAATAATTCGCTAAAGCATTGTGTTTTTACGTTGAATATATTGAAATACGTTGAAATTATTTAAAAAAAAATTGTAGTTTGGAGTAAATGTTACTCAATTTAAGTACAGGCTTGGGCACATCATAAATAACAATAAAACAGTACATTTAGACGGTCAGTCATAATTATTTTTAATAATTGGCTGGACTGTCGACTGAATTGGCTTTTGTAATTTTACTTGTCGGTTATAAAATGTTTGGGATACCGCGGATAACCGAACCAACCCAGGGTTGGATATGGTGGTGCCCCATAAATAATTCAACTAAACTCTTCAAACTTTTTATTTTGAACTAAATGATTTTTTTTTTGATTTTGTGGTAGTTGTTACTTTATTTTCTGGAATAGCTCTAGCTCACAATAGGTTGATTGTGAGCTCATTATAAATGAGTACACCAAAAGAATTGGACTTTTGTAATTGTGAAATGGGGGGTTGGTTGTGTCTTTGCATTAAAGAGCATTTTGAAGAATTTGACTAAATAGGGAAGTTGTCATGTGATTCCATTTCCTCTGAGCGAACTCGGCACCCATCTCGCCGGCCGCATGCCCAATTTTTCGTGAAGAATATTTTTTTTTTCAAAAATTTTTCTGATCTTCAAGGTTATGTTGGGGTATGGTCGTTGTCCTAAAGGATGGAAGAGGTCCATGGCCGAACAACATAGTTTTTTCCTTTCTTATTCATACCATACAGATGACCGTCGCACAGAGGTCTAACAGGCCTGGAAGCTTCTGTTCGTGTGTGTCTTAAGAGGCAGTGGCAGGTAATAGCGTCGATACTGTCGCTTTCACAGAGATATATGCTAGCTGGTGTAGTCTTGACCAGATCTGCCCAGTGATTATACATCAAGCGCTACTAACTCATATGTCTTTCGTTAGCGTCACAACTTCCTTTTGACGCATTATCTTGCACGTAGCTAGTGGCATTTCAACATCTAAAATACCAGGTGAGATGAGGCAGGATGTATCACAAAAGCCGACCTCGTATTCTCTTAAATTCGATTTAAGTCCTAAATATGGTTTTTATTGCTTAGTTCGAAGCTTGCTATTTACGGTTAGCAATGCGAATATGCTTTTCAAAACTTATATTGTACCTCAAATCATCTACGGACTTTGTCGCAGTTAATTCAGCTTGTAACACGCAGATAAACGCTGGTCTGGGAGGTGGAAGGGGTTTTAGTTCAATGCATCGCAGAACATCATACCATGAACCTTTTACCTTCCATCTTTTAATCATCCGTGAAAAAGTTAGTACTAGGGAGTGCATTACCGATTTACCGTATTTACCGTATAAAATATATTTCCGATTTATCGGTAAATTTTTACAAATTTACCGATTTTTCGGTAAAAATATATTTAGGGCGCATTTCAGTGCCAATATATAACAAGGCGCATTTCATTGAAAAAATTATATGAGCATATTTTAATCGAACCAAGGATTTATATAAGGTATATAATTCCCACAGTGATTATTATGTAGAAGAATGTAGGTATACTGAAGATGAATTGAAATGAAATGAACTTATACAGGGTGCTTGGCGCGTGAACCGACAACACCCTTTGGCACGGCAACTGAGATATAATAACTCCAAGTCGCTTTTTAAATTGCCCAAAATCTCGTTCCCGGTCATAACTTCCCTTGACCATCCCGTCACCTCCCTACTTGCAGTCGTAAAGACACGAAACAACTTCCACTACACTCCGCAATGCGACCACATTCCAAATCAATCACCATTCAATACAACTGGTCTTAGAAAAACGACCCATGGGCTTCCAAACCCGAAGAAATGTGTAGATTCACGAAAAACGTCATCTAAATTAATTAAAAAAAAACAATACGAAAAGCCACTTTGAAATTAGTCCTGCTTCAAGAAATTACCCAGTTTATGCCTTTTCCAATGGCACACTGACATGTCACAGAAATCTTTCATTTCGTGGTCAAAATAGGAAACACTACCCTGTCAGAGTCATTCCCGCCAGGGTTAAGAAAAAGTTGAAAATGAGGAAATGTCTACCGGAAGTGCCAGTGTGTTTCACTTTGTTCTTGTTAAATTGTTAATTGTTCCAGGTTTCGAAAAGGGTGATAATACTAGACGGCTAGAATTTTATAGATTTATACTGCATACGGAGGATGATATCCTTTTGAAAATGATTTTGTGGACAAATGAGTCTATAACTTCAATCGTGAGGGAATTGTGAATTTACACAATCTGCTTCATTGGGGGCAGAAAAGGCCGAAATCCACAGAAGAAAAAATTGTTCGTTAATTGTTCGAAACCGTATCGGCCCATTTTATGTGCCAGAACGCTTTTCCGGAAATATTTTTCTCGAGTTTGTTCAGAATGAGCTACCTGAGCTGATTTTACCAGTTTTAGAAAGCTGTCTGGCACATGACAAATGATCGGATAGAGAATGCTAAGATGATTCATTTGGAAAGATCGGTAGGGGTTGCCCAATTTAGTTGCCCACGTGGTCAGACCTCACACCACTGAAATTTTATATCTGGGGACTTGATAAGGAATTTGTGTACGCAACAGAGATATCCACAAGAGCAATTTGAAATGCAACTTCGCACAACAAACGTAGAAATTAAAAAAAGATGCCGTGCATGCATATACGGAATTGAGGAGGTCATTTTGAACAAAATCTAATAAACGATGTTGATTATAAATATATCAATAACTTAAATGCTATTTTCCTAACCCTGGCACAAACAACCCCAGCAAAATAACATCTCGTACCTTGACACGAAACCAGTGACCTCCACGTTATGTGCCTTTACGACTACAAAACAAAAAACCATGACCAACTGATCCAAAAAAAATTATGACCAAAGACGAGATTTAATTATTCACTTGTTTAATACCTGAGGCATAGCACTGTTTCAAATTATTATTTTAATTCAATTTACCGGTAAATTTTCGATAAATGACCGACCTTATACAAAACTTTCCGTTGACCGGTAAACTGGAAAATCGGTAAGTTTGCACTCCCTAGTTAGCACCTTCAGGGTTCAGAACAGCTTCTCTTATCCAATCCTCTCTGATGGGAATAGATGGTGATTGAATAGCATAATTTGAGATTGCAGGCCTGTTTCTGTTACTTTAAATAGATGATTGTCATGTGTTCATGAAGATGGAGTTGAGCCCTATAGCATAACTCGCGGGCATTGGTTTACCTTGCGCACATCCAAAATTATGAGATGAGAAAGAATCAATAGTTAGGATGATTAGGTGTCAACCTGAGTTTAGAACTTTTAGAATCGGCTACCAGAAAGTAACCTCATTTAATAAAACAGACTTAATAATGGTTAAAGGCTCCCATACTGTGTGATGTGCGTCTCCAAACGCCGCAACTTTTGCTCAATCGTTTGTTTTGCAAGAGTTAAGCGCTCTAGTATTTCCTTTTTGCACTTTCTAATACATTAGGTTTCCACTTTACCGATGAGGTTTCCACTTTTGATGTCCAAGCGAATCTGTTTACTACCTAGATTAAAAAATTGACGCTCGACCACAGATGGTTTTCCTCATTTGGAGAGTGTACTAAGCACGTTTTTCTTGCTTTCACTTAGGGTCTTATATTTACTGAAGACGCTGATAGCAAAACTATCCATATATATGTATATGTAGGAATATGTCATTAATGACTACGTTTCCACTAAGAGGTGTACCACCCCACCTTGCGGTGCATTTCTACTCATAAATCTGTTAATTGATGATTCACTCAGGCTGTCCGATCTACTCAGCCTAAGAGTAATTTGCGTGATTGCCCGAGTAATCGTCAACAGTCTGACGTTGTTAAAAGTCCCTTCTATATCCAGAATGGTTATCATATAGAATTCCTTATTCAAAAAATTGGAAATTCTTTGGGATTTTTATAAAAGCCTTTTCTCGCCTAAAGTATAAATACCGGTATATTTCTTTGGACACCAAAGTGTGGACATCCGAAGGGATGCCTGCATGAGGTCCTGCTAAATCCTGTTTAATAACCGCAGGATTTGTTTCTGTTCATCATTTGACTTGCAAGGCCCGGAATCCTAGTGCCTCTTGGCCCTTGTGTAACGTTTTCGAAACATCCGGGCAAGTAAGTTTCCAGTAGCACTTCCTTACAAGAGACTGCAGCAGCTCTTGTTTTCTTGCTTTTTTGAAGAGCTTCTTACATTTTTGGCGGGAATTGTTTTCGTACCTGAAGGTGACCGAGATTTTTTCAGAGGTTTACAAAGGTATCGTATTCTGTCCTAATGGTTTCGTCATTTTGACTCTCCATCAATGTTTCAGTTGTTGGCGACTGTTTTCACTTCAAAGTCATCAATGTTTTAAAATATTTGAATGATTTTACTCGGTTTAGCAAGCCCCCACATCTGAATTCCATGCGCTTATACGGATTTTATATTTGTATTTTACAAGAAGAAAGTTTCATCTATTTTGACAGTTTGAAGTTCCTTATCAGTAAAAGCAAATAGATTTTTGTTTTATTTGAGTTTCAGCTCTTGACATTTCTTCTTGTCCATGCTCCCTAAACAGACTAATAACGTGTTAACTTCATTCCTAGCTATTTTAAAATTTAGTATTTGATAATGCAACATTATTACGTCGAGAAACAAACGACGAAAAAGATTTAAAATTTCAGCCAGGACTAAGACCATAGCAGCACCGCGGCTTTTCCATCCGGGATCATTTGACGACGCTTGCACAATGAGCGCAATATAGGAGCCATAATATCGTCAAGTGGAACAACTACGATATCAGCAGGGACCGGCAGGTATTTTATGGTTCCGGGTGGGCATTTTGGATGCACATGAATTAGCTCAGATTGTTCTCGACTCCCAAATAGTTCCAACTATCCAAATTGCATTACACTGGTACCGGTTGGTAAAGGTTGGCATTGTATTAGTTCCGGCTGAAATTTTCGATAGTCCACCTTGATCTAGGACGAATAGTGTTTTTTGTGCAACCATGTGAGTGGTTCCCGCTGACTTTATATGGATTTAACTGGTTTGATTACGGTCCCTATGCAAGAATTTTAAAGTTTCCGGCTACCTAGTATTGTATTGGTTCCGGTTGAAATTTTAAATAGTGCACCATAACTTGAATCGTGTTCATTGTGCAATGGTTCCCATCCCACTGGCTTCATTTAGTTCAGACTATAGAGTTTGCTGGTTCCAGTTGATATTGTAATGCTTCCGGCGGGCCTTTGTAAAATGACTTAAGACGAAACGTGCACAATACGCAACGATTTGGATAGCGCCATAGTTAGTTTAGTTCCTGCATTAAAAGCCAATTGTTCCAGCTGACAGTGTACTGATTGCGGCAGAAGTTTTAGATAGTCACAATGATTAATAATAGGTCTAGCTTATTCTGCAATTCTCGGCCTGGTTCTCGTGGACTTCATATGGTTTTGGCTGGCGTTTTGATAATTCGGGTTCAAAGTTTATATATAGAGCAACGGTCCAAAATATAATATATTCATTCTGATACCGCCAAAAGGTAACGGTTGGCTTTTGTGGTTCCAGTTTGCATGGCTTTTGTACTGGCTAAAATTTTGTATAGTGCATGCACACTAACGATGTACTACGAAATCCCGGTTTTCAAAATTTCGGTTTCAAAATCCCGGTTTTCAAAATCCAGGTTTCTAAAATCTCGGTTTTAGAAATCCCCATTTCCATCGCACGTGGCGAATTTCAACATAATCGATTAAGAAATGGCCGAGTTCCATCCATAATGATAATATTCCAGAACTTTTTCAAAAACAAATATTTCGGATCCCATTTATGACCCACATGTCGAATTTTAACTAAATCGGTTTAGAAATGGCCTAGTAGCATCTCTATTAACCGCTTGAATGAAAAATCATTTTAGAATCCCATTTCCATCGCACGTATAGAATTTCAATAAAATCTTTTAAGAAATGGCCAAATTCCATCCCTATTAGCCATTTTCTAGAACTATCGCAAACACATTTTTCAATTTTGCCAAAAAATCATTTAAGAGTCCCATTTTCCCCACATGTCAAATTTTAAAAATTCAAACCGGGATTTCCTAAAAATCGGGTTTTTATTATACAAAACCGGGATTTTGAAAACCAAGCCTTTGAAAACCCGGATTTCGTTACACACCCACGATTCTCATATAGTCCAGCTTGTGATAGCTATTTTTGACTGAAATTGTAGTGGCTCCAGCCGTCTTTTTTTGGTTACGGTTGGAAAAGCCTATATGTTATATTGTATTGGTTCTGATTAGCACACTGACTTATTATGGTTCCGTTGATTCGGATCCAGCTTCTAAGGTTCCGGCTGAAAAATCAGATATCCTTATTTCGGTCAGTATTTTATTTGATTGTAAATTATTGACGCCTGGCATACTCTTAGCACGATTATGAGGTTTTTGTTGTTTAATTTATGGTAATTTGAAAAATAAACTTTATATCATAGACATATCTTTGTCATAAAGCTTTTAAAATGTTGCTCACAGTTGGCCAAGTAGAATCGTGATAGACACTCATGAATTTCGAAGTGTTGCCTAACCTAAACCTACATCAATGTCCTCCATTCGAATTCAAACTCGGAAAAGAGAAATTATATCGGTTTATTTTTTTTGGTTACAATTTTAACTTTCACTAAAATTCTCATTTCTCGTTCAAGTCTTATTACATGCCTGTTAATATCTATGAAAAATGTTCTAAAATATGTTGAGCTTTTTGAAGCTTTATACCAACCATATAGTAAAAAATTCTTCAGTAATTTGGTTAATAGGAAGTGATCAAGATAAATGTCAAAGTTTACTTCTAAAATCGATTTCATTCGTAAAATTATTTACCAGATTACTACCCACAGCTTACATATTATTTTTCCGCTTAATTTTAGAATTTATAAATTTATAACTGTTCTGATAAAATATTGTTGTTTCTGATCTATAATAAGATTATCGAAATACCCATTCAACATTATATGCTCAAGTTTAAAGCTCTTGAGTGTTGAATATATTTTCGTAATTTCAAAATCATGTTGAATTTTATGTTTTACTTATAAATGCAAATAAAAGCTTAAATTTCCATTTGAGCATTATATTTATTTTAACAATAGTTTCTATAATCTCATATACGGATACACTCATATACGGGTTGTACTTTTTAATGCTCTTATTCAATTTTGTCGATGGTCTGTGCATAAATATAACATGTTGTGAGCTTTACTTTTGAAAAACATGTATAAAGGGCTTTCATGTTGTAGTACCATTTTCAAAAGTTTCCGTAAAATGAAATTTTTTACTGATTAAATAACTAATTAATTATTTTTTTCGGTGCAACTATACAGAATTGGAACTTGGGATTGCAAGAGCATGTTCTGATGAAATTTTTATATTTACAGTTCTTGTAATGTAGAAAATTAATTTTAATTATTTAAAATATAAAATATTAATGAATTAGTTGGGAAAGCTTTTTACATAATTTTTCTAAATTTGATTAAGTTATTTGATTTACATGATGAGATCATGAATAATATGTCCATTATGAATGTTTCATCTCAAATATAATATCGTTGTGAAAATTGCTTTTATAATTTCACTAATTTGTTTAAACTTTTAAATTTAGATAAAAAAAATCGCACTTTAAAAACTTTTCCTATTTTCCATAATAGTTTTTTGTTCAAATAAAATTGCAGAAGCAGAAATGGCGGCGCATGGAATACAAAATAGATGAAAAATTAAACAAAGCGTTCAAAGTTTATTTAAATTGTTGATGAATTTTATTGTTGTCTAAAATAATGAATAATTGAGAAGTCGTGATTTAAACTTTAGAGCTTTGTAAAATTGGTTTTTTATCAATCACAAATACTTGCAAGAGTCAAACATTTTTACTGCCAATAAAGTTAATTTTCTCTTTTTTTTTGCATTAGGCGTAGCAACTTTTCAAGCTTTTACATTTTACAACACCAAATAACGGTTCGAATTAATACCAAAAGTTTGAAATAAAATGCTTTTATAATTTATCTCAAATTAAATATTTTGGGTAATTAATGAGAGGAAATTACTATTAGATGAATTTAAAAGCTTTTTTTAATGTTTTCGGCGGTCGAAACTTATTAATTTTAAAACTATTTATTCCAAATTTTTAAGAATTGTTTGGCTTTGCTAAGATTTTTGAACATTGTTTTCTTTTGAAGCATTTTTTTTGCTTACGATTATTCAATCCATAGCAGTTCACACAACACAAATTCAACAGATATAGCAATGTATCCTAAAAAAGTCTTCTTAATCGATACTCTTTAAAATATACAAAAAATCTTGTAACCAGCAAGAAATTAAAGCACTCACAGCCGTCCTAAAATGTTTTACTATACAAGTTAAAACAATTATGGGTATCTGCTCTTACTGTGGCTCTATTTTGGTAATTCCCCGGGAATAGGGAACTGGGGAAAGATTTTACATAGCTTTTATCTATAAATCAGTTTTTTCTGGCCTACTGAGAAAAAAAAGTATGATGTAAATATTTGTAAATTGGGAATAATTTCTCCATATCGAAATTATCAGGGAAAGTTATTCCCAATTTTATTTTGTTTTCAAAAAAATTGCCACTAACTTTTTACCTTAGTATGTCAGAAAAAATTATTTAAAAAGAATTTATATGTAAATTCTTTCCCCAGTTCCCTATTCCCGGGGAATTACAAGAATAGTGCCACTGGAAATATTGGCTCGTGACAGCGTATTGAAGGTGACTGTCTTTCTTCGTCATTTTGTTTTGTTCTGGTAATCAACACAAATTCTTGTAGTGCCGTCCTTTTTCTGGATAACAGCCACTGAGGAACTCCATGGGTCGCTAGACAGCTCCAACACTCAGTTTCTTTCTATTTTCTTAGTAAATTCGGCCGTCTGTGTTGGAGTAGCATATTTGATGTGTCGATTCTATGTTGCACAATATTAGTTTTTCCTAATTCATTATCATTGGCTAATCCATCCAGTGTGTCCACTGCGACGATTCATTGTTCTACTGGAAGTTGGCTGCACAGTGCGCGAATGATCTTCTTCTGTTTTTAATTTGGTGATCGACGACATTGTTTTGGCTAGCAGATTGCAATATAGTTGACCCTCAGCTCCAGAATAATCATCCCTTTCCTCATTACGTTTATTGAGGAGCTCACGTTCAAAACACGTATTGGAAAGTTTTCGTAGATCAATTTTTCACGCATTGGTGGTATCTTGACTTCTTCTTATAACTTGGAATGGATCTACCGTATCAAGACGAACGATGTAATTTGTAATCAGCCCCAAATTGTGCGATTTTAATGGTGTTTTTGTGGCATTTTCTCCGTTTCAGCTTACATCCGTCAAAGCTGGTAACACTTGGTATTCCGGATCTTTGCTCATTAAATAAGGCAAAAGTTTTCTGTGTAATGGCCGGGTTGTTGGTATTGGAAATATCGACACGGGAAACGTTTTCGTCCGTTAGCTCGAAAAGCTTGTCGTGGTTCCCTCATCTCCTCTTTTAGTAGTATCTTTAATTTGGTGATATCCTTCGAATCTAGCTTGCGCAAGTTTTCTATATCAGTGGATAAAATTGCTCTGGATGCCTCGAATTCTAAAGCTCAAACCAATACTACATTCATGGTTTTACCTCTATTGGTTGAATAAAGATTGAGATGGTCATCTTTGACAGAATTGATAACGCATCTGCTGTTAGTCCGTTCAACACATCTGCACACCGCACATGTCACTTGCTTTGGGGTTGTATCTTGCATAGTTTTTTGACGTATGTCAGTCCCAACTCAAACTTGACTCGCTCATAGCTTCTTTCTGTTGCAGATCCAGTTTCGAAAACATCTGCAGCTTTCAGGCTATTTGAAGTTTTGAAATTCCTTTTGAGCGTCTGGCAACTGGGTTCTGTTGAAAACATTTAATTTAGCTGACCATCTCCAACAGTTTGTGAGGACAGAACTTCTACGCGTGCTTCAACTTCCCTAATCTTATTTTGAAGCTCCTTGAATAAGGCCGTCAACTTCTTCTTTAAGATGCTTCTTCTTTTGTTTAAGCTCATGCATTTGAAGCTCTTGGTCTTGCTTAATTTGAACGAGTTCCTGGTCGTACTGACCAAAATTCGCAATTTCTTGTTTTCGTAGCTTAGATATGCCAATTGGGTTCTTTGTTCTTTACTTAGCTGGTGGATGATAGCATCTATGTTGAATAGTGATTCCCCAATAAAATTACTGTCTCTTGCTGAGCTCGAACCAGCGACCTTTGGAATCGTAACATTTCATGTGGTGGGGTCCATCTTAACCACTCGTTCACCAAGAGTTATATCTGTGTAGAGTAGAATTCATTAAAATATTTTACTTTTTATGTCTCTGATCCTAGAGATGTTCACAGGTGCTCACCTACATTCTTTGATAGCTCAGTCAACACCTTGAGTTGAAGACCTTTTAGAATTATTAAATTTTGGAACTACAGTGAAACTTATAGTGTGTCCGTTTTCAACTACATTGATAGAAATTTTTCTGACCTGTCAAAATTTTAAAAGAGTTCCAACATTTCTGGAATATATGGTATAACCATAACCATAAAACGCATCATAATTAGATCCCGTTTGCTACACACATAGGACATTGTCTGAGCTATCCGACCATGGGCCTGAGACCCCGTGAACATCTCTTCTAGAACTAAGCCGTGTATGGCGTAATAAACATCATCAGAAACGAACCATCCATAAATTGGATTTTTTTAAATCTTAACATTGTAAATTTTTGTTAAAATTTCATACATAATTATGTTACATATGTAGCCGCGAACTAACACTGTAAACTTGAGGTTGACTAACGCGTTAAAGTTGTTCAATTTTTTATTTATGGCTAATGCTTGTTTTCCAACAAAAAAATTCTTTTCTAATGAGGGACATTTCCACCTCTCTGGTAATGTTAATAAACAAGCTAACTGCTTACGGTGTGAGAAAAATTTCCAACATTCACGACTCACCATTATGAGTACATATGTAGAACGTGACTTTATAGTACACATTATCTGTCATTGTTAAGGGGGAGTACTCTGTCTCCCATTTTATATTTTTTTTTCTCAGCTCCAACGAAGATGATAAATTGGAATTTTGGTGTACCAGGATTCAATAGTGCTCACTAGAGGGTTTCTTTTTCTAAGTTTTTCCCGATTCCAACGATTTTTTAAGAAATTAGTGAGTAGAGTGGTTCGATTTCGACAACTAACAATCGATTCTGATAACTCTTAATTTCGGGAGAATTCGTTTTTGTCGTATATTTTTTTTTATTTTTGAAGGGTTTTAATAAAAATTATTGAGGGGGATTTCTGAATTCCAAGATTCGATTGTGTTTAGTCCTGTTTTTTGAAAAAATTATTTATTAGTCTTCTAGTTTGGTCCTATACTTTCAAAAATAATTTTTTCTTATATTTTATTTTTATGATGGAAATGGTCTAAACTGATTTTGGAAGGTAGTTTCGGATTATGGCCAATTTGGGTGGAACTACCTAGGCCATTTTTAACCGACATTGATGAAATTTTGTTTTTTAAATGTAAACGATTTTTGGAGAAAGTTTTGGAATATGTCTATCTACGAAACTAGAGTATTTTAATTGATTTTAATGAAACTGAAATTTTAGTTAGACGAGGTTGTTGCTGCTTGAGGCGGGATTTTACACTAATGCAGAATTGGCCCAATTCCGTTGAAAAACAATGACCGTTGAATGAATAATTTTCTGACAAAAAATGTTCTACAAACCAATGAAGTTGGTACTTCTGTTTGCATGATAGGAATATTATATTTTTCGGGTGGCAATGATCATATGCCACCCGAAAAATATAGTCATATGCCACCCGAAAAAACTGTTCTACAAACCAATAAAGTGAAATCGTTCATTCAACGGACCTTGTTGTTCAACGGAATTGGACCGAGTTATCGTATGAGCACAAATTCAGCCACTATATTTTTCGGGTGGCAATGAACATACATGATAGGAATATGCAAACAGAAGTGCCAACTTTATGGGTTTGTAGAACACTTTTTGTCAGAAAATTGTTCATTCAACGGCCGTTGTTGTTCAACGGAATTGAGCCAATTCTGGATTAGCACAAATTCAGCCACCCATATTTTTCTGATGACAATGAAAATACTTGATAGGAATATGCTATCAAGAGTGCGGACATCATTGATTTGTAGAACACTTTTTGTCAGAAAATTGTTCATTCAACGGTCATTGTTGTTCAACGGAATTGGACGGACATCATTGGTTTGTAGAACACTTTTTGTCAGAAAATTGTTCATTCAACGGTCGTTGTTGTTCAACGGAATTGGTCCAATTCTGGATTAGCACAAATCGAGTCATTATATTTTTCTGGTGGCAATGAACATACCTGATCGGAATACGCAATCAGAAGTGCCAACTTCATTGGTTTCTGAACTCTTTTTGACAGAAAACCATTCATTCAATAGTTTTTGTTGTTCAACGGAATTGGGCCAATTCTGGACTAGCACAAATTCAGCCACTATATTTTTCTGATGGCAATGAACATACCTGATAGGAATATGCAATCATAAGTGCAAACTTCATTGGTTTGTATAACACTTTCTGTCAGAAAATCGTTCATTCCACGGTCGTTGTTGTTCAACGGAATTGGCCCAATTCTGGATTAGCCCAAATTCAGCCACTATATTTTTCGGATGGAAATGATCATACCTGGTAGGAATATGCAATCAGAAAAGCCAAGTTCATTGGTTTCTAGAACATTTTTTGTCAGTAAACTGTTCATTTAGCGGTCTTTCTTGTTCAACGGAGTTGGGCCAATTCTGGATTAGCACAAATTCAGCCACTATATTTTTCGGATGGCAATGAACATGCGTGACAAGAATATGTCAGATACATATCATATTCTTGTCACGCATGTTCATTGCCATTCATTGCTCAGTCTTTGGTTTTACAATAAGTTATTTCTATTTTTTAATTTGTTGTTTAACAAAAATATTATTGAACCGTACCTCTGTATTTTGTATATTCAATATAGTATCTTTTAGGGGCTAGTTTGTTTTTCCTCTATTTATGAATGAAAATTTATGAAAATCATATTTCTATGATAAGCACAAATTTCGTCGGTGTAGCAGCTTTTGTGAAGTTTTAAAATTTGGTTTAAATTATTTCTGGTTTTTCTAGAAATTGGGTTTTATTTTTTTCGTCTTTCAGGCGAAATTTGAAATTTTCTTTTCTCGTTTTTCCGGCTCCTGGACTAGCACTAATTTTTTCCCGTGAGCATGAATTAGCACAAATTGAGCTTAATCGGTTTGCGAAGTTTCATTTTGAAATTCGAAAGTTTCCTTGGTGCAGTTGCCCACACGAAAACACCAAATATTAATAATTGTGTTGCCATCGCATTTTTCGGAATTACCGGTAAATTTATATGCGATAAAATTACAAACTTTAACCATGGCACTGAATAGTTTTATTGATAATTTTGATTTTCCGGTAATACATGCATTTTTTTACATTTTTTGTTGTAATTTATATAATTAAAATTTTCTAACTTGTGGATTGCTGGAAACTTATTATTTTTTATGCAAATCATAATTAACTTTTGTAATTTACATAAAACATTGATATAAATATTTCGTTAGAATAATTTAAAATATCATTAATCAAGCATGTCATTTTTCATTATACTGTGAAAAGGTTCGTGTAAAATTTATAGTTTGATTTCTAAATAAATTTTACAAATTGTTGATATAGTTGATAAAGTTTTAAATTATTATGAATACATCTAGAAAATCGCAAAATTTTGTTAATTATGACGTAAATGTTTTATTTTATTTTAAATAAATTAAATTGTTAAAAAGCTTTTTTGGTGTAGTTATAAACATTAAATGGTTTAGAAAATATTTTTAAAATTTTTGCTGTAAAAGCTTTTCTGTATGGTGTGGAAGTTTTAACTTTTTTTTTGTAAACAATTTAATTGCTTTAAAAAAGCTTAAACCTCTTTTCGAGAGGCTTTCTGAAATTTGTATACATCCGTTTACACAAATATACAATGCATATAAATACAGACCAGCTAAGTAAACGTATCTCAAATATGAAGTTAACTCGACCAATTTGAACATTTATTGTTTCTCACAATTTATTTATCCAAGGGGGGAAAGTTTATTTTTGATAAATAAAAAGTACTTATTGCGGTAAAGTAGGGAAAACTTTCCATTTTACAATGAAATTTATACAAAATGTTTATTTTTTGTGTTTATTTTCAAATTGCCTTACTAGAAAAATTTTCCTTTTTTGTTTGACATATTTATTCCTTAAAGCTTTCAAAATCTAGATAGTAGTAAAATAAATATTTGATTGTTGACAATTGCTTAAATGTAAAAGCATTCATATATTATATTGAACCTTTTAGAAGTTTATGTTTAACATTTAACGTACTCTAAAATACGGGTCACTAGTAGAATTGCGAGGAATTGGACATAACTTGGCTTAGGCTTTTTAGTTTTTTAATCTATCATTGAGCAGCGCTTTCAGAAGTAATATATTTTATAGATTGTGACGTTATTGTGTACATTTTTATGAATATTGTTAAATTTATACTCGGTTATTTGGGTTATTGTAAAGTTGTAACACAAATAAGATACAAGGGTATAGAAGAATATTTATGAAAGAGAGATATATATTAAATAGCTAAAGTTTCTTACTCTGCCTACTGTAGATTCCAACGAACCCTATTATAAGTGGGTATAGCCATATGAAGTTGGCCCAAAATTCTGGAATTTATAAATCATAAGTATCGATACTTTTGATTTATTATTGTATAATTATTATTTAATAGTTGTCATTACTATGTGTTTCATTGACTTGTGTACATATAAGTAAATGAAAAACAAATCTCGTTGTATCAAGTGAGTACATTCTAATATTTGAAATATTTAAATTAATAAAATAATCGATATTAATACTTGAATGATTGATACGTACTACAAAAAAAATACTAAATCAATAAATACTCATTAATTTGTACTCTGTAACTTTTAAGTTTTAGTATTGGCCCGCAATGCCATTATATTTTTCGAATAGTTTTGGTCCTAATCTATACCTCTACATCGGTGCATGCGATTCTAACAAGGCTCTCGTGGTCATATATGGCCCAATTATAGCTCAATAAATACTCATCAATTTTTACTCTGTAACTTTTAAGTTTTAGTATTGGCCCGCGATGCCATTATATTTTTCGAATAGTTTTGGTCCTAATCTATATCTGTGCATCGGGGCAAGCGATTCTAACAAGGCTCTCGTGGTCACATATGGCCCAATTATAGCTCAATAAATTCTCATCAATTTTTACTCTGTAACTTTTAAGTTTTAGTATTGGCCCGCGATGTCATTATATTTTTCGAATAGTTTTGGTCCTAATCTATACCTGTGCATCGGGGCGTGCGATTCCAACAAGGCTCTCGTGGTCATATAAGGCCCAATTGTAGCTCAATAAATACTTATCAATTTTTACTCTGTAACTTTTATGTTTTAGTATTGACCCGCGATGCCATTATATTTTTCGAATAGTTCTGGTCCTAATCTATATCTGTGCATCGGGGCAAGCGATTCTAACAAGGCTCTCGTGGTCATATATGACCTAATTATAGCTCAATAAATACTCATCCATTTTTACTCTGCAACTTTTTACTCTGTTAATCAAAACTTTAAAGTTACAGAGTAAAAATTGATGAGCATTTATTGAGATATAATTGGGCCATATCCCTTTTCCGGTCAGACATTTTTTTCTTGATTTAAGTCGGCCGTACACAAATGTGGACGTAAAAAATGATAAGAAGTAATGTCTTCCGGATTTTAACGGATCTTAGTTAAATCGAAATTCTTTTTGAAAAGAGCATTATACTTTATGACTTAATTTATAAATTTAACATATTAATTATTTGATTTTGATAAAATAATAAATCAATATTAATATTATAGTTATAGAGTTCATAAATAAATCATAAATATTATAGTTATAGAATTGGGTTTCGGGCGAAAGCGATTTAAGTAGTATACACAAATGTGTACGTTCACTCAAAATAAGGCCGGAGAAGGGAAAAGGACCATGAGATTTGTTGCACAGGAAAAATATAATGGCATCGCGGGCCAATACTAAAACATAAAAGTTACAGAGTAAAAATTGATGAGTATCTATTGAGCTATAATTGTCTACAATTGGAATGTAGTTGTACCAGAGTTTATGGAAAACGTGATGGCAGCGTTAGTTTACACCTGCACTTTGAAGTTGTAAAAATGAATTTTTATTTTTAAATTAATTATATCGATTTTTGTGAGACAGTTTTAATTTTTGTTATAGTAAATTATGGGCTGACTATGAGAAAATATCACGATAGTAATAATTTTTTGGGCTGAGTTCTTATAAAATGTCGTGAAATACAATTTTTTTTACTATAGAAATCATCATTTTAGTGTTGCCATCGCATTTTTTTGGGTTGAAATTTGGGCCAACTTCACATACATAGTGGGTATGCAAATCAGAAATCTATAGATTCATAAATTATACATCAGGATTGTAGAAAAGATAAACTTCTGTTTAAATTGTCTGTCGTTATAATGTTAGAGCTTTTTGTTGTTTTAAATTTGTAGTGAAATACGAAAAGATTCGTCGAATTGCTAGTAAATGATTCATTGATGGCTAGTGAAATGCTAACAATTTTAGTTTCTTTGTGAAAATTGCGTTTGCTTTCAGATATGTTAAAGAAGCTTTTTTTATCGTAGTTTATATATTAAATTTTTCAAACTTGATAATACTTCTGCATTGGTACAAAGTAATTGCGTTTTTATGCATATTCATTAGTTAATTAATTTCTGATAAAAATACCCTAAAGTAATCAGAACACATACTTTTTACATATAGTTAATTAACATATTTACATCAATTTACCAATTAAATAATTATTTATTAAATTTCAGTTTAAATATAAAATTTTTATTTATTATATTGATTTGAATGTTTCATATAATTAAATAAAACAACATTAACCAATTAAATGTAATTATGAAAACCTCTGTTTGAGCTTTGAAATGAGAAATTTTGTAAATTGTAATATTATTGTGAATCATTTTTTTATATTTCCATTTAAATAGCCGTACGTACTCGTATGTATATTGCTATATTTTTATTCGGTAGTGACCAATTTGTGTAGTAGAAGCTTTCAATAAAAGTTATACCATACGAGAGCTTTTATGTTTCAATAGTATCAGAACATAATTTTTTGATTTTACCGCGGAAAATAAGAGATTACGCTACTCGCAGCAAGTGGCAGCACTATCACAAAAGAGTATTTTGTTATCTATGTATCTTTGTATCTTTTTTTCACTAAATAAAGTATCTCAGCAGAATAAAATATTAAAAGCGATCACGGTAGTAAATAAAATCTTAAAATTTAACAATATTCCATTTTCCGCCATTTCTTAAAGAATTACGATGAAATTTAGATAGTAGTATCGATCAGGGATTTTAAAGTAAGTTTTAAGCAAAATTCTAGGATCTGTTCATGCTGGACTAAACTTGGACATTTCATAACCAATTCTATTGAAAATTGGTGTCTAGATTGATTTTTGATTGAAATATAAATTTTAGATGAAAAAATGGTATCTGTACATTCTACATGATTTAAATGGATTTTAAACTGGAGAGAACTTGGCTATCTCTTAATTAATAATTCTAAAATTTGCTTTGCATCGCATACTGGGATAATTCGGGCAAAGTTTATTGTTTACAATTTTCAATGTAATTTTATGATTTTCTGCGACCACATACGTTATTTTCAGTTTTTGGTCAATATTTCAAAAGCTTCCACTAGTAACCAATACTTTGGGTTGTTTTTATTATAGCTTTGGTCATTCTGAAACTACATGAAAAATTCTTATTCATAAATTTTCCTCAAATTTTTTATGTAGTCTCAATATGACCTAAGCTAATAGAAAAACAACCGGAAGTATTGGTTAATAGTGAAAGTTTTTGAGATATTGGCCAAAATGTGAAAATAATGTATGTGGCCGCAGAAAATCAAAAAAATATTGTGAAAATTCTAATCCATAAATCTTCCCCAAATTTTCCGCCGGATACGTTGTATTTAACCCGCCAATCCCTTGTACATATTTAAAACTCAGTTTAGCATTGTTGTTTAATTAGAATATTCTCTCGCATGGCATTTTATAAAGTTGGAGCTTTGATGTTTCTACTGCCATATAATATTTAAAAATTTTTGAAGAAAGGTCTCATAATTCTAGATAATCATTTACTTTTGAACCTTAACCAATATTTAGACTAAAGACCCCTTTTTCTCAAGTATAATACAGAATCATTGAAAAATGTGTTCTATTTAACTTAAATGTATAAAAAGGAGAGCTGCCCAATCAAAAGTAAGTTGTAAAATTGTTGCGGCACTTTAATATCAAGTTTACAAATTCGAAGGTTTATATATTGTTTCTCACAAATTATTTATCCATAAGAGAAAAATTATTTTTTGTAGATAAAAACACTTGAGATAAAATAGAAAAAAATTTCATTTTGCAATGAAATTTACATAAAATATTTATTTTTTATGTTCTATTTTAAATTTTCTTTGTTTTTGGTTTGACATATTTATTTCAAAAAGGTTTCAGATAGTAAGAAATGATATAGTAGTAAACTAAATATTTGATTGGTGACAATTAGTTATTCAAATATTGATTATTATTTCTATTTAGTGCCATCTAAAATACGTGTCTTGACTTCAATAGAAAACATGAAATATTTCGGAAATTTTAAATTAAATATAATTATGGGAACGTATTTTGAAAATTCTAAGTAAAAGAAAAATTTATTAATTTGAAATAATTAAATTTTAAGCATCTAATTGTCATCTAAACTTTCTAACGTTTGTTATTTAATATTATTCTAATTACCGAAAATTTTTCATTAGATTTTTGTTATACGACACCTAAATAAAGTCATCAAACAATCGAATATAAAATGTATTTTGGTTTTTGTGTGTAAATTTTAATTAAACTGCACGGAAACTTAATACATTCTGCGACCTTAATGCTCTGAGTTCTATAAGAAGCTTTATCGTTCTTACCAATATGAAAGCTTTTATTTAATTTTAATATAAGTTTACCGTAATCAGTTGTGGTACAGTAGTAAATTAAATTGTTAGTTATTGTCAAGTATTACAATTTGATTTTCTTGGAAAATAATTAAATCTTTCGACTTAAATGCTTTTATATATCATATAGGTGCTTTTAGGAGTTGAAATGGTTAACGTTTCACAGTTGGTTGTGATGTTAGTGTATAACATTTTGATTATAAATTTGTTGATTATACACATAAAGTGAAAATAGATTTGTTGAATTTTTTAGTTTAAAGCTCCCTAATTAACGTACCTTAGCGATTTCTTTCTATAACCCTTGTTAATTAATTACGAAAACTCTTCATGTGAATGTTTGAAGTTAAAACTGAATTTTAATTGAGCTGCACCGAAAATCAATACATTTTCGACCTCAAAGCTCCAGAGAATTCTATGAAAGCTTTTGAAAGTCCTGTTAAAATAATTTACAAATAGTTTGCAAGGCGCCACATTAAATATTCTCATTTTAAATTAAAGCTATCAATGTATGTTTTTAACTAATTTGAAAGCTTTCTGGATGATTTTAATAAAAGTTAGATAAGTTGCCGTATAGTAAATAGTAAATTTAATAGTAGACAATATTATATATCCTATGAAAGCTTTTATATATGCCTCGAAAGCTATAGAAATTTTGTTAATGTTGGCGTATAAAATTATGGCGAATTTCTTTAAATTTTTATTATAAAGCTCTCCGATTTACAAATTTAATTTATTTATTTAATTTAATTTTAACCGGTTATTTTTTATAAAGTCCTTGTTGCATATCAAGAAAAGTTGTTGGTGTTGCAAATGATTTTAGCAACGTATGTTTAACGATTATCAAAATAAATTAATGTCCCTATACTTAAATGCTTTCATATATCTTTGGAAGCTGTTAGAATCATATTCCTATCCTTCTGTTTATCTTTGTGGACCAATACTACACCGATACCGAAATCAGGCTTGATCAAAACTGTAACAGAGAGATGAGCTTTATTTCGATGAGACATGGTTCAACCGAAATCGCACTTCCACAAGTGATACGCAGGTAAAGTAAACACTATTTTTTCTTCGAATATGGATTTAAAGGAACTTGCCAAAAGGTGTCCTTTGGATCTAGTTTCGATATATAGGCCGTCCGATCAATCCCTACTTACCAAACCATCGACCAAATTCAGCTGAAATTCATCCTTTTTTGTAACGTCATTCTTTTTAACGTCTAGAGACACACCTTGCCACTTTTGGTGATAGAAGAACTCCAAGCGCTTAAATATATATTTTTTATTCGTTTTAAATTTATAATGCGGGAGGCGATAATTTAATGAATCGCGTGTAATTCTTTCTGTGGCAGAAATGTTCGTTTGGAATTCCGCATTATACTTCAAAAGCCCATGTCTAATCTTATAAATTGTAATGATGTACTGATAGTCAATTAGAGAAGGAATTGGAAGAATTTTATTGTTAAAAAGAAGATTAGTAGACGTTAATAGAGTCAAATTTCTTAATGCTTCCAAGGCCATGTTTTGTAAAAATTGTAAATCATTTAAATGAGTGTCGCTTGAGGAACCCAAAATTTGTATTAAATATGGGAGATGACAGTGAATAAAACTAGAGTATATATTATATTTAAGAGAATCAGGTATAAATCGTCCAACTCGTCTTAAAACTCCGACAATAGGCGATATTTTCTGTTTTACTCCGCTAATATGATTTGTCCAGGATAACTGCGAATTAATTAACAATCCAAGATATCGGACGCAGGCGATAAACGTGTCGCCTGCGTCCGATATCTTGGATTAATTCATTTTGAAAATTAATCTCATTAAATATTAAAGGAGGTTTGGGTTTTAAATAAAATATAAGAATGTTAGATTTGGAAACATTTAATACCAATCTATTATTTTCCAGCGAACGGCTAATTATGATCATATCACTTTCCATGTCATGTTGAAGCTGCTGAAATGATGGAGAACTATATAATAGTGCAGCAGTCCGCAAAAAGTTGAATCTTCCCTTTTAAGTTTAAGTTAAAAATATCATTTACATAAACCAAAAACAATATAGGGCCTAGAAAGGATCCTTGTGGAACACAAACCGACACGTTAAGAGCAGATGATTCATAGTTTGCGACGCGAACAGTTTGTATCCTGTCACTCAGGTAGCTGCAGAACAGTTCTAGTGCATGGCCTGTAATACCAGAATTAATTAGCTTGTTTTTTAATATCGCATGATTCACGCAATCAGACGCTTTTCTAAAATCAAGAAATAGACATAATGTAGCGGTTTTGTTTTCTAACGACTCATAAATTGGAATGCAGCAGAAGCTGTGTTACAACTTTTAATAAAACCAAACTGTAGTTTATAAGTTTATTGAAATTTAAGTGATCTATCAATGCTGAGTGAATTATCCGTTCAAAGATTTTAAAAAAAAACAGGGGGAAACACCAAGATACCTTGATAACCGCTGGTCCATATCATGACCATAAAGTCATGACAACAACAAAAAATTGTTTACTCGATCAAAAAACCTGGAGAGAAAATCTTTACCCTGGGTGTAACAAAATATTACCCTTTGTGGTATATTTTTTTCAATCGAACATTTTTAAAGCAGTTTGAGTGCCACTTTTACATTATGGTGCGTAGCAATTGTTGGGTAAAACGTTTACTACGGTAAAAATCGATTTTAGTATATAGTTTTCGATTCGTTTACCATAGAGTTTTTCTAAAATAATTGAATTTACCGAAAAATTTACGTAAAATTGACTTTTACCCGACAATTGGTACGCAGCCGTAATAATAAATTATTTTTTTTGTTCCGATGTATTAAAATCTATTGTGTTGATCAGATTTGTTGAACAAGATATGGATCATCATTGAACTAATCGTTCATCGTGTAGATGATCCATTTTTGTGTAATATATTCAATAGTACTTAGATGTATTTTTTGTTTTGGGAAAAACTTCATATTACTATATAGGACTGAGAAGTTTTTGCTAACCTATTCCTAAGTTTTGTTTTTTATTTTCTAGGAATGGTTTAGGAAAAAGTTCACGCGCATCTAGTATAGGCACAAGGCGAATTTAAGATTTCACTTTAGTTCGAAATATTCATTATTTTGTGAATTTCTCGTGGAAAGGATTAAAAAATTATGCTTTATAATCATGATATAGACCAGCGGTTATCATGGTATCTTGGTGTGGCCCAGGCCTATCGGGCCGTATATGCCACTAAATACGATTATCTCTAGTATAGACACAAGCGAATTTAAGATTCCACTTTAGTTCGAAATATTCATTATTTTGTGAATTTCTCATGGAGAGGATTAAAAAATTATGTTTTATGGTCATGAGATGGATCAGTGGTTATCATGGTATCTTGATGTGGCCCAGACTTATCTGGCCGTATATGCCACTACACACGATTATCTCTAGTATAGACACAAGCGAATTTAAGATTCCACTTTAGTTCGAAATATTCATTATTTTGTGAATTTCTCGTGGAAAGGATTAAAAAATTATGCTTTATGGTCATGATATTGACCAGTGGTTATCATGGTATCTTGGTGTGGCCTAGGTCTATCTGGCCGTATTTGCCACTATACACGATTATCTCTAGTATAGACACAAGCGAATTTAAGATTCCACTTTAGTTCGAAATATTTATTATTTTGTAGATTTCTCGTGGAAAGGATTAAATTATGTTTTATGGTCATGATATGGACCAGTGGTTACCATGGTATCTTGATGTGGCCCAGACCTATCTGGCCGTGTATGCCACTACACACGATTATCTCTAGTATAGGCACAAGCGAATTTAAGATTCCACTTTAGTTCGAAATATTCATTATTTTGTGAATTTCTCGTGGAAAGGATTAAAAAATTATGCTTTATGGTCATGATATGGACCAGTTGTTATCATGGTATCTTGGTGTGGCCCAGGTTTATCTGGCCGTATATGCCACTAAACACGATTATCTCTAGTATAGACACAAGCGAATTTAAGATTCCACTTTAGTTCGAAATATTCATTATTATTGAATTTTATTTTAAATATTTGCTGAAATATTTAACATATAGTTTTCTATATTGATTAGTTGCTAAAATATTGTTTACGTAGAATCATGAATTATGCTTGATGAGAATTTATATCGTTTATTAATGAATTTAACGTTCTTGTCAATCTACAAGTTATTAAATCTTAATTTTTTATTTTAATAATGTGAGCTGCTTTTCTACAGAAGTGGGAGATAGAGAAAAAAGTTTTTTAATAAACAATTATCATTCAATTTTCTTCAACTCCAAAATTACCTTATTATTCGTGATGTAATTTTAATTCGGGTTGGAGCTACATTTTCTACTTACATTTACACTTTTTCGGGATAGCTACACTTTATCCGAGAAACGCACCAATTTTTTCGGGCTGACAAATTTCGGGCTAACTTCAACGACTTCATAATACAGCGTGGCGCAACAATTGATTGATCAACTATGGCACTATCATTAATTCTAAGTTCAGTAGAATTGCTTTTGTTACGCCTATGGGGTAAAGGATCATTGGTCAATAATTCATTAAGGGGACATAGCACCTTCAAATTTTCAGAAAATCGATTTTTGTTTTGTGATAGAATATGTTAGAATGAACGTTTAAAAACATGATTTTAATGATATAAACATGAAAATCTCAAAAAAAAATTTTGTTTATATTTTTATTTTATTTATTGCGTACCGCGCCTAATGTAAAGCGCGATAATTTAAACGCAATTATCTCGAAACGACGTTTTTCAAGTTGTCGTGCAAGATTGAGAAAAAACTACTTATCCAATCGTTCTAAAATTTTAACTCGTTGATCTACATATATTTCTGCTCAGAATGAACTACGGAAGGAATAATCAGCTTTCAATTTTTTGAGTTACTACCAATTGGGAGGGACAAAAAGCTGCATTTTCGAAAAAATACCGCCATTTTTTTATTTTTCAACCAATTTTTTTCCTTTTAGTTCATTCCAAGAGCGATTTAATGCTGAATAAAATCCCATTTTTTTAGACATTTCTGAGAGAACTTATGATGCACGCCGCGAATTTTCAGTGTTTTTGGAAAACCCTTGTAACAGATGACAGTGGGCTAACAATAATCTAAAAAATTTTTTTGTATACTTTCAGTTAAATAAGATGCAATGGAAAGTTTCATTAAGATATCTCTTTTTATTCCAAAAAAAATCTTTGCAAAACTTTTTTTTCAATTTTGAAGGTGCTATGTCCCCTTAAATAATTTCCACATTTGCTTGGGGTTTGTAATGTTAGCTTACCCGTATAATAAGATTTTTTTTGTGATATGTTTTTTAAATTCCATGTTTAGTCGTTTAAAAGTTTCTAAAAAGTAAGAGTTTAGCGGGTAAGCTTTACGCAGTTTATAGTATTTATCAAGTTGCTGAAGTTAGCCCGAAAAATCATCCCAATTTTTTTGGTAAGTTTCCTCGCTAAAGTGTGGTCATCCCGAAAAAAATGTAAACATTGAAAAAGTGTAGTCTTATCCCGAAAACATACATAAAAAATTGGTATAATGTTATTACCACATTAGTCTAGAAATATATACGGTGAAAAATTCGTGAAATCAAAAATTCAAAACATGGGACCAGAAGTCATGTTTTAATTTTGTGATTTTTATGTTTTGAATGTGTAGCACTGGGTAAAAAAAATATTGTAGAACTCGATTTTTGTTGTTGTTGTTGTTGCATAAGATACAGTCGGTCAAAAATTTAAAAATTTGTTGAAAATGGTGATGCATTTATACAAATATAAAAAAGTACACTTGAATCTCGATTATCCGGGATGAGTGGAACTTCCCGGATAATCAAAAATCCCGGTTAATCGATTTATTTTTATTAGAACTAAAAAAAAATCCCGGTTAATCAGATGAAATTCAGATTAACCAAGAAACTAAAAATTCCCGGATAATCGAGGTTCACGGGTAATCGGATCCCGGATAATCGAGATTCAAGTGTATTTATCCGAAAAATATAAAATAGGGTTCATTTTAAAGGTTAAAGAATAAGGATTAAGAAAATATTTTAAAGTTTTTCAAAATGGCCACCAAACTGGTTTTTCTCAATTTTCTGAAAAACTTATTTTTTCTATTTTTGTTTTATTATTTTTTGTTTGCCATTTTATAGAATTGTAAAATATACCAAAAAAAATTGTAAACCATTTGTTGGCTCGAAGTGTTCTATAAATTTACGAAAAGTGTATAAACATATTATGGATTTTTTGCTGCCTTCGATCGAAAGAAATGAAAATTTATGCATTTGTACAACTTGTTATGTGAACATTTTTTTAAACGTCGACAAATTGAAACAGATACATAACCCTCTTCACCATCAAATTACTTCACCATTAAATAAATTCAATTAGGAGTGATAGTGTAGAACGCCAAATACAAAAAGCGAGCGTTCTTCAAAAAATCAATGAGATTTTACAAGATATTGGAATGTCGCCCATATATGCCAGTAAACTAGGAGCTAGGCAGCAGCATCAGCTTCAAAAATTAACCAATTTAGTTGCAATGGTACTATCAGCATCATCATCTTTGATTCCTGGACTCGAGCTCCTTGTGAATCAATCAATGGGCAACGCAATGAAGGCTAATTTATGTGACGAATTCATGGATCAACTGAAAAGTAAATTCAAACAATTGGAGACAAATTGTGATAAGATACAGCTGCAGACTACACTGCCGAAGTCACTAACCATACAACAAATTCAACAAAAGTTCAACACAACACAATACTTGGTGCATAAAGCTAAATATATTCAGAAAACGAGCTCTTCCTGTACCTAAAACTGGGAAATGAATAAGCGATTAACTAAAGCAATCAGTGATAAATTATTATAACGATGATGAAGTCAGTCGGATAATGCCTGGTATTAAGACAAAATCTTAAATTTTCTAGAGCCGATACTAGAGATAAATATGCGGTGGCATATACTGCGATATAGGCCCTGGGCATACCTATCAAGATGTGAGGGTATGCTATTTAGATTTATGATGACCAACACTAGATCCAGGCGTTGGCCTTCGGTGCTCGGATATCCCTGTGGAATCTGCTACAGAAGAAAATGTAACAGTGAAAATTCTCCGATCATTATGTGCGGACTCAGGTTATGGGATTTTATAGGCTTTTATGTTTTAATAGATTTGTTTTAATTATCATAGCATACTTAATTTTTTTTATTATAATGTTTTTTGTATATGATTTGATATTTAAATGTGTGAATTATTTTCAATTTAATTCAAAAATATGAAAATTATTCGAACTAGTTCTAAAATTGTGAAATGTTTACGCGCAGAAAATTCAATCCCAAAAAAATCAAAACAAGATCATGCACATGCTACTCGCCTACTAATACAAACAAGATGCTCACAGCTCAATACTTTATTTTTCCGGTTTGCTCACCTCGCGCTTGTCGCTTTTCGTACAAAAATGACTCTCTTGGGTGGCATTTTGTAACATCACATTTTCGATACTTTATCGAAATTTATGTCTCTTTTTCATAAACTGAAATGGTGACTGTTTCGTTTATAAATTATTTCTTTTCTATTGCCATCCCAACCTCCCCAGAATAAATGTGACAATATCTCTCTCTAATTTCGTTGAAGTATCGAAAACAAATTATTTGGTGATAGAAATCGGGTAGATATATCACAATTTTTTAATCTAGCAGGCTTGAAAATAGTACAAAATATGAAAAAGTATCCCATTTTATTCTAGAGAACCGAGACATAAACTTAGATAAATGTCATCCCTGAGGGTCGTTTCTGGTTTTCGTTTAGGAATAGGAAAGAATTTTAAAATTTTATAGCACTTTTGTAGTTTTTTCCTATAAGCTTATTCTAGTGTGTCTTAAAGGAATTTTTCCTTATTTTCCGCACCTATATGCGGAATGTAATTCTTTTAATTTTTACAATTAATGTAAGTTTCACATTTCTTAACCGCTGAGAGTCATTCAAGATTTTGTAGGATAAAACTGCTATCAAATTTTTTTCCTAAATAGGAAAAATATTCCTATTTCCTAAAGACACCAAATTTGACCCACAGGTCTATGAAAAGGGGGCTTAGGTATTAAAAATCATTTTCAACTTGTTTACCGATTCGGATAGAGTATGAGACGCTCTTTCACATGATGAAAACCAGAAAGTCATAATTTGTGGAAAAGTTTACTAAAAATGAAGATAAAACAGAGTACCAACAGAAACGATTAAATGAGCGTGATAACGAAAACTACGGCCGGCGCGCGTTATCAATGATAACATTTGTAAACTCAACTTAACGTGATTAACTACGATAATATTCCGAGCAGAAACAACACTTAACATCCTTGAATATAGTTAGAGACCAGGCAACGCAGACAAAAGGGAACAAACAACTAACGCAAAACTGACGCAACGAGTTTTTTACTTTTAACAGCTGTATCCTAGTGATATCAAGGACAGTTCCATACCGCTTGATTGCTGCGCAAGAAGACTTGGTTTGGATGTGAACAGTAGTAAGACCAAATTTTTAACAATACCCAGGAACAACTCCATGGTGACACTCAGAAATGGCTACCATTATTTTGATAATGTTGAAAACTTTAAATCCTCGGGTCAGTTATAACATCGTTGAATGATATGCAGGCAGAAAGAGAAGCCTGAATCGCTGCCGGACAAGAAGTTTTCTACGCCGAATCAAAATTATTGCGATCTAAACATCTGTCGCGGTCGTTCAAGCTTGCACTTTATGAAGCACTCATAAGACCTGCGCCGGCATTCGGAAGCGAGGGCTGGAACATGACCTCTAGCGATTGTAGGTCGAAAGGAACCATCTTTGGTCGAATTAAAGTTACGAAAACGAATATCGGATTCAATCGAGTTAGATTAGATGGCTTTGTTACGTTACAAGGTCTCCACAACAACGGATGAATTAGTAGGTAGTCAATAGTAGGCATAGTGGGTTGTCGAAACTGGAGGACGAGAGCGGTGGATCGAGACAGATGGAGGAGCATAGTGCAGGTGGCAAGATTCCTTCATGGGATGTGAAAGCTAGCGTTAAAAAGAGAAAGTGTTAATTGAGCTGTAATTGGGTTGTTTATGACCACGAGGCCCTTGTTAGAATGCATGAGGAAGTTGCTAAGAATTTTTTTTGAGTGCTTTAGATTTTGATTATTCTGTATTAGTTAGTTTTTAATTTTAATTTGAAATTAATTTTTTTAATTTGGTTTTTTAATTAACATTGTCATAATATACAGTGCTGGGAAAAAAATTGGGCAAACATATTTTATTGCAAATTGGAGTCTTTTTTTCCTATAATTACAAAACTTTTGAAAGCAATTGGCTTATTGTTTCATTTTAAATACATGAATAACGTAATTTTTTGAAAAAAATAAATTTTCTTGCAATTTAGGGGCAAAACCCCGAAAAATGGCAAAATATTCAAAATACGTTGATTGGAGTTAAAGTAATGGAATAAATTAAACACCTATTTTTTAATTTGTTTTTGTTTTTTATTGATTTATAGAAGTTCTATCTTTAGTATTAATATTTTGTTGGACCACCATTTGCTTTTATTACAGCGACACACCTCCGATTCATTGAATTTGATAAATTTTTCAAAGTCGTAGGAGGTATGGATTCCCAAATCGTCATCAACAAACTTTTTAAAGCTTGAATCGATTCTGGGCGCTTTCTTGCTACTTCTAGCTTCATTATAGACCAAATATTTTCAATGGGACTTAAGTCGGGACTATACGGAGGCCAGCTCAACACTTCGATATTTGTTTCTTCGAAGTACTTTTTTACCTTTAAATGAAGAGATAAGAAAACAAAACAAGTTTTTAACAAATTATTTATGTTTATATGAAAGCCAATTTTTCTATCTACAATTCAAAATTAATACTTCACAACTTTGGCGGTATAGCACGGAGCGTTGTCTTGGTGAAAAATAAATTTGCAAGTCTTGCCAAAAAGCTTTAACACAGAAGGCTCAAATTCTTTGTGTAGGACCTGCAGATAAACAGCTGCTGTAATGCTGGAACTAAGGAAGCACAATCGACCGGTTTCATTTCCAGAAAAGCAACATCAGACCATCACTCCTTCATTTTTCAATGAAAGTCTTAAAAGACATTCGTTGCTAAGCCTCTCGCCCAGTTTTGTTCTTACGAGAATTTTTTCATCTTCAACATGCAGCTTGAATTTTGATTCATCGGAGAAAACCACATCATTCCACATCTCTGGAGTCCAAGAAACATGCTCCTGAGCCCATAACAAACGTTTTTTTTTACAACTACTAATGTGAACTCAGGCTTTTGGACTGGTTTAAGTGCTCTTAGACCAGCTTTAATAGGTCTTTTTCTCACTAAGCTGGCTGAAATTTGTTTTCCCGTTGCTCGCTCAACATCTCGTCTTATGTCCTATTAAGTTTTAAAACGGTTCCAACGACTCTGTATTCCACGCGGCAGTACTTGACTTTGTTTTTGACCAATTTTTTTGCACATCAGTTGCGGGGTTGTACCGGTCTAATAAAAACAAAAGGCGGTCCAACAAAATATTAATAATATTAATGATAGAACATATATCAATTAATAAAAAACAAAAACAAATTAAAAAATAGGTGTTTAATTTATTCCATTACTTTAACTCCAATCAACATATTTTGCCATTTTTCGGGGTTTTTCCCCTAAGTTGCAGGTATTTTTTTTCATAAATTACGTCATACTTGTATTTAAAATTAAACAATAAGCCAATTGCTTTCAAAAGTTTTGTAATTTAAAAAAAAAAGAATCCAATTTGCAATAAAATATGTTTGCCCAATTTTTTTTCCCAGCACTGTATTTTTGGGTTGAGAGTATTAGGGTGCCATAACTGGCAGGATAGTTTTAACTTTTGTAAAAGTTAATTTTGGGCTGACTATGAGGCTGAGTTTTTACAAAATGTCGTGAAGTAGAATTTTTTGGGCTGGTACTTTAAATATTATAGAAAACATGATTTTAGTGTTGCCATCGTGTTTTTTTCGGTTGAAATTTGGACCAGCTTCACATGCATAACAAAATCATGCAATTTGGTGATTGCGTCTTTTTAAAAATTGCCAAAGGAATTTGGATTTTTGTAACTTTTTCGGTTAATACTTAAAATTTAACAAAACGCCACCCTCAACTATCTCAGATGTTTTTTCTGCACCTTTTTATATGTCATGATGTAAGCTTGGTTGACTGATATAGTCGCAGTGGTACTAAAATTTTTACTCTTTTTTCGAATATTGCCTGAAATTACCTTGAATTAAACTTCATTAAAATTTTAAGATAATAATTTTGGTGATAGATAGATTCTTTATTTTTTATGCAATGATACTACAAAAAGTAGTGTTTTTGTAATAAACGTGAATCGAGGCTTTAAAGCTCTTTTTAAAATATGTTGTTGTAATGTTGGTGTATAAATCTTTAATTGTTGATTTGTATATTTGTTAATCAATCACTGCACATATAACTAAACTGGATTTTTTAAAGTTCTCGGTTTAAAGCTATTTTGTGTAAGTCCCTTGTTGCATAATCACGAAAGCTTTTTCGCGTTACGAATGATTTTAGAATCGTTTATATGCATAGTAACTCTAAATTGCATCAGGATAATTACTACAACAAAAATATAAAAATCATAAACGAAATTAAAATTAAATTTATAATTTAAATTCCTAACGAACTGTATACCGCATATAGTTTTTTGAATCTCGTCTCTAATTACGAAAGCTTTCAAACTTTTTCCTTGATTTTTGTTTTTTTTACATTGTATACTTACAAAAAAAAAATCTTCAAACTATCGTATATAAAATCCACTTTAGCATGTAATAATTACAAATCATAGTGAATTACTACTCGTATATACATTTTTATCGTTCGAAAAGACTTATCACGTGCGTTAAAGTTTTGCTACAACAATATTTTTTGCTGTTGTTAGTTTCTAATGTTATTATAATTTGTTAAACGTGATTTGAAAAGCAAAAATGGTAGTTATTTAAAATCGATTACCACTAAACGAAAGAAAAAAAAACACAACTAAATAAATAGTTTTGAGTAGGAAAATGTGTGTTGCCACATACAAAATCCATATATCTACAAAAGTACATATGTATCTCTATATATGGATCTAGATAGATTTGTAATTGTGGTAGCGAGCTTTTATTTATTAAAATTTATTGCCGTCAGATAAGAGCAGGTAGACATTTTTGTATGCTTGCTATGGATTAGTATGAAAAATTAAATATTTTATTATGTTTTATGTTGTAATAAACATAATGTGAATAAATCTCTCTCCTCTCATACATATTTAAAAAATATTGTTATCATTACTGTTATTATTATGTATTTACATTAATGCAGTTTAAAACATTAAGGGAATAACATATTTTTTTATGATTATATATTTTTTAATTATCACCATAAATTAGAATTACATAATTTATGTTATGTGTATGGTGTTATAATATTGAGTATGCGGTTATGGCACCTGCGGTTGTACCGTACCAAATGCAGGGTTGTGCGTCTACGCGTATTTCTGAATTTTCTTCTACATGTTGGTGTCGAAAATATCGTAGACAATTGATTTTTAAGTAGATATTGCCGAAAATTGGTAGCGATCTAGAAAGCCGTAGACAATGTATATTATTGTTTTTCTGTACGAATTTAAAAATTCGAAAACTGTAAGATGACGTACAGTTTTTCAATTTTTAAATTAGCATATACCTATATTTTGGAAATTAAAATTCAATTTTTATAATAAAATTAATCTGATTGACACATCTTGGTCAATCGATGTCGTTCATATTGGTGAACCACCATAAGCCATTTCATTTTTGTCCGTGGAATAAATTTTATAAATCATGGTTTAATAAAATAAATCATATTATTAATAGTTGGCATTTCTTCAGTGTAACTAGAGATAGGCGAGATAATACAGTACGGTTCAATATATTACCGCCACTCAATCAAAAGAAGCAAAAGTCAATTTCCAGTCGATGTGTGTCAGATAGAAAAAATTGTGGAATAGAGAAAGAAAGAGTATTTAGTACTGAATACAATCTTAAAATATAACTTCTAATATTTAGTGGAACTTCCATTTTTCTCAATAACTTTACAAATTTCGATCCTTATGTGAGTTGTACAATGACATCAAATAATTTAGTGAAATTTCTGCTCACGCCGCTTTAAACCCTAGAACCAGCTCTTCCTTAGTATCATACTGTTTCCCACCTTCGTATAAACTACGAGTGAGCCAGTCCCAAACATTTTCTATTATGTCTTTTTGGAAAATCCATGAGAGTGGTATAAAAAGGCCATGGATTTGAAGGAAAACAGATTCCAAACACTTCCTCTTTCCTAAGATCGTGAAAATAATAATTATACCCATGGAAGAACCAATCCAGGTTAAATTTATTTTCATCAAAAAATACAACTTTTCACCAGTCAGTAACATTTTGACCTTGCATTACATTCCAAGTCATGTGTTCCTTTGCGAATTCCAATCGTTTCTGCTTCCGTTGATCATTCAGTGGTTGCATTAACATCAGCTTTTTGTTGTAGAAAGGGCCGAATTGAATGCGAATCTAAAATTTTTTTTGTTTATCCTGAGGTCTAAATTTAGTATGGATTCGTGATCTCATCTGGTCCTGCTATAGGTCAGCAGGGCTTGAAAGGGTTTTTGACGATTATCAAATGAACCGATTATCAAATGAAAAACAATGAATTTTCTGACTCATTTTTCAAAACAAAACCAAAAACACAGTTATTTTGATGGCTGCGATTTTTGGTTGTTGCTATTGTATTCAGTACTAAATACTCTTTCTTTCATTATTTCACAATTTTTTCTATCTCACACACACACACACACACACACATACCGGCTGGAAATTGACTTTTGCTTCTTTTGATGGAGTGGCGGTAATCTATTGAACCGCACTGTATAAATAAAGTAAGTTGCGCACTATTAAAATTCATGAAAATTACGTTAACAATTATTTCAAACTAATTTTAAATTTTACAGCAAATTTTATTAATTAAAACTTAAAAATAAATTTAAAACTTCTAATTAACTAGAGACATCTATATAAAAAATGAAACTATTAAGGAATATAATTTAACAGATAATATGCTTTGCGCGCCATCTCTTATCAAATAAACTTATTTGTTTCTATCGACCATTACAGTGTTCAATTTTATAGTTTTAGTTTTGTTTGTTATACATCTGTCAAAATTTACATACAACTTCCAATTATGTACTGTATTTTACAACTTCCAATTATGTACTGTATTTACGAAGTATTGTGATAAAAATGTGCTAACTGAGATTAAAAATATGAAGGATGGGTGTGCGATGAAACTTATTCATATATTAAAATTTCGTTACGACTCTATGAATGAATGTATTGGTATTAAGAACAATTTTTATATCACATCATGTCAATCAAGTAGTTTGGCATACCGTTGCAATTTCGATTTGTTTTTTTTTTCGATTTCTAAGCCACCCGATAAGAGTATGGGGTAACTAGCGGATTTAATAGTTCATTTGTAAGATTGACCTGTGATTGCTAAATTAAATTCTCGTTAGGTATAAGAGAACGCAATTAAAAAAAATCCCGTTAAACTTGTCATTGTAGTGAGTACATACCCAACCTGGAAAACAACCACATCCAGCACGGTTAGGTTATGAGGAAAAAAATCGCCGTTAAATGTGTCATAACTAAATGAATTGGCAATGAAACTGAATTCACATATACATTCCTGCTGGCCCGATTTAATCTTGCGTCTAGCGCATTTAATTAGCTCGCTTACCATATTTAAAGAAAAAATAAATCCGTTTCCATCGAATCAATTTGACGAACTTTATTTCTTTCTGTGAATGATTTGATCTTTAACAAAATTGTTAAATTAATTTATGCATAATATAAATATATGTCAGTTCAGTGAACAAAATACTTATATGTAGTTCAATTCAACTTCAAATTTATCAAATATCAAGATGTGATTAAAATACATAGTTCCAATTCTTATTACCGTTTTATAAGGATGGCACTGTGAATTTTTAATTATGATTCTAGATTTCCGACGAACTAAACTATCGGTTAGTTTACTCGAATCGTTCATAGATGGCACAATGAAATCCTCGTCTGGTGTATAAATAAAAGTTGCCAAATAAATAAAAAAAATCAATCTCCACAACCTTTCTAATCAGAACTAAGTTTACAGTTTAGAACTAAATCTCAAGCACATTTTGTAATATGGTAATTAGCGACATCTATCAATAACTGGTATGAAAAAACTATCAATTTATTTGGTGTGGGGGTACCTGGTTATGTTATAAATTAACGTTAAATGCCGTCTGCTTCACGCCGATATAATTGTTTAGATTTCCAAATAATTTTTTAACAAATAATTTATTTAACAAATTTTAATTAAAAATCTGCAGACGCGATGTATTCTCTGCCATCTATGAACGGCTGGATGAACAAACCATCAATTTAGTCAAGTTTTAATTCACAACAAGTTAGTCGAAAATTTAGGTGAAATATTCAACATTAGGCACACGGTATAAAAACTCTAATACTGTGTGCCTGATACGACTAAATTTCTGACTAGACTTGCTTTTCCGACTAAATTACTGACTAAACTAATTTAAACTTAGTTCGTAAAACACAATACACTAAAATTTTATTTTAATTCGCAAATTTAATTTAATATTACATGACCTTGTAACATTTGCAGATTTGCAGTGTAGCCTCTATATTGGCGTCGTTGTAATCCTTCGAAAAGGAAACCAGAAAATGAGAGAATCTTTAAAAAAATTTCAATATGGAGCGGGCTTTATAAAAATTAATAATTTTCCTTCAGGTTGAAATCAATTTAGTTTTGAGCGAGACCAAATAAAATGTGTCGATATGTGATGTACTTCCATGAACTTAATCGATTAACATAACGCTGTACTTTAAAAGAAATTATCTGTGCCTGTAAAATTCTCTGCCTATATGAACTTCCTCGAAACGAATACTTTATTCCTGATTTTAATATCCGTTTTTTGAACAATTTAGTAGGGATTACTACATAACTTCTAGTAGAAAAGAGGTTTTTCGTCGATTTCAGTGTTTTTGGTTTTGTACCGACTCAAATTAAGAAAAAATAAAAAAAATATTGCGTTACACACTATATCCATTTTGTTCGGGTCAGCTGAGAATTACATTTGTTCGAGAGAGTCAACGTCAAGCAACCACTGCTTCGGTTAGTACAAATATGGACCATTACCTCGGCCATTACCGTATGCCTGAATTAGCAGTCCTGGGAGCTGGCTAGGATTTAATAGTCCAATCATTCATTGATCCAATCAAAATGATTACAGAAAGGAATACTAGAAGAAATGATACAAACCGACAAACACTCATATTGACCCTCGGCTATAAAACACCAGAACTGTAACAGAACCATTAAGTCATCACGGAAATGCAATGGAAAAACAGTCCAAAGTAAATAAACGCGATGGAAAAAAGCCCAATAAGCTTAGGAAGAGTCTATTCAAAAATACGAAACACAAACCAAAGTTCTATGAACACAATTGATGGCTGAACAAGAAACCATACAGATCACGTAATGATTAACACGAAATTTCTCACGCTTTTACAAGATGTCAATAAAATAAGAAGTGCAAACATTGATCAATTTTGGAAGAAATTTAACACCGACAGATTAAACGATGTCGATACAAGTAATACATTCTGTGAAGCGCTCTAGCTCAGCGCCCGAACCAATGAAGAAGCAGCTATCGCTACACTCGAGTTCCAAGAACACAAACGCAAACTCTAGGAACAGTGATAAAACTTAGAAGACAATTGAGGAACGGAAAGTTGGTGCTGAAACATCAATACGAAGATTTTTGCACAAATAAATCAAGAAAATGGAAAAGCGTGACCGTAGGTAATTCACTGAAAACATTCTCAAGGTAGCATACCCGAAACATGTGTCACTACATTAACGCGTACGACGGGCAGGTGAATAATTTACTAATATCCTTCCAATAAGGGATGCATCTGTTCAAATCTTAACAACAGAGGAAGCTCAATTGAAGAGATGAAAGGAATATTTCGTAGATAATATATTTTAGAGCTGAAATATTCAAAAGAGACATAATGACAACTGCACCAGTAATAACAGAAGTATGGGGTTCCGTGAGAATACCGTGAAAATGGAAGGTAATATTTAATAATTTAATATTACATTTTATTTAACAAAAGCAAAGACCAAAAGTCTAACCCTGTTACACAAGACTGTGAGATAAATGACCAATTTCAGGTAGTACTTGAAACTAAAGACCTGGTTACTTTTGCTCTACAAGCTCATTGAGCCTTGTTACAGGATGGCTACTGCCATCCTGCAGATTTCATCTAAGCGCATGCAGAGGCCTCCACAGTGATTTTTGCCGGCTACAACTCAGTGAGAAGTGCTATGGGTCGTGGGGGTTGAGGCTTGCATGGTTCCTGGCATACACTCTGAATACAGAGATTTTAATAAGAAAAATAAACGCAAATAATAATAAACCCGAGTTCTGCCGAAATTTGTCGGCCGTAACCTGAGGAACGAACAGCAAGAAAAATAAAAAAAAATTATAACGGAAGAAAGGTGTCTTGGTGCGCATATCCGTCCGAACTCAAACGGTGGTAAACACCGGTTTCGAATCAGGATGCGGGCACAAGGGACCGCGAAATGTAACCCCGACACTGGCTGGGAATTCCCCCCTCATCATACACATACCGGAAAATTATTAGCACTTCATTCTAAAATAATCCAAACCACAAAAATAATTGCAAAATAAAAAAATGGTGAAGCGAGACCAATGTGAGCCGGGTGATGATTTTAATATATGTAAATAAAAATAATAAAAAAATTTGAAAAATAAAAATAAACAAATTGGAAATTATTAATTTAAATAAATAAACTGACCAAAAATGAAAATTATTTTAATTGCGAAAAATAAATATATATAAAAAAAAACGTCGTACCTTTGAACTTCGACAAGGACGACCTTGGGGTTGCGGCTTTGGCGCGGAATGGGTTGCGGCCTTGTAGTCGTCCTACCACAGGTGGTGCCACACCCGGACCGATGCGGGGCCTTTCCCCGATACCAAAATATAATAAAACGGGCAACCGATTGGATACCCTTGCGTTGCGGGGCCTTTCCCCGATACCAAAATATAATAAAACGCAACCGGTTGGGTACCCTTGCGTTGCAGGGCCTTTCCTCGATACTCTCGATAGGGTGAAAACAACGTTGTCTCCTTAATAATTATTGAACTACCCGTTTTGGGTGGTGCTGCCCTGTTTATACGGAACCTTTGACTGTTATTTGCCAAATATATACCGCAATAGAGATGGCCGCTTGATAATCCACTTAGATGTGGTGGTGCTTTGATTCGAAAACCACAGCGAGCATGGCCCGCTAAATGCGACACCGGTTTTCTGCGGCAAGCCACAACTGGCCATCGTAACCGTTGGGTAATGATCCCTGACCACACTTTTGCAATTAAAATTCACGACACAATCTTTAGACACTTGAGCGAGATTTCTTGTTTTCTTTTGCACACGAAAGCAAACTTGGAAAATTTATAATATACATAAAAATAAAAAAAAATTCGGTTATACTACTAATGTAATTTTATTCGAACAATATTGTTTCACAAAAACCCCAAAAAAAAAATAATTTTATCATCGGGTTATATTTTATGTAATATAAATTTTTCACCAAACCAAAATAAAACAAATTGTCTACTTTACAATCTGACGATATTTTTTCATAACTTGTTTCTTACTGTTTTAACTTAACTATCGTTTCACAATCAAAAGAAAAAAAGAAACCTTTTCTTTCCAAAAGTCAACACTCAATTCATCAAAATTACAACCAAGACTGACAAAAAAAACTAATTCTCGCACCAAATAACGACGGCAAAACGTTCTAGAAGAATCTTCTTTCTTCTCTGTTTTTCGTTTATATCAATTCGCATTGATGTAAACGAGAAGCATATAAGAAAAAATATTCTTCCAGGGCGTTTTGCTTTTCGCACACCCGATGCACATTGGTCTCGCTCTCTGTTATTTTCTCTTACCGTCGCGCCATCACAAGAAGGTGTACCAAAACAATCATTACCTGAAGCAAAGACACAAACCACCCAACCGATTAAGCAAAGAAACAAATCGAGGGGAATATATTGTAAAAAGAAATAGTTACGAACACGTAGTTGTAACAGCCTTGCAACGATAGAGCGAACTCCATACTCGGGTTTATTAAACGCTTGACGGATGAAATTTTTGATTTGGAGATAATTAAGATACTGCGTTATGGTTACATTTGATCCCAGCTGAAATATGCTGTAAATCAAATGGATTTTATACACCTTTCCAGATCTAGGAAAGCCGGATGGGTATATATGACCATGATCTACCGTACCACGTAACTATATAGCAACAACCACCATGTCTAAGTGGATGTAAGACTTACAACCTGGCAATACTAAATACAAGGCACGATTACGGTAATCTACTGTGGCACTATTCTGGTAATTCCCTGGGAATATGGAATTGGGGAAAGATTTTATATGTAATTTATATTTTACAAAAATTTTTCTGGCATACTGAGGTAAAAATCTAGTGGTAGTTTTTTTGAAAACAAAATAAAATTGGGAATAATTTTCCCTGTCAATTTAGATATGGAAAAATTATTCCCAATTTATAGTTATTTACATCAAACTTTTCTCCTTAGTAGGCCGGAAACAAAAAATTTGAACTAAAATTACATATAAAATCTTTCCCCAATTCCCTATTCCCAGGGAATTACCAGAATAGTGTCACTGGTGGGCCTAATCGACGCACAGGAAGTACTTCATTCAGTTAAAATAAAATTTCCCAGTAGTCAACTAACTATACTCATTCATCGTTCGATTGTCAAATTTATAGGTTATATTAGCTGTGTTCCAATGGAGAAAGCAAACTACTCACAAGTACTTGTATCTACTCGCAGCTACCCATGCTCAAATGGTGGTGTAGATGTTGAAAGTAGTTACGCATAAAATTAACGGTAGGTATTTTGGTTCAAAAAATTCTAATAGATGGCTTTGTGAGGGATAGGCTATATTGAAATGTCAGGACAAACAATATTTTTTGTTTACTTCTGTGAAATACCAAGCGATTTGTGACAAATTCTTCTATTCGGCCGGTGTATATCACAAACAAACCGTTGCCTTCATTATAAGACCAGTTCTTACTCATTTTTGAGATTTTATTGTGGATTTTAGTTAAAAAAAATTAATTTTCCAAAATAAGACGACAACAAAATTATACACATAGCTAACTTTGTACACAAAAATGTTTTACTTCTGTCATAGTGTTAGCTCGTTCCATTGGTTATCTACTTGCAAGGATTTGTGAGTAGCAAATTTGTCCCATTGGAACACAGCTATTTAATCTCGACAATTTCTACCACTTTATTTTCTTGAAAAAATACTTTATTAATACTTGAGGAACAATTATTATCACACAACACAAAATTACTTGTATTGGAAGCCGATCAAGATAAACCGAACCAATCGGAGAATGCCTCTAGCAAAACCATAAGTGGTTTACCAATGAAACATGATGATATTCGTGACCTTGTAGTGAATGTAATTAAAAAATTTCTCAGCTCATTTCAATCTGACGCCTTTAATTATACGTCTTTTCTGAAACATTTCATTTCAGATCCTCTCTTAAGGTTAAAAGTTTAGATCTGCATGTGACTGACAATAACACTATTATGCTAGCATTAAAATCACACAGCACAATTAAGAATATCTCGCGATATCAAACTCGGTTTCCCGAAAATTCGCTGACAAACAATTATGCGACAAACAACTCATCGAAAAACAATTCATCGGAAAACAAATATGAAAACAATTACAATTAATCGAAATAAAATTGAACCGATATGGAGCAGATTTTGAAACGGATTATTGTGATGAGGTGCATAGTTTATTGGAATCTGCGAACATCTAATTTTCTCCAATAATATTCATGTTTTCATATTTAGTAATTGGGGCCACCCACTTGCACCATAACTTCCCGAAATGTTCGAATTATTCAGCATTTCAGTTTGATTCAAATAAATTATGCACCTCATCGCAATAATCAGTTTCAAAATCTACTCAATGTCAATATAATTTTATTTCGATGAATTGTTAAATCTCAATAGCAAATTTCTTTCGGTTCAGAAAAATGTGGGAAAATGAATTGTGCGAAGATATAATTCATCGAAAAATCATAATAACAGATTTCCCTTGTGAATTTTCATGATGCTTGGAGCATTTTTAGAACATGGTCATTGAGAAATATTCATATCTAGATAGAAGAAGCTATATCCTATCTTTGTGAATTACCTGGAATTTACACTGATTTTTCAAAAATAGGCGATCGAACCAACGAGAAACAAAAAATTGAATTTGATAGGTTTACAATTTTTTGCAAGATTTAGTGTGTCATAATTTTAGATTCAGATTTTCAAACTAAACTGGAATCCATCACCCAAATTCTTCTTAATATCGATAAAATTTTATTTTTCAACCGAAGATGTCCTTCGTTGTTTTCCGTATCACAATTGAGAAAATTGATCAATATTTTTTAGTATGCATTACAATTTTTTTCGATGAATTTTTTTTTCCCATTATTGATTTTTCGATGAATTGTTCAGTGTAGAACTGTTTCCGTTTAAAATTGTTTGTATTACAAATTATTCTTCTCTGAATTTATTTCTAATAATTGTTTGTCGCACTTTTGTGATTGTGTTAAATTGTGTTGCACATAATTTTCGGGTTGCCATCAAACTCGATGGCAAACAAAACTTCGGTATTCTCTAGTGGTGATCCAAATTTAGTCTATTCGATTTTTATTAATAAACTTACCGCTGAATTGAATAATAATAAATCGATCACGAAACTCCCAAGGCACGATTTCAAAATTAAACCGTGGATGACAAACTCGTTACTGAATTTGATTAAAAAATTGAGAAAGAATCAAAAAAATGCGGTGCTAAACACAAAATTTCAAAGCGTAAATGCCAAACAAAAATATTTAATTCCACAAACCAAAAACGGTTTTTTAAAACTAAGTTTTGATCCACTGTAGACATAAAATCTAAATGGAAGGTTGTTAATGGCATTTTGAGCAATATACCAGGCAATAACGCAATTCCATCAATTGATAATGGTGAAAATAGAATTGAAAATGATCCGTCTAAAATTGTCAGTATTTTTAAGGAGTTTTTTATCAACGTACCTCTCACGACATTTTATCTGCGAATGAAGAAAACGTTTACATTGGTGATGCTGTCAGACATACCTTAATTCATTTAAATTTTAATAGCATAATTTTTTACTTTTTCCCTGATTGTGAAAATGAAATATTCACGATCGTGAGTGATCTAAAAAATAGTGTTTCTTACGAAATTGACGAAGAATCCCATATAATAATTAAACAAATAATTGGGAGCGTAGTTCAAGTTTGGACTTTTATTTTTAATAATTGCTTAACAAAGGCGTGTTTTCCAGAAAAACAAAATTGGGGGCATAAAACCACTGTTTAAAAAAGGTTCCCACTTAGATACAAATAATTATCGCCCAATTACTTTTTTAAGTACGTTCTCAAAAATGTTTGTGAAAATAATTAAGAAGAGATTATTGGAATATCTTGAAAAAATTCATTTGCTTGATAAACGACAGTATCGTTTTACAAAGCACTCTTCTACTGAAAAAGCATTGGTCTCATTTTTGTTGCCTCTGGATCAATATTTGAATGATAGCAAGTTGCTACACTTCTTTAATCCTTCCATAATCCTCTCAAGATGAATAAACTTGTCGGTAGCACAGACCCCATTTACAATCGAATTGTAATCGTTTAACGATTTAACAAATTCACGCTTTATCCGTAACAAATACAAAAATGTGTTTCCTTATCATATAAAATCTTGGGTTCCACCTTCTAAATGTGAAGGTAGAAGGAACCCCATATTGAAATGATTCCAAATTAAAAAAAAAATTCATAGAATTTTGATGATTGTTAGAGAAATAATAATTTTCGATATTGTCTACATTATCGACGCCATTTTCTTAATTTTCTACATACATTGTCTACACGACGTGTAGAATATTAATTAACTGCGCGGTGTAGACAATACGGAACAACACTGACCAAATGGTTTTTAACGTCATGATTATTAAAAAATAACTAACATTTTCTACCAGCTTTGCCCCATCTCCTAACGATCTCGTTTTACGTCATATGAAAATATTTTTTTTTTCGAAACACACTACTCGGTGGATATTTAGATTAATGTTGCTAAATTTAATGTTTAAAGGTTTCCATATTATGTATAATAATTTGTTGGTTTAAGAACAAATAAAATAAAAGCTCATCAATCTTTAACACGGTCGGACGGGTAAATTCCGTCGATTGGTAAAAAAAAAAAAAAAAAAAATTAAAAAAATAATAGTAATTATTGAATTAGAATCTCATTATCTCGGCTATATCCTTTTAAATGTTGTTCTTTTTAAATAAATTACCTATCATCAATATACCGGTATGTATTCCTGTATTTCTAGGTACAGTTGAGAGATAACATAAACAGACAATCGTTATATTTTTATTTATCTAAAAATTTATTATACCGTACCGTTTATGTGAGCTTTTTCTGTGTAAAACATATACCTGATGATTAAGGATTCAAATGAGCAGAAATACATAAAAAAGCTTTTTTTTTGCCCTCCCTCATTTTATCTACAGTCCAATGCATTTTTACTGTATGGTATTATTTACACGGAAAGTGCAAAACTACACAGAAACAAAATTAATTTTAGTTTTTCATCTTTCGACCGGAATAATAAAATATCTAGGAAATAAGCACACACAGCATACGAAACGAGATGATTTTCATTACGTACACATACAAACGTATTTTACATTATATACAACAACTTTTGGATCTTTTCACATTTTCCACATTTTTATATGTGTGTACGCCATAAAAATATGTTTTATGATTATGTTTGTGCTACATATTTTATTATGTAATGTGGAAAAATTTATGGATTTCATTTTGAATATTAGCGCCAATTTTTTTTTTTTTTACTTTACTTTTTTTTATTTTAGGAGATGAGGGCAAAAGCTCATGTTATGTATTAGCTTTAGTATATGGAAAACAAAAAATGACGATTTATCAGATTTTTGTCCATTTTTATGTTTCGGTTGGTATTTGGAACTTAAAGCTTAATCTATAACTTATTTAACTGAATATTATTGTCATTATTATATTTTTATGGGTTAGTATATGGTAGGAAGGGTGCGACTGCTAATACATATATTTTGGTTTGTTTTCTGTTTGAGGACTCAATTGCCCTTTGGGTTGAAATAAAAAACAAATCGGGTGGATTTTTTCTGCATGTTAACAAACTTATTAGCCTTTATTATTGATATGATGGGGAGTTTTAGAAGCAAATTGAGATTTTACGGTTTTGTTGTGGCCAATTTTCGTTTGAATGTACGATGTGTGGGTTTAATCTGAATTTGTGACGTTTTTTGTTGGTCGATTCTTCATGTTAAATTTTCATTAAACGACAAATTGTACGTTTATGTATTAATTTTGCTTACCACTGTTATTAAAAATCATATTTTGTTGAATATGAGGGTGGTTGTACAAAAAATGTTAATCCATGCTTTGATATTACTAGTAAAAGTTGGATAACTCTGATTAAAACTTAAAAGCTCTCTGAATAGCAGGGTTGGGCGAGGTAGATTATCCCTGGCGCCAACATGAAAAGACATTATAAATTAAATTTTATCATTATTTTTCCTTTATTTTACGTTAGTCTGATTAATTTGATGTCTAGCTATTATGAAATTGTCTGATTATTCTAGGGGCCAAATAAGGTTACACTTTGACCTAAACTAATCCTCATTGGGTATAAAAGAACGCGGTTTTACAACAGCCGCAGTTAAACCTGTCGTTATGGTGGAATGCATCGTCAACCTGGACAACATCTGCATCGTGCATGATGCTGCACTTTTTATTTAACTTATGAAGGAATGAAATAATTGTAACTTCAGTGAAAGATTCATTCATAATTTAATTCAAATACAGATGTTTTTTTTAGTTTGGCCAAACGAATTTTTTTTGCCATTTTTATAGAGATGGCACTGTGAATCCTAAATTATGGTGTTCAAACGAACATATTATACTAAATTAATGGTCAGTTCGTACACCCGTTTATAGATGGCAGAAAACAAACCGCTCCTCATTTTTATTTTAAATTTGGTACTGATTTATAAATTTCCAAAATTTTCCTAGTTGTGGATTGACAAATTAGTTACGATATGTTGCTATTTAGAATTTAATGTAAAACATATTTTGATTTATGAACTTTAGTGGCATCTTTCAATGACTAGTGTGAATTAATCGTCAATTGAAATTTAGACAAAAAAATCGATGTCAGGCACATATCAATGAAAACTGTAACATTTTTAGCCCGATACCATTTTTATCTGCTAGATTATTAACTAAACTAATATCATGTTATTTCGAACCGGGTTGCAATGGCGTAAAATATAATGCACTGAAATTTTATTCTAATTCCCTAAATTAATGTGAGTTTATTAATTTTCAAAGTATCTACTATCGATGTTGGATAATTACCAATTTAATACGCAATTTAGCACTAATGATTTGTGCCTTAGGTCGATTTTTTCGACTAAATTATGAACTAAACTAAATTGCTCACTAATTCACAATAAACATTCATAGGTGGCAGTAACATCAACAAAACAAGCTTTGCCTGACTATTCAAAATACTAAATGGTCGACTTTTCGTGGATAAAAGAAATATTCAATTCTGAAAAAATCATAATAAAGACTTTTCGTTTATAAGCTGCCGGCGAATAGCGTAAGGTCACCTCAAAAAGTTTAGTTCATAATTTAGCCAAAAACAGTTACGACTATAAATCACTAGTGTAAACTAACATCAATTTAGTTTAGGCGTTAAATTAGGTTGCTTGCATCTCGCCGATTTCGTGCGTAAGTTTCTGATTAACAAAATTAATGATTAGTTTATACTAGTCATTCATAGATGTCGCAAATCAAACATGTCTGCTATTTAACTAAAATTTTCTAACTATTTCAAGGTTTATCAATCTCGATAATCTGCTCAATCGGCTATTGATAAATCTGAACTAGGTTGGCGAAATTACATGTGGTTGTCGACGTTGTCTACGAGTAGTTGACGTTGTCTACGTTGTCGACGAGTTCTCTACCCAATAACGTAAAAATTAGAGTAAATGATACGTAAACGCCCGTCTCTGCTCAATAGTTTAACATCAATAAGGAAGTTTCAATATGATGGATAGCCTCAATTCGACTTTTCAACATGATTTGACTGTGACCAAAAAAAGGTAAATACTGTTTAAACAGAATAAACAGAAGCTTTTTACTCCTTCTGTCAGTAATCATATGAAAATATTAAAGCACCATCTATAGTAAGAATTTAAATAAGAAAGACTACTTAAGTGCTGCAGTAGAACATTATAGTAAGCAAGTAAAAGAGAACATTCAACACTTTTTTCTTAAATCGTACGAACATTCAGTACTTCTTCCGTAAAGGTACGGTAAAATCGGTTCTGTACTTGCTACGCATAGTTGGTCCCAGCTGGCAAGAGGTCTATTTGTGAAATGTCGAATAGAACTAATATAAAATTGATAATTTAATTTAAATATTTTTACAACAGAAAGAATAATAAATCTAAGGAATCCATACCAGATCAAAGCTTCGAGAAACACGAAAATCTGGGGCCACTCTTATTCTAAAAGCTGTGGCATCACATCAAATCTTCAACATTGGGAGTGTTTTCAATCGAATCTGCAATGAATTCAAAAGACACCTCCAATGTAGTCCATGCCGTTGACGAACTAGACTACAGTGAACAGCTGCACGAGGGACGTTCCAGGTGCTATCACACAAATAAGCTCTAGTATGAACAATCATTTCACTTTTCATACCGAGAGTGGCCTTTTATATATCGTGACTAGAGAACAAAAACAAATATTTATTTATCAAAAATCGCTTTATTGTTTTTTCAAAATATTCTCCATGTATACACTTTTGCATGCGTTTGAACTTATTTTTGAAGCACTTTTCCACTCCGATTGAGACACCTCCAAAACATGCATTTTGAATGCTGCTTCTTCAGGGGTCGAAGAACGTTGACCTCGTAATTTATTTTTGATTCGCGGCATATTCAGTTGTTTGTATCGATGTGTAAGAGCTCGCGTTGACTTCTGTCAAATAAATGGTTGCGATATGTCCAGTTCTTCCGAAAGAACAGGCGACCATTTGCTTCGAAGTACTTCGTGCGCAAACAATTTTTGTTGGGTTTGGCTTGTACTGGAACACCCATACCGTTGACTGCTGTTTGGTTTCGGGCTCAGACGCATTAGTCCAAGAATCGTCGCCTGTCACAAATTCACTGACATATTTTGACGCACCGCGATCACATATTTTGAGCATTTCTTTCGAACAATTCACTGGATCCTTTCGGCGATCCAACGCGAACAAATCTTTTCGACGGCTAAATGTTTATGTATTGAATGTATACTGGTCCCACTAATGCCCAAGGATGTCACAGTCTCACGATAAGTCACGTGACGATCTTTCAGTATCAGTTCCTGTACAGTATCAACGTTTTTCAGACCAGCAAACGGTGTTTTCCGCCATCGATAAACACTGACCTTTGATGGTGCGTTGTCGCCAAAAGTCGAATTAAGTTCATTTCTTTTCAAAGTGATTTTGAAATCACTATAACAAAAAAAAAAATAGGGGAGGTTAAAAAAACTTTCTGAAAAATACGTTCTCGGGTATAACTCATAGACATAAACGCATTAAAAGACTCTACATAAACAACGACCATAGGGTACAATTTGCAACACCATCCACATGCAAGTTGGGTAGGTTGAAATCCGTGTTCAAAGGGAAATAACTTCTATCTCCTTTATGGAATATGACTAGCCACACACTCCTGCGCCACCACACTAAAATTAACCATACGTTCGAAAAAATAACTCGATGGTTGTGACCTACGTAACTGTCACCTTCTCATTTATTTATTTCTGTAGCTTATTCGGTACTAAAGATTGGGTTTTGGAGACATATACAGAGTGTTTGGTGCATCATTTGCCAAATTGAATTGGCTGAAAGGATCATTTGTTATCCAATAGATCATTTTTGGCCCTACGGATTTTTTTATTTTAACTTTTTAAAGTTTATTTTGAAAAACCGCAATATTTAGCATTCAAGTTGTATTATTTTTTGTAAGTTAGGTTCCAAATTTAGTATTAACTCTTACGTTTACTGTTGTATGCTGTTCTATCAAAGAATGCTAAATATTGCGGTTTTTCAAAATAAACATTAAAAAGTTAAAATAAAAAAATGCGTAGGGCCAGAAATGAGTTATTGGAGGATTTAAGAGTTAACAAGTGACCCATCCTTTCAGCCAATTCAATTTGGCAAACGATGCACCAAACACCCTGTATAATAATAAGATAGCGGAAATTTACCGGTGGTAATTAAATGTTACGCTACTCATCGCAAGTGGCAGCACTGTCACAAAAGATAACTTCTATTGTTACTTTATAAGCAGCGGAAATTTATGATTCTGAAAAATGAGGTATATTTTTCATTCAGAAAAACATTCAAGCGGAATGAAATATTAAAAGTTTTGCCTAGACCGTCAAATTGGTTGGCGCCTGACCGAGGTCAAGGAGCTCGGTATAATTAATTTTTTAATGTTTAAAATGTGACACGGAACTGGCATACCTTATAGTACTGTCATTTTTATAGTATTGGATTAGCCTTCAAAAGTTCGTTTCGGGCAAACTTCTGGAGTCTGTCCATGCTAGATTGATCTTCGCCTTTTCTTAAATAATTATGGTAAAATTTGTTTTGTGGGGTTATATTGAAATTCTAGCATATATTGCAGATGAAGTTCTGGAGTCTATCGATTTCATCATGATTGGTTTCAAAATGGTGAAACTAAGACCAGCAAGGACGCGTTTCCAGAAACTCATTTAAATGACATATTGAAATTTCAATATAAACTCACAGCCAAATTTCATCATAAGTGTTAAAGAAAAATAGGAGTTCGGTCCAGCAAGAACAGAAATGTTATCCGAAACTCACTTTACAATCCAAATTACATTAACATTCACATTTTTCATTTTTATTATAAAGTAACAAGAGAAATTATCTTTTGTGATAGTGCTGCCTATTGTAGCGAATAGCGTAACCTTTTATTTTGCGCTGGCATAATTCCGTTTTAGGATAAATTATAGAAGAATGCGCGACATACCAGAAGAACTTCCTAATCCAAATCTATATTGTATTGGTGTTCACTGTTACATAAAGCCAACTTTTAGCTACCTTCATTTCAATTCATCATCACGGTTGGTACAAAAATCTCGAACACGCCACACACTTGATCTCTAAGGCGAAACATAAAACTTACCAGACTTCTTTCTGGTAAAGCAATAAAAAATCTCTGCTTAAATTTCAAAAAACCAACAACGTCAACACTTGGTGGTTGAAAATTTAATGTTTGAATTTATTTAAATCTTTTAATTCTTTGTCTTTTTTCCAATTAGTTTAATAATTTCCCAATTAGTTGAATAAGTTTAAGTATTAAGTTTCATTCCGAATAATTAATCCGTCGAGACTGTAGAAATGTCGAATTTTCGTGAAATAAATTTGTATTGATAAACACGTCATTTCCGGTAAAATTTAAAAAATGATCTGAATGAATCTTTTTGTTTTTAATCTTTTTTCGGAAATGCTGTATACTTTCAAAATATTTGCGAAACACAAAAAGCTCCTATGAATTCACCTTTCGATGGATTGGTGTCAACCAAAAATCACTAAAATCTCCAAATTTTTGGAAAAAGTTGTATGCATATTCATTCTTACAGGAACCGAGTTTTTGCTGAATTTTTTTTTTTTTTTGTCAAAAATCGTTATATCCGCTTATTTTGGAAAACCGATCTGGGCCGCTATTGTTGCAAAATTAATTTGCAATCTTTTAGTTCATAGTCGTTTTTCTCCAAAATGATAAACTTTTCAAAATTTTTTGTGAAAACGGAAAATGATTCTATGGAAGTTGTCACTTTCGATGGACCGATTTCGGCCAAAATTCATTGGGATCTCCCACTTTGTGAAAAAGCTTTGGTATGGAGTTCCATTCCGAGCAATTAAGCTACCTGGACTGTACAGTGGCGGAATTTTTGTTGAAATTCGGTTTTTGGTCGTAAATCGACATTTTCGCTTAAATTTTAGAAAACTGATCTGGGCCGATATTTTTTCAAAATTAATTTAGAATCTTTTAGTTCGCAGTCATTTTTATCGAAAATTATATATTTAAAATATTTGTAAAAAACAGTTAAACTGAATCGATTCGGCTGACAGTTAAACTGAATCGATTTTAATGAAAAATCATTGGGATCTCCCAAATTATGACAAAAGCTTAAATATGAGTTCTATCCCGATCAATTAACTCGTCTGGACTTTAGAGAATCAGCAGCCTTTTGGTGGTCATGGCATGACATACACAGCGGTTGAGTTAGTGGATCGAAATGGAATTTTAGAATGATTTTTGAAAGAAGCTCAGAAATATGCCCCATCTGGGACGGAACCAGGTTATATCCTAACAGATTATTATGAAATTAGATAAGGTGGATGGAAATGGTATTCTAAAAAATTTCGAAATGGTGAAATTTCGATTGGTGGATGGGAATGAGATTTCGAAAGGGTTTTAGAATAAGTTCTGGAATATGGCAAGCTGGAACGGATCTAAGCCATCTCTTGACCGATCAAGATGAAATTACGTATAGTGGAACGTAATGAAAGAAGAAGTTCTGGAATGGAAACGGTATTCTAACATAATTTTTTAAAGAAATTCTTTAATATGACAAAACTATTTCTGAACTATTTCTGATCCTAAAATAATTTTTTTAAGGAGTTCTGATATATGGGCAACTGCGGGACGTTGCTAATCCATTTATTTACCGATCATCAAGAATTATAATAATGGTATAATGACTGGAAATGAAATTCTTAGATCATTGCTGGAAAAAGTTCTGCAATAATGAAATCTGGGTCGAAACTGTTTTATTTTCACTAATTCTGATTTGATTTTCACAAGAAGTTTTGATATATGGATGAATGGGACGGAACTAAGCCATTTATTAACTGAACATGATGAAAGTATCCGCGTGGACATGGGATTCTAAAAGGTTTTATTTGTATAAATTCTGGAATATGACCAGCCTGGGGCCGAAATAAGTCATGTTTTAACCCATCATGATAAAACTTGGTATCAAAAGTGATTTTTGGTTAGTGAGCTCTTATGAAAACGTGGGCCAGTGCAGTTAACGAGGCACAAATTGGCGAGGAGAGGATTAATTTATTAATCATTAGATGCGAATACTATGTTTAAAACACGCCATTGATTTAAATCAAATAAACCGATTTATTTCGATAAAAATCAAAAAAATACAAACTATGCATAGTGCTCTTGTGTTATCATTAAGATTTTACTATTAAAAATTAAGATTAAGGAATTTTTAACATGCATCAATAGTTAAACAGTCAAACAATAATTGAATTGGATTGAATGTAATTAGATTTGTATGCATAAAGCCGTGGAAAAAGTCATGGGCCCTCCAATATGTTGTTAAAGTTGTGCAAATGTAGCATAAAATCAATTATTTATAAAAATTTGTATGAGGTGCTCAAAGAGTTTACCTCTTTTCACCTACACATGCTCTTTACATAACAGCACACTATACCACCGTGTATATTTATATATAATTTACAAATCCTTGTTAACCTAAGAGCTTATAAAATACAACAAACAGAATTGTGTTGTACCATCATATCATATACACATTTCGAAAGCACACAAATAACTACAAAAACAACACGCCACACTCTTCTTATATCTTGTTCATGTGATGTTGATGCTGCTGATGATGATGATTATCTTAAACAAAAAAAAAAGATTTTTTTTTTTGTTTTATACATCATTTGTAACCTTAATACGCCATATTTTATTCATATCTTATCAACTATATATCTTCTCACATTTCAAAAGCACATTTACCTTGAAGGCAAGAAGCTTTTTCTGTTATTCTGTTTCTCGTTTTCTTTTCTTACATTTATATCTATATACCATACATATACTTATATATATTTTTTTTGTATTTAAATCTGAAAATGAATTTTCTATTTGAAATTTGAAACATAATTTGAATGTGAACGAACACAAAAAAATCCAATTATTTTTTGTAACTTTTTTTTTTTATTTAAAATAATGAAATATTTAAATTCATGACAAAATCAACATAATTAATTTTTTTACATTTATTTTTAATTTTAATTTTAAACCATATTTATTTTACATTTAACGTGTGGATATAACAAAAAGTGCACAAAAAGCTCTCCGCCAACCAAACATGTACTCGTATAAAGTAGTATGTGGATAAAGCACAAAGTAAGAGGATTCCGTAGTACACCGATAGCTTGGTACTTTCCTGTAGTGCATTCGAGAAGCTCTGGGTTATTTGTGGGATGGATATAAATAAATTAAAAGCTCGCTCTCTCTCTGATTGCGATTTAATATGGGTGTAAAGATTTTATTATATTGTTATTATTGTAGTGTGTAGATATTAGTAGTTTTGTTTTTTGTTGCATATATAAAAAGCTTTTTATTAAATATTTTGTGTAAATGTCGTTATTAATACATTTTATATATATATATTTTAGATTTAAGTTTAATAACGAAAATATTTTTTCGAAAAAAAAAATCTAATTTATTTATTTTCTTTTCTCTAACCCGAAACCCGCCCAAAAAAAAAATAAATCCAAATGAAAAAATTTTAGGGTCAAGAAATTCCAATTTATATATGGTATGAAAATTATCCAACCCATAGTGGAGAAGGATACGAGGGACGTGTATCACGAGTATCACCTGATTCACCATTTGGTGCTGCCTCATTAAATTTAACAAATATCCGTGAAACCGATCAAGGGTGGTACGAATGCAAAGTAGTATTTTTAAATCGTTCACCAAATCAACATAAGAATGGTACATGGTTTCATTTATATGTGCATGCTCCGCCAAGATTTAGTGTTACACCAGAAGATATAATTTATGTTAATTTAGGTAAGTTCGGTTTTGATTCAATTTTATTTTATTTTACATTATATTTTTATTTTTATCTTGTATAATATGAAGAGCTTACAAAAATTGTATATACAGTACGAGTGCGGCATATACATACACATAAAAGCATCATAAAAGCTCTTAAGAAAGATGATGAAAAGTGCTTTATAAAGAAAACAATTTTTTCTGGTTTTTCCATCTTACAAAAAATATTTTTTTATAAAATGTACAAAAAATTTCAAATATGGCCTATATACGAGCATGTACATACGTACGTAGCATAATATGTTTATCATATATGGTTGTTGATTTGATAATTATATATTATTAGAGAGTGTGTATGTGAAAATTTATTCAATTTTCATTATAGTTTTCTAATATTAACTTTAATTGCTCACACAAATAGAATATAGAATATTGAAAATAAAAAAAAAGCTTTTTTCTGCCATCATTATTATAAAAATATCTCTTGTATATAAAAATAAATATTCTAGGAATGATGATGTGGGTGAATTTTTTCTGTGGGTGCATGACAAGAGTTGCTGTTTTTCTTTATTTCCAGTTTTTTTTTTTTAAGTCTAATTATAAGAAAGGGAAAACCGTAAATGATAATTAAAGAGAATTAATTATTTTTATTATTTTACTTCGTGTATCTAGTAGCTACACTTTAGTACATGTATAAATTTGAAGTTGCCTTGTAAAGTGGGATGTGATGTGCTTTCATAAAATATTTTTCTTGTTGTTGTATGTTATATTAAAGTGGTAACAGAAGGACCGTTCTACGGTATTATGATGGATAGTTACAACGACCTCTGAATGCGATTATATAGAGCAGCGTATGTTTCACATTTAATTAAGCGATGATATCCCGAATCCTGCAAATGATGCTCCCGCTGAAACAACAGCGTGGAGAGTTTTTACCATGCGACACACAATACAGAAAGGTGAATAAGTTTAAATATCTGTGGCCCTGTTTTGGTTTTCCCGGAGAATTGGGAATTGGAAAAATATTTTGCTGTAATTACAAATTGCACAAATTTCCAAATATTTATTTCCCGTTCCCAAATGTGGCAGACAGGGAACATGTTTGGGAACATTTTTTTGTGTAGATGTTTATAAACTAAAACACGTATTACGACTTTATTACAAGTTAAATTTATATATGTATATATTTTTTTAAGCATGTGAAGCTAGGCCAGTTTTTCATCCCAAAAAAAAAAAAAAAAATTCCTCAAACAATACTATTTCATCTCATCCCAGTTTTTTCAATTTAAACTTGTATAAGACGGAATTTTGTTTTTAAATTTTTTTTCTCAACAACAAAATAACTATCCCAGATTTTTTCATTTAATTGTTGTTTGATTATCAGTCAGGAACATTATCAGTCAATATATTGTTTCAAGTTGGTAACAGTAAGGGCTTACAATGACTAAGAGGGCAGTACCAGCCGTATGGTAGTGTTGGAGCAAATGGCCAAGTTCCATATGGCCCCATATAAGAATAACAGAAAATCAAGCCATTCTCCTAGAAATATGATTTGCCGGAAATGTTTCGAATAAGCCATAGTACGGACTAACTGTGGCCAGCCGGACAGTGTCAGCCGTATGTTAGGATTCGCGCAATCGGCCACCTTCCATATGGCCCAATCCTACCATACGTCTGGTATTGTCCGACTGGTCATAGTTAGTCCGTACCATTCCGTCTTATACAAAAACAAAATTCCGTCTTATACAAGTTTATATTGAAAAAACTGGGATGAGATGAAATAGTATTGTTTGAGGAAATTTTATTTTTTTTCTGGGATGAAAAACTGGCCTAACTTCACATGCTTTTTTTTTAATTAATTGCCAATGGCTTTATTCTTGAATCTTTCTACATATGAAACTAACAAGAAGTGTTCAAATCTAATTACATTTTTTAAGTTTTAACCAATGTTAATACTTAATATTAGTGTTCACAATTTAATTTAGATCCCGCTTATAAGCGTAATCCTGATGATTTTACGGGTTCATTAGTCCGAGTGGATCTGCTCTTCTCAGTCGTTTAAATCTCGGCTGTATGCCGGGCCAATTCGTTGGGATGTCCCTGAAGTTTTGAGTAGTATTTCAAACTGAATTTCTTGATTGTTTCTTTAACGGTTTTAATACCAAGGTCGCCGTGTATGTTAGTATTTCGGATATACCATGGATCGTTAGCGGTGTATTTTCGCTTGGGCTAGTTGCAGGAGTTATCTACTTGATGCACTGGTGGATCCCCATAACTGAATACCATATGTCCATATTGGCTTGATTAACGCTTTGTATAGTAAGACCTTATTGTCTAATAATAACTTGGATTTTCTACCTATAAGTCAATACATTTTGAAAATTGTTATTTATATTTGGTTGCGCTTTCTATCCAGGTGTAGGCCTATGTATTTGACCTTGGTTTGTTGAGGAGTTTATACACCGTTTAATTGTACTGGTTAGTAGTAGGGTTTGTTCTGCGTGAATGTCACATGAGTTGATATTTTTTCGTTTACTTTTATTCGCCAGATCTTGAGCCAATCCTTAATTTTGCTCAGATGACTTTGCACTTCTCTTGAGGCTGTTTGCGGCTTTTCGTGTGATACATTGTCGGTAACAAGTCTGCCGTGTACAACGAATATGAAATAGGTCTCAGAACGCTTTCTTGTGGAACTCCTACGCTTATATCATTTAGGGAAGTTGTTGCGCCATTTTGTTGCGCCATGTATTGCCTTTGGAGGAGACAGTTTTTCAGAACTGAGTGAATATTCTTCGGCAGGAGCGCTTTAAGTTTGTATATTAGTCTATCGTGCCAAACTTTGTCAAATGCCTGCGCTATATCAATGCCTCCTAAACTACAGACCTTTTACTACTCTCGTTTTTTTCGCATGACGTCAATTTATGTCTAAACTGAGAGAGCGACGCATTGTGCTGAGGAAAAAACTTTAAAATTCTTGAAAATTAGGAAATGGCTTATTTAAAAGTTTCAATTAAAATGTAAATATTGTTTAGTGTCGCTCAATTAGTCGAAGCTGTAGGACACACTTTTTCTGTTTTTTACATTAGATTCGTGCTTTTTTTTGCTATTTTTATTAAATCTTCGTACCAATTATAATTAGTACTTATGTTAAAAAAAATTGACAAAAAAATGCCAAAATCTAAAATAAAAATGTACATGCATTACTAAAAAAGTTGGAAAACGCATATCCTGCGGCTTCAATAGTTTGTTCGAAACTAACAACAAAATTACAAAACAACTGGAGAAAGAAATAATATTTTTATAGTTTTGTAATTTTCTATGATCAAATTTATTTTGGTTTTAGGAGAACGAGGCGGAGCGAAGAGAGACAAAAACGCAACAAAAACGTCGACATAGCGTGTCGTCATCATTTGATGTAAGCCGCCTGTAGTTTAGGGGAGGCATTGGCAATATCCATGACGACAGCAGAACAGTATTTTGCCTCAAAAATCTGTCTGATTGCATTTACAATTCTTTGCACTTGCTCTATGGTACCATGTTGGTTTCGGTACAAAAATTGATGGTCTGGAATGATTTTCCTTCCTTCTAATACTGGTTTCAGTTTTGCTATTAAAATTTTTTCAAACAGCTTTGAGATTGTGGGAAACATGCTTATTGGACGATAAGACGAGATTTGAGTTTCCTTTTTTACCAGGCTTATGTATCATTGTGATGAAAGATATCTTCCACGTTTGAGGAATATGACTAGTTCGCATTAAAAATGTAGGTTATTAGTTTTACGCATTTGTCTACTAATTCCCTTATCATTTTTTCAGTAAAAAGGTCAAATCCTGACGTATTTTTTGGGCTAATGCAAGTTTTGATTTCAACTTAATAGGTTTAAAGGATGAATCATCATCCATCTGGTGAGGCAGCACGATATTATTAATTCCTTTGTGTGGTGAAAACACCGTCTTTAGATGTGCAGCGATTGGCTTTTTCAGTTTGTAGTCTAATCGGTGTATCCGACTTTGTAGGCCTTTTTTGGTTTTCTGTTGCCTTCTACAAAGAATACTCAGTCTTCTCTGTTGCCGAGAGTTCAATTAAATAATTCTTGACACATTGGTTTTCTTCTTCCTGCAGTGCAATTTTCAGGGTTTTGATAGCTCGATTTAATTTGTGCACTTCAACAATGGTGATTTTGTCTGTTGCCATTGCCGTCGAATTTTCCGACTTTCCTGGATTAGTGACTGCATATTATGTGATAATTTATTAATTTTTCCAGAATTGTTGATCATTAGTGAAGCCTTTTCAGGTGATATTTCCAGTGTCCTCTTTTAGCTTTTCTGCAGCCACATCAATATCTGCTGGTATTTTTAGCGGGATATCAAGATGACAATTTTGTTCGACTATTTTGTTCGACTTTTGTTCAGACGTTTCGGTGTTCCTGATTTTAAAACATCAGTACTCATTGTTACTATTATCGGTGAATGATCAGACGACAGATCATAGCAATCGGTGGCCTTAACATACCTACGCGCAATTCCTTTAGTTACGCAGAAATCAGGTACTTTCTTTTTACCCATGGGCCAGTAAGTAGGATGACCGGTAGATAAAAAATCCAAGTAATGTTCCTCTATAGCTTCATAAAGTTGTTTGCCTTTAGGCGTTGTTATTCTTGAACCCCATTGTAATCACTAAACCTCATTTTTTATAGCGTTCTTTGGAGAGCAGTACGCTGCTGATATCGCACAATTTTCAGACCATTCCTGCCATATTTTGTAAGTTCATAATGTTTTAGTCTTCTCTTAATCAGTGCCACCGTGTGCTTCGCCATCCAGATTCTCAGTGTCATAAATAGAGTGCCCATTAATTTTGAAGTAGTTGGTAAAGCGTGTTTCCGACATTAACATTATGTCAATAATGTGCTCAATGAGAAATGCTTGAACCTCCGCTCTATGCGCCCTCCAACATCAGATAAGATGTTTCGTTCCTCACTTGCCTCCATTTTTGGAACGGCACCCTTAAGTACACTTGCTCTAGTCGCTGTCTAGGATTAACTCTCCTTTTCAATTCAATATAAACTGGACAATCTCTATAATCCGCTGTGTAGTTTCCATCGTAGTTACTGCATTTTCTGACAGAAGCTTGAGTTTTATTTTTATTGTATTTCCTTGAATTATGGAGATCACCGCAGATTATTCAAACATCGCTCGAAGTGCAAAAAGCTTTAGTGTGGCCGTATTCTTGGCACTTAACACACTGTACCGGTTCAGTTCTTTTTCAGTGTTTGCGACTTAAACAAATTTTCTGTGCAATCACGCAACTCAAAAATAAATGAAATAAAAAATATTTCAAGGACATTTTTGACTCATTTTAGCTTAAATTTTATTTAAGAGAGAGCAGAACAAAACAAAATAAAACTAATTTGCCTTGAAAAAAATACCAAAATACAAAAAACCCTGTGTGGAATGGGAGAATAGAAATAAAATAAAAATATCGCGGATTCTGAAAGAGAGGAGGAAAATAGTAAACGATTATTTTTTTTTTCAAAAAGAAAGGGAAATAAAATCCATATAAAATATATACAACTTCGGAAGAGAGTCGAAAAAATATAAATAAACGAAAAAATAATCTTATTTGAACACATACATACGTAAAGAAGAATTATATATATTTATAAATATTAGGGGGTGGTGGGGTGGTGAAATTGTGGAGTTATATGTTCGGATATGCGAAAAAACTAAACAAAAATAAAAATTCGTCAAGAAACAAAAAAGTTCCTAAAACCCGATTGCAGTGTCACCTACCGGATTCAATTATGAATCTAAACCATCCAGGAAACCACTCAAACACACACAAAATTTCATTAAACGTGGTCCAGCCGTTTAGAAGGAGTTCATTAGGTATTTGTTTGAGTGGGTGGGCACACATTTCTTCTAACTAATTGATAGCGCAAGAGGTTAATAAAAAGTACAGTACATAGACGTTTTTTAAATTCCAGAGAAATTTGTATATGATGCCGCCAAATTGATGCAGACATCCGCGCTCTTTCTAATTGAGCAATCTTTAACAAATGTTCCTGATTGCGACGTTACACAAATTATCTTACTCCGTGGAAAATGGTATAAAAACTGCATCAACAGTTCTGGAAACAATGGCAACCGACTCACCACACAACGAACAAAATGAAGCTAGCCAGAATTACAAATACAAAATACAAATCAACGACATCGTCGTAATAAATAAATTCTACGTTGCGTTGTCATTTTAATTTGGGAATTTTCTGTATAATATAGTTGAAAATGGGACGTTACGCTAGTCGCCACAAGGGGCAGTACTATCCGAAAAGAAAATTTCTGTTGGAATTTTAAAACCACTGAAAATATTTAATTCATTTTGGTACTGCTGGTTTTCACGACAAAAAACATTCCAGTGGAATAAAAATTTAAAAATGTCTCCCCTGTCATATTGGTTAACTCTCGAAGTCAAAAAACACTTATAGGGAATTTTAAAATATTAGATGGATCTCTGCCATTTCTGCGATATATTGTTAGTAGTATTTGATAGGAATTCGACATAGTGAATTTTGAACCAAATTGTGGAAACTCCGCCATTTCATAACCAATCATTTTGAAATATGGTTTCTAGGGTAGGTTTTAGATTCAAAAATAAACTTTAAGTAAATATAAAATTAGGTATATAGGGATGGGGAATCTAACTGGAAAAACTATTTTGGTTACCCGTGTGAGTTTTTGAGATATCTGCATTCATCTGATTAAATTTAATTTTATGAAGAAATAGTTTCTTAAAATTTAGACAGCTAAAATATTTAGCTCCTATAAAAACTTAGTTTATGGATTCTATTATAGTGATGACAGGAGTTTCATGTCTCCACTATTTTCGTAGTAAATTTTCCTGCATTGCACATTAAATCAAAGATAAATTTTTACGTGCTGAGTTTTAGTTTTGTTATTTATAGTTTCACATGGCGTCAACCGAAATTTGAAATTCAAATTAGTTTATTTTAAAAAACAATCGAATGTGAATGAAAAACAAATTCGAAAATTTTTCGCTACATAATATTTTCTGCTTGATTTATCTGTATTATTTTGGGACCGCGTTAAAATTTATTTTAGTTCGATCATGCATGATCACTGAAATGAATCCTTGGTGGATTAGAATCACAATATACACCTACGATCCAATTCCACAAATGTTTACTAAGAATTTGCTTATCTAGTTTATTCAAATTTAAGGACTCCCTCCATTTTAGAATCTAGTTTAATCGTGAAGTATGGACAGATATCAGAATTTCATATTAACCGATGAATAACGAACGGAAATTCTCTATACAGTGTTTCTTGACTACGTAGGTCAACCAATTGGGCGATTTACTTGAACACTTTTAAAATTTCATTTCGTTGAAAACCGTGAAGAAACACGGTATAGGAAATTTTCGTATCGGTTTATAAATGGCAAAATTTCGGCTATTTTATAGAGCATTTCTCAACGAATTGAGATGAGATTTGATTTCAACGACCAAAATGGCATTCCCATATCAATTTCAAATGCGCCTCTAGATGATTGACTATTTTATTGGCATTTCTCTATCCGTTGTATAGAACTAGTCTTGTTACAATATTAATATAGTGAAATTCCCAAGTTAAAATTACGACAACTTAAAATTAATAGTTTCCAGAACTGTTGATGAGATTTTTGTGCCGTTTATCATTGAATGAGATAAATGTTTGAGTACGGTTACGTCAAAAGCAGAAACTTTTGTTAAACGGAAACCACGTTAAAATTAATTTAGAAGTATATATGAGAGACAGAATAGAAGTATATATGAGAGACAGAAAGAGAACTTCCTTAGGTAGCTTCTTAAGAAATACTTCTAAATTAAATGTGTTTGCTGTAATACATATACATAGTGAGAATATCCTGAAGTTTCTAATTTGGTGATATAATTCGCTAAATCGATATATTCTTGTTTTGTACTATTGGTAAAAAACGAGAATTGCATTTTTGCAGTTTGGAAGCTTGCAAGAAGCTACCTAAGGAAGTTCTCATTTTTGTAAGGGTTTGTGACGTTGTTTGTCTATCTTTGTGTTCACAAGTGCCCTGGGGATGGGGGGAGTGCATTTTTTCTACTTTTGTGGTAGAACTATTGTGAGCAAATGGGCCTCTTTATAATATATTGTCCGATAAACCCGAAAGAAAAATGTTAAAATTAATTTAGCAGCAGCTGTATGATCACCTAAATGTGTCCATACTTAGTGTAGTGGTCCATATTTACTGAAATTTTAACGATAACTTTAATCTGCGTATTTTATTTTAAATGTAACGTTTAATTTAACATACAATCACATTTAAAATATTTTTATACAGAAAAAGAAAACAATATGTAAGTTAATTTCCGCCACTTAATCGTCTGCAAAAGTAAAAAACAACACAAGAAACTATAAAAGTTACTTAAATTTCCCTTTGCTTGGATTTTTTTGTTTCACTTTCAAATACAGAGCAAGCAAGTAACACACACACACACATACAGCAAAAAGCTTAGTAAAATAATATTGTATTTTACTTCTTTCGGGTGTTGTCTTCTTATTTTTCTTAATAATTATGCTAAAAGCTTTTTAAACAATTAAAGCGTTTTATTTTATTTTCATATAACTTTATTTTTCTAGTTAATCGATCTTCACGGTTTTATTTAAAATATACACAAACACAAAAACAGAGAAAAATAAAATGTATGGAATTTAATGTACTGTGCACATTGTAGTATGAGAAGAAAATGAAAATTATCGTTTTTCGCATATACTGAAGTTAAAACAACAGAAAAAAGTTTTCGGTTTCTTCGAGAAACTTAAGAAAATTAATATTCTGATTTCTGGTTGTTGTTTGAAATGCAAGATAACATTAAAAAATTAAAACTTTTCTTTTATTTTCGGAAAATTAAAGTTAAATGGTAACCGAAAAATAATTAAACGAAAGTTGGTTTTGTGATGCATACTACTGTACTGTATAATATACCGTTCATAGTTATATTAAAAGTTTTATAAGATTGCAATTTATATTTTTAATGCTTGTCGTATTTTTTTTTGTCTACTTGCAGGAGATTCAATAATATTAAATTGTCAAGCCGATGGAACACCAACACCAGAAATTTTATGGTATAAAGATGCGAATCCCGTTGTACCTAGTTCCACTGTTGGTATCTTTAATGATGGTACCGAGTTACGGATATCCACAATACGACACGAGGATATTGGAGACTACACGTGCATCGCGCGCAATGGTGAGGGACAAGTCTCCCATACGGCCCGTGTTATAATAGCGGGCGGCGCTGTTATCATGGTAAAAAAAACTAAAAATCAAAAAAAAAAAAAAAAAAGAAAAACAAATTTTGAATGTTGAATGAACAAAAAAAAATACCAAAAAAATGAAAAAATTTCCAACCCATTAGTTATTAAAATTTTCATGTTTTATAATTTAATTTTCTTCTATATATTTTCGGTTTTCATACACCATTATATTTGTTGTTGTTGTAAATAAATAAATTTTAATTAATTTTCATTCGCAGTTTAAAATGTGTATACTTTTTCAATTTTCGTGATTTTCTCGGCAATTTTTACAATTTTTTTTTATTCTATTACTTTTTTGGTTTTGTTTTCCTTTTTAATTTTGACTTCACTTTAATTTTGTATTGATTTTTTCATGTTTAATTTAATTTCTATTTTTAATAATTTTCATTGGTAGTTTTTTTAAAAAATCGCACGTTTTATGTTTTTATCAAATTCACTATTTTTTTTTACAAATATGAATTTTAATATCTGAGATATTTGTCGTAATTTATTTTGAGTGATAACAATTCGCAAGTTTTGTAACGGTTTCGTACCGGGGGACTGCACCTTTCTACCGGAATGATTCGTTCTTAATAGACGTTTTCAAGGAGATCGATTAATGAAATCAGAAACATGTTTGCCAACTAACAAAGGCATGCGAGTAAGCGAGCGAAAACGAAGATCAGAGCAACACTTAATAAGAAAAATATCATGAGAATTTTCTATGCTAAAACTAAATTAGTCCTAAAACAACAAAAACAAAAATTAATTAGTGTGGATTGGTTAAAAATTGTACATTTAGGCGAAGTAGTAACGCAACAAATGTTTCAATTCATCCAATAATTTCAGCGTAATGAAATTTCAGTAGACTCGTATATGCGCTCTACTAGAGCGAACCCGATCCAAATTCTAATGGAGCTCGCAAAACAATATTCTTGTGAAGTTTGGCATTTCTTCGAAATTTCGTTTCTAAGAAAATTCACATTTCAAAATTCACCGATCGGCAAACTTGTCACTATGAAATTAACGATATAACATTTTTTAGAATCAAAATGCTACTGTCTACTTTCTGGGCTATTAGTATTTTCTGGAACTGAAGGCATAAGAATTTCATTCTTCTTGTTATTTGATCCTTCTTCCAAAAAAAAAAACAATTGATGACTATACTTAGTTACTTTTGGCGTTACGTCTATTACTCTAAAATTTTGCTTCATGTGTCTATTTAGGCGTTCGAAGTTTATCCTAAAACAGTATTAACCGATTTTTTTAATTTAGGGGTAATTTATGATAAACTTCATTAGCATTAAATTTTGATCACATTTGTTCAGAATAAATGATGGACTATGATAAAGCGCCCTCAAAGCTAATTTTATTTTTTGAATTCAATTATAAGAATGTTGTGTAAAGCACTAATAGTTTAAATTTTAATTTAAATAAATGAGCTAACATTCATAAATTAGTTGTGCCCACCCCCATAAAGCTATGTACAGAATATTACAATTCTACGTAAATTATAGGATTTGTAAAGCACTATTTATTGTTATTTTAATGGAATGTGTTATGTCCTGAAATTGACCACGAGTTGATGTATTTTACCCACAAAATAATTAGCTTTGTTCAAGATATGGCTACGTATGGAATATACAAATTTTTGCTTAAAGTTTTCAGTTAAATAATCACAATATTCACAAACCACTATCGAATGTCAATAATTGTCCACCATTAATTTTGTGTCCACCAACTAATTAATTTTGCTCAGCTCCAGTTTTGTAAAGTTTTGTAATATTCATTAAAATATCCACTTAAAGTTTTGAGTTAAATTATAAAATTCTTATTAAAGCAGTATCTGTTAGCAATTTTTGTCCACCCAATAACTAGAATTGAGCAGCTTAATGGGCCTGTTACAGAATATTAAAAATGCTACTTTAACTTTTGAGCAAATTTACAGGAAAGCTAGTAACGCTCTATTATCTAATTTTTTTAGAATTGTCCACCAGGTAATAAATTTTACCCACCAATATTTGGTTTTCTCCCCCTCCTTAAAGCTAAACTTTTGATTAAATATTGAGTTATTTTTGTGTTGGCGAATATTGTCCACTCAAAACTTAGTTTTGAGCACCTCCAAAAAATAAATAAGAATATTTGCAAAGCACATTATTTCTTTTAATAAATAAGTTATGCCTTAGAATTGCCCACCTTGTCGTGAATTGTTCCCACTCAATTATTAGTTTTGCCAACCCTTAGAAAGTTATGTACATTTTAAATAAATCAGTTAAATCAATTTACTATTGATAGTGATTTAGGAACATTCAAATATTTAAACTCACATGTGGCACATAACATCGCATGACCAGACTCTGCATGGATGTATTTTATTAAAGTGGATGGGTACTCCCCTATTAGAAATCCCACAAATCCCTTTAGAAATTGAACACATGTTTAACTTTAATTAGGTTATGCAAAATTGTGCATGCAATAATCAATCAAGCTCACTTCTAGAACTGGCAAGGATAGGCCTTAGGACTGACTACAATATCTCAACGTGTATTTGAAGGATTTATTCATGATACTTGAAAATCTTTCAATTTCTCAGTGTACTTATTTGAACTAGATGTACCGCCTGCTTTTTTGAGCATTTAGGACTGTGCATACTCTCGAGCAACCGATGAATACACCGACATGAAATAATTCCTTAAAAATCCTAAGTAAAAATTGAATCGTGTGTATTAGTAATTGTACACCATAAAAAAAGAAAAAGGCGTAAATATATTTTTTTTTAAATTCGACGTATCAAAAATTACAAATATGTGTGAGTGCGTTGTGATTTAAAATATATAACACTTGATGATTAAAATTATGTGGTCCCGAAACGAGTGAGTTGTGATTTACAATATTTTTGAAATTCAAATGAATACTAATCAAGATTTTGCTCGGTTTTCTTCAATCCTGATGTTTTTTCTAGTTAAGCCTACCAAGTGCCAATATCCATCGTAGTTCTGGCATGGGCAAAAATGACCTCGAAGCGAGTCAGATGTGATTTGTAATATTTTTGCCATTCAAATGATTACTTATCAACAGCTCAATTCCCTTAGACGTATCACTTCATGCGACGTCACTATGGTTCTTACTGGTAACTAGATCTTAAAATCAAAATTTACTAAATAATTTTGTGCAAAACTCTCAGTGAAAATTTTTTAAATTATAGTTGGCTTCAATAGTTTGAAAATTTTTTTATTTATTTGTCACGTCAAAATTTCAAGTGATAGAAATTGTCATTTGAAGTGATAGCAGTCGATAGGAAATATTTATAAAGCAGCATACTAAGATTTAAAGAACAGTCAGAACGTCTTTTTTGAACAATTATTTTACAAGTTTTGATTTAATGATCTAGTAACCAGGAAGATGAGTAGTCACGTCACTTGAAGTGATGCGACTAGGGGAATAGGGGTGCAAGATTTTGCGTAGTTCTCATCAATCCCGTTACGTTTTTCACTAAGATCTATAAAATGTCAATGTCCATGATGACTTTCGGAATTTTGTGATAATTCTGGCAGGGGCAAATATGGCTCCGAAGCGAATGATGTTGCGATTTATAATATTTTTGCAATTCAAATGATTACCAGTGAAGATTTCGAACGTTTCTCATCAATCCCGTTATGTTTGTCAGTTAGATCTATCAAATGTCAATGTCCTTGATGATTTTCAGAATTTCGTCGTAGTTCTGGCATGGGCAAATAAGGCCCCGAAACGAGTGAATTGTGATTTAAATAAGTTTTGCAGTTCAAATGATTACTAATCAAGATTTTATCCGGTCCCCACTCCTCACCAATCACGTTATGTTTTCCAGTTAAGTCGGTTAAATTCCAATCTGTATTTCTGGCAAGAGTAACGATGGCCCCGAATCTTGTGGGTTGTGATTTAAAAGGATTTCACAATTTTCAAATGAAATAAGAGTAATCTTCCATAACTATGATGGCACCCTGAAAATTGCAGGCTGAGTTTAGTTGAAGATGGTTTTTGTGTTTAATCTTAATTTCGATTTTTTAATTCGCGTGAGTATGAAATGTTGGTTTAAGATTCCTAAAAATTTGTTACACTTAGGACAGGTTTAGCAAAATTTCACAACCCACGCATGTGGGTTTTCAACATTATGAAAATTTTACTTTTTACTAACGTAATTACTTAAACACGATGTATTTGACCGAAAACCTTTAATTTTGACCATTTGAGAGGTTTTTCCACATAGTCATTGAATTATTTATATAAAGTCCATAAACGGTAAAATATTGCCATTCTAGAGTCAATTAAGAACAAAAGTAGTTTTTATTTTAATTTTGTTTTCCTGGAATTTCCTTTGACTGGATTTCAACTGATCTTTACAGTGTTTTTTTGGGTGATTTTCAAAATGCATAATTCATCAGACAATACAAAAAATTTTAAAAATTACGTTGTTATGGATGTAATCAAGACTAAGTTCATCATACTTGACTTCAAATATTACTCGATTATGGAATTTTCTAAGATCAATGGTGACGAAATTAAACTCAAAATTAAATTACGACAAATTTATCTCGCAAAATTTTAAATCATTTTGTAAAAAAAAAAATTATCAACGAACATCGTACATACAAAAAAATCATTATCTTTTATCTCGATCAAGATCGATTCGAATCAACAAACAATTTTTTTTTATTCGTAGAAATTTGAAATCCCGTACAATTAAAAATATAAAATTATCAAAATTTTCTAATTTGGATCTATATAATCTAATTTAATTTAATGATGAAAATAAAAACGAAATAATTATGGTTTTTTTTGAATGGTATTTTAATAGATAAAAAAAATGTTTCTAGAAACAAATCTTTCCGCACATCAGAAACCATCACAATTAATTAGAAATGCGATTTGAATAGAAATTTTGTTAAAAATTAAAAAAATTCGGAAGGGAAGATTACTAGAAATGTAATTTTTTATCTACATCGCGCTGACCCGCTGAATATTTAAATTTTTTTAAACTGAAATTAAATATAAATATATATAATATAACTTATTTTTATTTACTTCCTTATTATATAATGTATATATCTATATTTACACATCTCTATAATTTTTTATCTATTTTCTTATCTTTAAAGTGAAAACAAAATGAAACGCATATAAATAATTATTTAATTTTTCCACAAAATTTTCTTTTTTATGTATACGTCCGTCTTGATATATTTGTCTCTATCTGTATGTACATCTATTTATATATATATATATATATATATATATATATATATATATATATATATATATATATATATATATATATATATATATATATATATTGTGGGTGGTCGCGTTTTTATTTTCATCTATCCAACCAGATGTCTCCCTCATTCGCAAACACAGACTATATATTTACTAGATGTATTTTGTTGTGTGAATTGGCTTAATGGCTTACGTTGTCACAAAATGAGGCACAATATAAAAAAAAAATTGTAACTCGTTTAAATTTACATGACACAGAATTAATTAATCCTCAATAATAATCACAATAAATAAAATTCTGTGTCCTATTATTGTTGTCATCAAATTTCGGGTGGCGTGATGATGCTGATGATGATGATGATGATGAGACGGGTGGTATAATAATAGAGATAGACAGGAGGATAAATTAATTTGATTATCGATGGATAAACCACAGTCACGAAATTTAATAAAATTTAAGTATTGAATTTTTTTTTTTTTTCGGTGTACAGTGCTCATCCTAGATAAACAATTTATTATAATTTTATACGAGGTGGATATTTTTTGGGCAGAATTATTATTGTGAATTTTGTTATACACGATGAGCATAGTTAAGTTGTACAGGTGAAATGTGGCTTGGTATAATTTTGCATTAAAATTTATATTTTTCATTTATATTCGAACGTAAATATTAATAATAAAAAAATAATTATTTTTTTTAATAATACCATTTTTAATAATAATCGGCACACATGTTTTAAGTACAAATTGAATTATACAATACATTCAAAGTGTTTCGGATTCTCCTGTATCTAGCAAATATTATAATTTAGTTTGGCTATACGATTGTTGACTTTGTAGTTATTTGGAGGAATACTTATTTCGCAATCTATGTTTTATGTACGGACCAATGAACGTGGCCTTGATTCCTCGCCGTTTTTTACCACGAGCACTTCTCGAGCGAAACTCGCCACAAAATCAGACACTAGCCGTATTTCCAACTAATTTTACAAAAACCAATATAGGTATAGAAGGAAGTAGGCAGAAGCTTTCAATATCGGATTTCAATGTCTCAGATCCTTGATATCCCGGATTTCAAGGTACCGATTTTAAAAGAGAACGAATTTTTGGATATTAAAATTCATGTTGGTTAGTGATCAGAGAAATCAATTACCCGACGTTTCAAATAACCGCTCGAGGTTAAAGTTCGCCCTGTACCGTCAAACATGGTTGAATTGAAAGTTTTTTTGGGTTCTTAAGTGTCAACATTTTAAAATTAGTATGTTAATTTTAAATTGTACTGTGCTTATTTAATTCTAAATACAAAACAATTGAATAATATTATCCTAAATTAGCCTAACCTTCATTTTCTTTGCTGTACTAGGGAGTTGTTATTCTTTTCAAACTAGTTTGTCGAATCTAAACCACCCGATGGGTTCACGTAGGTGCATTTTAAATAAGTTTTCTTATCAGAATCTTTTCTAAAAACAAGACTTAGGTAATATAGCCGAATGTTGGTAAAAAAAATTGTTTTTTAATCAAAAATCGCCATTTCGATTAAATTTTAGTAAAATGATGTAGACCAATTTTGTTGCCATTTAATTTAAAATCTTTTTAGCTTTAGTAAATTTTGATAAAAAGAATTTTATCAAAATTTGTTATTTCCGAATGAATTTCCCGAATATGCTAATTTATTAGAAAACCTTAAATATGAAGCTTTAAGCCAACCACCCAACCTGCTTGGACTGTAGAGTGACCGAATTATGATGAAATGACAAATTTAATTTAGAATTCGTTTGTTCTTAATGGATTTTTTCGCCTATGCTACAGAAATTAGGTGGAGAATGTTGTTCCAATCAACTTGGAGAATGGACTTCGTTCGTTCCATTCAATTTACTCATTTTTCAAAAACACGTCCGGAACTCAATTGGTTTATTAATCTGTTATTAAATGGCTTAGATTCATTTAATTTGCAAATTTTCCAGAGGCATGTCCAAAATTTATATTAGATTTCCATTTTCATCATTAATCTGTGTTCCCCTAAATCATGATTCTTTGCAAACATTTCCTGACATTCGAAAATGTCCTCCCTATCTTTTTTATTAAAATCGTTCGAGCTGATCTTTTTTTATATAGGGACCCGCATCCCATTCGATAATTTAGAACTCATGACAATCGCTTCTTAGCACTCGAAAGCCTATCTCAACCATTTTTATTAAAAATCATTCAACCCGAAAAATCCTAAATAAATTTTCCTAAAATTAGGGCTCAACGCAACCCATTTTTGGCAATAGAAAATCTTTATCATCGCAAATTTTATCTAAACCGTTTGAGCCAAAAAAAAATTGAAAAAGGTTCCCGGGTGTTAAGACCCATCGAAATTGATTCTTGGCACTCCGACTATAATTGTTAAGATTTAATAATTCTCCGTTTTTATTAACCTCAATACCTAGCTGCAGTCAAAATTTTATGTTGAAATAATGAATGGAAATACTAGCTTGATTCCTTGCCATTCCATTTACCAATTTTTATCAAAATCGTGCTAACCGAAAAGAAATTAAATAAAAGGCTGTTTTAAGCGACATCAAAAACGTTTGAGGCGGAACAAAATGTGCATTGAAACCCAGGTCAAATCATTAGTTAATCAAATCATTTTAGAAAGACGTGAGTGCAACCATGGTGAAACATGACGCCAGATATCTAAGTGGCGAAAATGACAACACAGCACGAAACAGCATCACGCAATATAGTAAAAAATCGTGAACATGGTACAACATCACGCAACATGGTACACTTGACGCAACATGGTACACTTGACGCAACATGCTACAATATCTAACAACTACGCACAACATGATGCAACATTAAGCAACATGGTGCAACATCACGCAACATGGTGCAATATGACGCAACATGGTACAACATTACACAAAACGATGCAACATGACCCAATATGGTGTAAGATCATGCAACATTATACAAGTTGGTGAAACATTACGCAGCATAGTCAACATGACGGCTCATTCGAAAGACTTAAATTAACTATCCAGAAAACAGAACTCATTGTAAACTGTTTCTTTGCATTCGAGAACCCCGTCCCGCCAAATTTGATCAAAATCGTTCAAGCCAAATAAATTGTTAAAAGAAGGTCCCAAGCATGGCGCAACATAGTTGAACAACACACAACATCCATCAAAAAGATGCAACTTCAATGCAACATGGTGCAACAACACGCAATATGCAATGCAGCATAACATTCTACAACAAGTTGCCCAACATCGTGAAAAACCAAGCAGCATTTTGCAACATCAAGCGACAAGGTGCACCATCAAGCAACATATGGTGTAACATATTGCAAAATGGTGATTAGCAACACGGTGATCGTTTCCTTGCATTCGAAAACCTTACCCCACCCAATTTTTATAAAATCGTCCAAGCCAGGGTATGCTCTTTAAATGTATTTTCCCAAAACAAGAACTTACCAAAATCAGGTTTTGGTAATCAAAAACGCTCCTTCGGGAAGGAGGAGTTACTCGCACTTCATTGGACAGCCCTTTGAATGAATTGTACCGAAATTAAAACTCACGCTCTCGAAAGCCTCCGCCACCAAAATTTGAGCAATCCAAAAATAAATTAATGAAGGGACCCAGGGCATGGATCAATCGCAATCGATTTCTGGCAAGTGAAAACCCCCTTTTTACCATTAAAAATCGTACGAGTAAAAATAAAAAACGGCATCCGGGTCCCACCATGCCCCCATAAATTAATAATCTCAAAATCAGGACCCATCACGATAGGTTTTAGTAATCAAAAACTGACCCTCCATTAATTTTTATAAAATCGTGCCAGCCGAAAAAATAAAAAAGTTACTTTTTCCTACCGGACGACCCTGTGAACGAATTTTCCAGAAATTAGCACCTACTGCAGTCGTTTCGAGATACTCAAACCCACCAATTTAAAAAAAAAATGTTTAGAATGGAACCCGGGGTGCTACTACTCCATTCTAAAATTGTTTAGAATGGAACTCAGAGTAGCATCGTTCGACCCTCTGAACAAATTTTTCCGACATCTGAACCAATCGCAATCAATCATGGCAAATGAAAACCCCTCTTTACTTATTTTTAATAAAATCGTGCGCACGGAGGAAATTAAAAAATGAACCCCGGCCCCGGATAACCTCTAAACCAATTCCTGCAAAGTCAGAACCCATAGCAATCGATTCCTTGAATCCGAAACACCTCAGCAATTTTTCCCCTCAAACGCACCGTTTACGCCATCTAATATTCGCTGTTGATGGTTTTTCCTTTCTCAAGATATAAAATACCTTGCACATCCCAAAATACCTTATTGGTCGACATTTGCGTTTTTGGTTGCTTTGGTCGCCTTTCACCGATTGCTGTTCACTCAGCTGAATAACGATTTGATTATGGAGTGCGGTGGAGGATCCATGTTTCAATAATTATCACATACCATTACAAAAATCATGTTTATTACGGTTAAATAGCTTCAAACAGCGCTCTGAATCATAACCACTGTTTGGTGGGCAGCTTTAAATCTGCCCAACCTATAAAATCCTTCGTGAGAGTACAGAGAAAAGTTGCCTTGTTTATTAGCGGGACACTCATCTATTCTAAGAAACAGGAACATCCCAATTACTACCGACTGTACCATCGCGTCAACATCTTTTGATCAGAGGTTTAGAAATGATATCCCACCAGAGAGGACTACTTGAGAGAAGCATTTCTGATTACTAAAGGTGTTAATTTCAACATAGCTGGATGGGAGGGGGGGGGGGGGTTGTGTTGGGTTTTCTACGAAGAATTAAATATTAACCTCTATTTTCTTCTTCCGGACTACTACAGCGTTTTTCATGCTGAACTAATCGCGATAAGGGAAGCCGTTGGCTGGTTGAGATATAATGTAATATTTGTAAGAGATACTCGCATTTTTACGGACAAAAATCCAAAATGGAATGAAAGGTGGATGACCTCCAACCTACCTCGACAGGGCACTATTTTCCTCATTTCATCAAGCAGAGCAGATGTTGATATACCACCCACTAGTATGATGGTGGGTGCTACTATGGAGCACTTTATTATGGAGGAAAAAACTTTTCTCCATTTACTTTGCACCTGTCCACGTCTGGCGCTTAGCAGACTGAAATTCTTAGTATCCTAGTAGCTCACGTCTAGGATATCCTACGTTTCGTTGAGAGCTCAAGATGGTTCATGAGTAGGAGACGGGAGAAAATTATGTGGCTACGGACCTGATTGTGTTTGTGCAAGTTCTTTATTACAACCACCCTAATCTAATCTAGATAAATTTGAACATATGGGCAAAACTCTAAAGGGTTTTAAAATTTTTTATAGAACATAATTTTCGTGTATTTTGATGAATTTTTGCAAATATGTGTTCAACGAATGTCCCCTTGAGAGACGAGTACTGGTCTATATTTTCTGATAGCCGGAATATTTGTATGTGATGGGATGCATATCTGATCTTAATATATCTTCAAAAATTTAAGATACTTCCTACCAACATTTCAAAAGTGTTTTGAGTAGAACACCCCAACGTGAAGTTAAATCCAGTTTAAGCGACTTCATTCATTCTTAAAAATAAATACAGAGATCATCATGGTTTAAAAATAAATGTAGAGGTGAATTACCTTCTGATCCAATATATTTCAATGTGAAATGGTTATCTACGTGGTTTTTCTCGAAATGGTCACTATCCAGCCAAAACAACCAAAAATGGAAGACCCGGTTCATACGATAAGCTTACAAATTGAACAAAAATGACATGCAAAATTAGTTGCTTTTCCAGATTTTTAATTAAAGGGTCTTTCCAAGGTAATTGATTTTTCGGATTTTTATTTCTTTGATTTTTTGACTGAATTTGTTTTGACTGGTATTCTCCGAACCGATCTAAATTTGGCCAAAATCGGTTAAGAAAATGCAAAGTTACAATCAGTAAGACCATGGGTTACATCCAAAGTTCATGTTATAATGTAAATCAAATTTAGCCATAGATAAGAGTTTCCAAAATACTCGACTCCGGGTACCCGGATGAAAGGTGAAGTGAAACGGATTGTGAAAGATATTTGTAATTCATCCTACGGTTTTATTACCGGACAAGTGGTGCAGTGGTTAAAGCTTCGGCACTTGGACCGGGAGGTACTGGGTTCGAATCCCATCAGAGGCTAGATGCAAATCGAATTTTCATCATCGATTACAATCGGTGATGTTAATAATCACAACTAAGACCCTCTGATGGAGTGCAGAATTCAGCGCCGACCCACCGTCCATGTCAATGTACAGGTTGACATGGAGCTTGCAATTTGCAGGTGGTATACTGTAGTTGTGTGAGTAGGTGAATAGGTGAATGGGTTAATGATGTAGCATGAATGCGTGGTATCACAATGGGCCAAAAATGGCCTAAGTGTAAACCACTGAAACCTAACCTAACCTACGGTTTTATTCGGTGTGATAATAAAGTACTAATTTTTTTTAAGAGTTGGAACACGTGCAACAATGTACCTTCTGCTGAAAGTATTTTTTCATCCCAATTACTTAATTTTTCAACAGCAATCTTTAGGGGCTCAAGAATACTTGAAATGGTGTCCGTCAACCAGAATGTTCTAACGTGTCTTGCAGTACAGAAGGACTTTTCCTTCTTGTTATAGTATTTCTTTATTTAAAATTTCAGTCCGAATTGCCGGTCGTTTGAAAAATGCTAAATTTCATCATATCGTTCAAAATTGTGTTTTTTGTGCAAAACTCGTTCGAGTTTCACTTAGGATTACCAGATTCCAGAACTACATGAATCAGACATATATATATTATAAATCCTCTCTTTAATACCAGTTTTGACCGTAGGTAATTATTAAATGGTTAAATTCCTATTAAATGGTCAAACTACACAATATTGTCCAGAAATAAATTTTAGTATTCCAATCTCATTCAATAATTAAGATTTGACCAAAAACGATTTTGATATTCCAATACTTTACTTTTAGTTTTTCTCAACATGGTAAAATTCTTGGTACAACATTCATGTTAGAATTCCTCATCGGATTTGACAACATTTGGGTTTAATCAGTTTATAACAAAATTCCAAAAGCGTATCCAGAATTCTTATAGAATCCGATTCTACAAACTATACACTTTTAACCATAATTTGTTATAAATTTTAACTGTAAAACCAGGAATACGAAGATACAGAGTTTTCTAAAAATTGGATTATGAAAACCAGAATTTGCTATTTCGAAGGCAACCCATGAGAGATTAGTGGCGCTTCTTTTGAATTTGATTGCGACGTTTTCCATCTGATGAACAAACGGAGACCGATGAATCAATAGATCGTTACCACGCACAATAATTGTGTTAGATTAATTCAAAAGCTTTTAAGAAAATGAAGAAAAATTCTTCGTCACATCGTCTTTTGAAATTGTGAAGGTGTTCCCGTCAAATGCAATATCAACAGCGTTTATGTATTTTTATAACAGAGTTCTGATAAAATATTATCGTTACCCTTTTATCTTAAAAATTTGACTTATATCGCAATTATATATATTTTCTTTACAACCTTATCACCTTTTCTTCTTCAGCTGGTACAGACAAAAAATATGAAAACATAAAGCAAAGAAATAATAATGTGGAAATAACAAACGCAAAACTACCCACATACTTGGTTTTTCTGAAAACGAAATCTTAAAGCAAACGAAAGAGGCAATTAAAATTTCATTAAAAACCCATTAAATTCCCTCGAGAGAAAAACAAAACGAACGAACCCCTACATGTGAAAAACAGCAGTGGTATATGTACCAGAATACCAATATAATTCTATTGAACTTTATGGAAATTGATCAGCATTGATTTTCATTTAATATTAACAACACAGAAAGATAATTTATGAAATTTTTCATGTACTCCTCCAAGAATTTATATCTGGATATGTTGGTTGTATATATGTTCAAGAAAAATCAATAAATCTTTCCCTATGTAAATATACAGAGAGATACAGACGAAATGGAAAATGTACCAAAAAAAAATATCCAGCATGGAATGAATGACATGCCGCGCACAGGGAATGAGAGTTTGCATAAAAAATATAAATGATTTGAATGGATGATGTTATTTCGGTTGTTCCCAATACCATAATAATGGTCATCATACCACGCTATGCTATACAGTAAAAAAAAACCCATCAAATTTGACAACGCTTTATTGTTGTTGTTAAGCTATTTTTATCGGGGGGATTGGGAAATACATAAAACCAAACAAAAACAAAAAAATTTGAATGGAAATTCCAATTTTAATTTTAATATATATTTTCAATCAAAAATGTAATGTCAATATTTATTTATTAATTTATTTAAATCAATCAAAAATTATTTGTGTGTGTGTATGCACGATCCCCTTAAGTAATACTGTGTTTGGATAGATGAATATGTTGTAAAGAGCAGACCCACGCCATAACATTACAAAAAATTATAATATTTACGTTTAAAATTTTAAATTGTTCCTCCTCTCCACCCCCACTACTCCAAACAAATATATATATATTTTGCAATGAAAATGTGGAAAAATTTTTGAAATTTTGTATGTGAAAATTTGTGTTCCTCCATCCTCCACCTCTAACAAAAACATGCACAAAAAAAAATGTTTGCCTCTTTTTGTTGCGAATTTCAGGTGCCGCCCACTAATCAAACAAAATTAGAAGGTGAAAAGGTACAATTTACGTGTGAAGCAAAAGCAATGCCCGGTAATGTAACGGTTCGTTGGTTTAGGGAGGGATCACCTGTACGTGAGGTGGCCGCTCTCGAAACCCGAGTTACATTACGCAAAGACGGTTCACTTATTATAAATCCTGTAAGTGCAGATGATTCGGGTCAATACACATGCGAAGTATCTAACGGAATTGGAGATCCACAAAGTGCTTCGGCCTATTTGAATGTAGAATGTAAGTAATCCGTACCATATCTAAATTTATATTATTAATCTTTTGTTACATTTTATAATTTTTTTTTTTTGTAAAATATAGATCCTGCCAAAGTGACCTTTACTCCAACTGTACAGTATTTACCATTTCGATTAGCTGGAGTTGTTCAATGCTATATAAAAGCAAATCCCCCACTACAATATGTTACATGGACCAAAGATAAACGTTTATTGGAACCGTATCAGACAAAAGATATTGTTATTATGAATAACGGTTCATTATTATTTACGCGTGTAAATCAAAATCATCAGGGACGTTACACATGTACACCATATAATGCCCAAGGTACTCAAGGTTCTTCGGGCCCAATGGAAGTATTAGTTAGAAAACCACCACAATTTACTGTTGAGCCCGATCCTCTGTATCAGAGAAAAGTGGGTGAATCAGTTGAAATGCATTGTGATGCACTAGAGGCAGAAGGTACACAGCGGCCGAATATACAATGGCAACGTCGCGATGGTATACCGTTACAAAAGAATCGTGTCAAAGTAACGGGAGGCAATATAACAATCGAAAATTTGAGACGATCCGATTTTGGTTATTATCAGTGTGTTGCCTCAAACGAGGTTGCTACAATTGTGTCTGCAACGCAGCTTGTAATCGAAGGTACACAACCGCATGCACCGTACAATATAAGCGGGACCGCTACCGAATTTTCGGTAACAATAAATTGGATGCCCGGCTATAGCGGAGGCCCCGATTACAAGCAAGACTATACGGTATGGTATCGTGAGGCTGGCGTAAGTGATTGGTCTACAGTTCCGGTAATGCCATCGGGTAGCACATCGTTAACAATAAATCGTTTATCGCCGGGGACAACGTATGAATTTCAAATAGTCGGTAAAAACGCTTTAGGGGATGGTATGATGTCGAAACCGGTTACAATTCGAACATTAGGTAAGTGTCTCATTTATTTGCATGTGATTTACGATACGATACGTAATTTTAATAAATAAACCAAACTAATTTATGTGCGCTGCGCACTACAAAGATGTTGGTCCACCAAAACTAGTGTCATCATCAACAGCAATACCGAACGAACATGAATTTAAACCATCGACTGATACTGGTGAGAAAGATAAATCAAATTTTTGTCTTATATCACATTGCTACACATCCCTATATATATATTTATATACCGAGATAGATTATCCTGCCCATTTTCATTATTTATTTTGTCGTTGTTGTTGTTATATTTAATGTTGCTTATTACAAAAAAAAAATAATAATTTTTGTTCGTCTTTTATTGTTATGTTGCCATTTTTTTTTGTTTTGTACCATTAAAAGAAAATAAATTTTCTTTTGCCATCCTTAATTCACGAAAATTAATTTTAATTCATCGTACTATATATACTGATGTTACATTTTCATTTTTCATTTTATTTCTGTTGTTGTTGTTCCCGTCTGGTTGTAATTCATTATAATCATCATCCTGTGACATCAGCAGCAGGCCACTGTTGTGCTCACATTTGTTCGCACTACCGTTTTGCTATATTTAATTATTTTCATTTTGTAATTTATAGTTCTTCACACTTTTTACAAATACGCTTATCAGGTGACTTATAGGTACACATTTAGACCGCAAATTTGGGTTCGTTCGTCATTTAAGTAACGACAACTTACATTTTTTAAGATTTTAATGAGTGTGGTGTTATTAATAATATTTCTCAGTTCAGTTGCTTATGATTGATAGTTTTTTTTTATAAAAACTATCGCATTGTTTAGATTTTCCATTACTAAAATTGCGTCATCACATTTTCCTCTTGGTTTTGTTGTGTTTTATATCGAGGCCTAAATTTATTTTTATGACATATCAAACGATTTTTATATAATATATTTGGTATACTCGTACAGCAACTAGCTAAATTATAGCAGTTTTCTATTTGTTTGGTTCGCTTTTGTTTCCATCATCCACACATTGGCCAAATTGTGTGCGCATTTTGAATTTTTAATTTATTAAAATAATTTTTCTTGCTGTCTTACTGATTTCCGTCTCTAATATAAAATGCTCTGAATAAAATATGCTTGTGTGGAGATGTGTAACAAGCAAACCAAACGAAAATAGATTTTTTTTTTAATTCATCAAGAATGTACATTTTGATTAATTTATGAGTCCGATATTTTTTTTAATCAGCAGAAATGGATTTTTATAGCGAATGCTTTATTTGTGTCGACTTCATTGTATTAACGTTTTAAAGTAGGCATTTTATTTACCCAAACTCTTCGTTTCATCCACTCGTGAGTATACCAGCACTAATTACGCTAATAGTCGATCTTTTAGCTGAGTAGAATTATTCTACTCTTTCAAAACAATTGAGCTCCACAGCGAATACGAATATTGTACGGGAAAAAAGAAGAAAGCCTGCGGACTAGACTTTAGTTTCGAGTTTGTAGCGGACTATTTTCCTTCCATCTTGGTTGGTTTCATTAAACTTATATTGGTTAGTAACGCCTAATCTCAAAACATTTACAAATAAAAACATTATCTGACAGATAATATCCTGACCATTTCGGGATCTCGTCCTTTTTTTTAATATACCTACTTTATATTGCCAAAGAAGCACTGCACAGTCCGTGAGTGACCTTATGGGTGCAAGTTATTTTAATTAATAAATCATTTGGCAAACTCTAAAAAGAATGTTTTTTTTTGTTTCGAAATTGTCTTTTGTTAAGAAAGTAGAACTGTGGTTAAACTCCTTCATATTTTGTAATACTTACTATTAATGCTGTGTGCTTCACGCTTATTTTGTTCTTAATTTCTGACTAACTAAACTGAAGGTTTGTTTATTGAGTTATTGAAAGATGTCTCTAATATTCATAAACAAAATGTGTTTGGTATGTGGTTTATCAATTACTAATTAGAAATAAATTAAACATCAGGCGCGGTTTTTAATGCCATCTATTAACAACTGTTATAAACTATGCATCGGCTTAGTTAAGATTCAATCACAATGAAAACGCACCGCGCCGCACCACACCGTGTCAAGCCACTTTTACGGATTGTCAAACACAATGTTTCCGCGCCGTTCCGTAAAATTGATCCAGTATAAAATTTACCTTCGATATTAATTTTTTTTGAATTTTGTGCCTATAATCTATCTTTTCTTTTTACATTGCTTACATTGCTTTGTTATATAGCTCTGAAAGGCATTTAATTTTTTCAATGAATTCCACAATTCGAAATTCCATTTTTAAAATAATATTTTTTGACACCGGTAATATTGAAAATAAGTTTGTTGTATGCCTGTGAAAAAATTGTTTAGGTTATGTTATCCGAAAATGTAGAAAGTTGGCCTATCTCTTCCACACGTACTTTCCGCACGTAAATTAGGTATCTTCTTCTTGAGTAAAACGCTTGGTTTTAAGCTGGTTGATTTCTGGTTTTCGGTTAATCTCGACCTCTGCTTCTGGAATTCCTGAATGGTTTTTAAAATATTCTATTTTATGATTTTTTTTTAACTTTTATGGTTTGAAATGCTCACCTCACATACGCATTTGGTTTATTTAATTTAATTTGTTTGATTTTATAATTTAATGTTTATTTATAATTATTAATTTCATCTATATCACAATTTTTATGTTTTTAGATATTTTAAATTATAATGATATTATGTTTCCCACCGATTCCACTGGTTCGACATATTTTCCCAATGTGCTTAAGTCAACAGGTATTTACAACACAGAATTACATTTCTTTTTTATTTTTATTTGGCTTTGTATAATTTTTTTTTGTGTCACATAAACTATACACATTTCATTAAATATTTAATTACACATTTTAATTAATATTTATTAACACATTTTTATAAAGTTTCGAATTATAATATTTATTTTTTTTTATTAATAGGGCCAAAACCAGGACAACCACGTAATTTAACCGTTACGGAAATATCAAATGGTTTTTTAATATCGTGGCAATCGCCAGCCGAACGCTCCCATTTAGTACAATTTTATACAATAAAATATCGTACCGATTCGCATTGGAAAACATTGAATCGGGGACAAATACGGCCAGAGGAGACACAGTATTTAGTAAAAAATTTAGTTGGTGGACGTACGTATTATTTTCGCGTTTTAGCAAATACACTAAAAAGTTACGAATCGTCGGATGAGGTAAAATTTCCTGTACCCGCCCGGGTCAAACATAAAGCAATAACAGCGGGTGTTGTTGGTGGAATATTATTTTTTATTGTTGCTATAATTTTATCAATATGTGCTGTAAAAATATGTAACAAACGTAAACGACGAAAACAAGAAAAAGGTAGGTGATATAATTTTTGTTCCAATTTGGAAGTCTGTTTTGGTGTGACTCTTGTAAAAAAGCGTATCTATAAAATCTAGCCATCGTTCTAAACACACATTCAATATTTTGTGTCATTTTTCCTCCCATCCTGTCGAAGTGCTTTATTTATTTGTTGTTGTATTTATTTATTTCATTTCCGAAAACAAGAAAAATGACACAAACAGAATGTATTTTACTACTAACAATTTTTTTATAGCAACATAATATATTTACTAATCTATTTGAAAATTAATTATAACAAGAAGAAAATTGTAAATAGCAAAAAATACAGGAAAATACTTTTAATTTCCTGATGAAGTTTTTTTTTATAAAAACCTAATATGTACCTGCAAACTATTACCTACTTTATAGATATATGTAGATAGTGTGACAACTGAAGAATTGAGTTTTATTTTTTGTATATCGTTGCAATTTAATTTTGTTCTAGTTTTAATTAAATTTTCAAGAATATAAAGAAAAATGAATCTATTATTAATTGGTTTTGATTAAATTTTGGTTGCTGATTTATTTTTTGTGTTTGGTGAAGGCTTTAATTTTGTGGTTTTCAGTTCGATTTGTTTTTTTTTGTTTTTGCAGAGTAGTAGTGCACAAGTATGTAAAAATTTCATGTACGAGTATATGGGAAATAATTTCATTTTGGTGGTGGTTTTTGTAATTACGATTTAATTTTTGTTCTCCCACTTCAGCAATTGGTGGCATGTTACAGCATATAATTAAAATTAATAATCTTGTTTAGTGAATTTCTGGAATATCCGGCCCATGCATGCCTCTATAAAAAAATAATAGGCCTCCCACATCGTATGGGCTGGATGAAAAATATCTCACTAAAAAAATGTAAATATTCTCATTGGTTAGTGAGACAAAAATTTTGTGCCTTCCTTTGAGTCGTTAATTTTTGGTTTGAGCCTGTCTTCAATTCTTAATTGAGACAGCTCAAATATGGACTTACATGGGATATACACCCGCTGTCAATCGATAAATTGGTTTACTCTTTTGCAATCGTTAAGCTTATGAAACGTAAAGAAAATAAAAGCACAAAATTGCTATTGTTGACGTTAAAGCAAATTTGCATTAATTGATTCTTTAAAAATAATAAAAAATTATAGTAGGTAAATTCCAACGTCCAATTACCCCGCCCGGGCTGTACTCGAGGAGTCACCATTTGTATTATTATTAAATTTTTGAGGATAATCAGAAGGGTTATAAACAAGGACGTCTAATTTGTGACTAAAACAATTAAGACGATGTGACTGTTAATTCAACTGTTAATTCAACAAGTAGACTCAACTGAATGTTGAGTCTACTTATTGAATTAACCTTAATTCTAGGCCGAATTCCATGGTGCACACTTTCATATACATAATGTATCAACTCTGTCACAGTTGCAAGTAAATTACAACAGAATTAACGAATTCCAATGTGTCCACTTTTACTTACAAGTTGCTTTTTAAAAATATCAACAAAAAAAAACTTCGTTAATAAAATAAAAAATTTAAACAAAACTTTTTTAAAATCACATTAATTCTTCTTTGGAATTCGGCCAAAGGATTCTGTTGTCGATAACGCCACTGACTTTTGGCATTCTAGTTCCAACTTATAATTCCATTCCCAAACATGAATATGTACCCGAACATCGACCGTCTGGTTTTAATGTCTTCCGCATAGTCTGCGTCATTTTAGCTACACAGACTCAAATTCGTGCAACTTTTAATTCGAATTCCCATGCGTATTGCCCCTTTATATATTTAATAATGTGTTTTATAGCATTCACATGCGCTGCGGTTGCATTTACAAACTGAAATCTGGTCGCGTTGCCATGGTCAAATACATTAAAATACCGTTTACCTCACGATACGGAAAATTTCGCATTTTATTTATTTATTTATTTATTTTATTTATCAAATTAAAGCACGCAGGCTTATCATTTATTTTCAAAACGATTTTTTTACATATAATAATAATAATATACAAAATGAAAATAAATTCGATTTCATCGAATATCAATTTTGCTGCAACCTAATGTCGAGCCTTGACACAAAAATGTATCGTCCCATATCTTGTTGAATTGTTGAGTTAACCTTAATCGAGCTTACACGACAGATGCTTAAGGTCTTCCACTGTCACAGTTATGGTCGTCTGTTCCGCGATTTAACGTATGGATGTTCCTTGGTGTTGATAGACGTTTTGTTTTGTCGCTATTCAATTTCAGACCCGGTCGTTTCGCGCTGAGGTTAAGTAATATTAAATTGCTCTTGATATCATTAGGTCTCGTTGCGAAGATTCATCACAGAATTTTCTTACGCAAGATTAAACAGCACAGTGCGTCTCCTTATAGGACTTCCACTACAATTCTACACAGCGAGCAGATGTTATGCTGCCCCGGTGGCAAAGTGGTCAGCATGCTTGCTCCAGCGACCGGAGGTACCAAGGAAAAAATTTCACTGCTGGTTTAATATCAATAACCCCTTTGTGATTTACTAACACAATTGTGCGAGTACGGCAAAAAGGATACAGTGCCAGTGAGAGAGAGAAAGAGACAGCAGATGTTGTTAGCTTACAAAAACACACAATCTTCTATTAAATTCCGAGACATATGAGCGCGGCGCAAATGCTTTTTCGGTTAATGCTGTCATATGACTGTTGATACTCTATTTGGCCAAAACCCTCCTCAAAGTAAAACACTGGTCAGTCGTTAATCGGTTGGGACGAAAATTAAATTGGTACTGACCGATAATATTTTCGGCAAAGGGATTGATTCGAGCAAGTACATTGTAGATGATGTTTAACAGAACTATGCCACGGTAATTTTCGGTTGCCCATTTACACATATGATTGCGGTCTTCCATTCCTCAGCAAGCTCCTCCTGGTACCAGGTACTATGTGTTTTAATACTGTGGGATATGGAATAGTACATTTACCCGATGAAACAATACCTCGATAGGAGTCACTTCATAGTTCCGATTTAGTAGAGTCTGAAAGTAAGATTGCCACATTGAAAGAACATCAACCACTTTTGTTCTCAACTCTCCATTCATATCTCTGATGGCTGTGGATCTTTCAAGGAAGCCCTTTGTATGATTTTTGGATTAGCAAAACAGTCTCTTGAGTTTCCGATTGGAAGCTAATGTGTTCAGATCGTCATATATTCGTGCTTCATTTTCTTGAGGAATTTGGTCGCATCTTTCCTGGCGCGGAGTTTTGGTTTGAGTGCTCCTATATAGCGTTGTGTGCTTACTTAGTGTGCTTACAAGGAATGATAAGTTGTGGTCGTAATCCCAGTCACTTTTCTTTAACAAGAAAATCAGAAACTTCTTTTGAATGCTTTCAATTCTTTTAACGTGCTAACGTAAGTTATGCTAGCGGAATGTCTGCTCGAGATCATAATGTTATCAATTGGGTTTTCCGTTTTTCCGTTATTTGACATTTTTCTGGATTTGTGGAATTTCTTATGTTGAAAGAACATACTTGATACAGCTAGGTTACACATTATAGATATAGGTCCGTCTCCCACGATAGTTTTGATATGAAGATGCGGAATGTTAAGAACAACAAAGAATAAATCTTTGAGATCATCAGATTTGTCTTCGGTCGGTGCATGAGCATTGATAATCGTGATATTGAATTTCTTGATTGATCAGACGGAAGCCAATGATATATTGCTGTACTCCGAGGTGAATGACAAGAAGACTCCAAATTTCCCTCAGTTCTGATGACCGCTGTAGTGATATTATTGTCCGCACTTGCAGACCATCTCAGTTCTTGTAATGCAGGTACGTCCAATGTATAAATTTCCGGTTCGAAAAGTTCTGGAGATCACTAAGTCTGAAAAGCCTTAGCACGTTTCCATTTTTATAGTATTGCCCGGGCACATTTTTCGAAGTCGTTTTTGCGATGAATCTAATTAATTAGTCCGAGGCCTTTGTGGGGATTCATAACTTGATACACACTGGTGCTAGATCTTTAGACATCTAGTCCTACCTGAAACACGTTTATATAGCGAGTCGCTGCCGACTAAAAATATCTGCGAACATTTTAGTAATAATCTTAGGATTGTTAGGATCGTTTTGAATTTGCACTAAGGTCCTATTGTATGGTGCTAATATATTTACTATACCGGGTGAGGAACAGGTATGGAAACCAAGAAAAACTGGGAAAATGAACGTCTGATCAAAAAACAAAAAAAAAAACAGATGCTCAATATTTTTTAGAAAGCTGTCAGATACCAAACTCAACCCCTCCACCCACTCACTCATGATTCATTCGCAATCTGTAGTCACCGCTTTTTTGATTGACTCGAGCAGGCCTCTACATATCTCTTACTGTTAGCGTAGAATCAAAGGTGACCGTTGGTCTAATCGTCGCCTTGTAGATGTTAACTTTGTTTGACGCGACTTGAAGCGGATTTTATATCTACAGAAACTGAATTTTGCTTCGTTACTATCGATTCCAAATATTTTAACTCTTTCATATTCTTAAATTGCGTGTCTTCTGAATTAAATTCTCCGTGTATAAATATATGGTTACCGTAAGAAGGCAATTGCGGTAACCATATATTTACTTTGAAAACAAGAGGACTTCTTTTAGGGGTTCTGGTCCAAAATGCATAAGTCATCTGCTCTATCTAGAATGAAAATATAGCAAGCTGTGCTAGGTTATGTTGAGCTGACGGAAGCCGTCAGCGAGATAAATTAAAAAGTATTTGAGCGATAGAATCACCTTGCCATCATCCTGAGGTTATTTCAAAGGTCTCCGAAAGCTAATCTTTCACATCTTCCGCATTTTCACATTGCCATTTGTCTCATGAAAGTTTACAAAGAGACTGTGAACAGAGATATCCGTTTCATATCATTTTTCCAATATAATCCTCACAGTGAAGTCTGATCGGTTATTGATCTATTTCGACGATATCAGCAATGGTAGTTGCAGATGCGACACTTAAACATTTGATCTGTGCTGTTTTTAGCGTCAAATACTTTTGTACGTACCGTACTTCTTCGTACGAAGGTGAATTCATTTCAGTGTTATAATGTCAGACTGGTGCAAGCGAAATAATAATTGTTCGCCAGTAGATCGTTATGCAGCTCGATTTAAAAGAGAGACAAAATAATGCCACCTTACTTGAAGGATGTTTGCATTATTTAATATTCGACTGATTGGGTATTCATATACATAATTGGTTCGCAAAACGTGCTTGTTACCTGGGGTTTGAATTAGCTCCGCGTTTTGTTTTGATATGTTTGATACTAACTTGATTAACTGTGTTCTCGTCGTTTGATTCCCATATTCGTTTATGAATGCGTTTCCGTGGGAAGTATTTGCTAGTGACAACAAAATTATGCTGTAAGCTGATTCGCTAGTGCGCGTTCCGTTGTTGTTTGAAATAAGGTGTACTGATTCTAGACCGATGGTGCCATGATATATTTTGCTAGCACTGCCTGTTTGGGCATTAAAGACTCACTCACAATGATTTACGAATCATATTATCATAAGTATTTTGTTCAGAATGCTTTCAAAGTTAAGATCCAGCCCGTGAAACCTGAGTAAACGGATCCGATTATTGTCAAGTACAAAATCTGTAAGTACAAAATCTGTAAAACTAACTCCAAAATCGTGTTTGCTGATTTAACAAAAGTGTAACGAACGAGATTAAAAAAAACGATTTTATTACTGTTTTTCTTGTAACCACTAAGAGATCGAGCTTATATTGCAATGAATGTTCGAAAAGCTGATGGGGGTTCTCCGTGCTATAAAGGCAGCGTACATTCAGTGTTTGACATTTTAAAACGCGGTACTTAATTCGTGTTCGTGTTCGTTTGCTGAAATTCCAAATTTATCTGAGGCAACACCGTTCCAATGTTAGAAACTTCATTTCATGTTCAATTCTGAATGAAAATCAATACAAAATTAACAAATTTTCAGTTGTTGTTTGATTTCGTACTCATTAGAATCTTCTAATACAAAAAGCGTATTGACTTCAAAAATTATATAATATTTTGAAACCACAATAAGCTTACAGTATTTTAGTAAACATATTAAAGTTATATTAGAAAATAGAAAGACGTGTAAACGAAGAAGACAGAAAAACTTTGAAAACTTATTTAATAAATTTTCATAATAAATTTTAATTTATTAATTGACATTTCAATACGAAATTGATGAAAGTTAAGCTTTTCTTGTGACACTTGCTGTTTATTAAAAGCATATACTTGTGTAATATACCATTAATAGAGAGAAAAGGGTTGTGTGTCTAAATTTTACTTTAGATCCCTTTCATCGCACATGATGATGATGACAAGAAAAATATTGAAAACAGCTTCCAACTGTGTGAATATTGAATTTTTTTTTTTAAATTGTGTTTTCTTTTGTTACGGATTTATTTTTTGTTTAGTTCCGAAAAGTTTTTCTTGCGGAAAAATTAATCGATTAAGAATTGTAATAATGTTTTATGGTTTTGAATTTGGTTTTTTTGGGTTTTTTTTACCATCGCTTCTGTTTTATACATTATACATAGGAATGAGATGCTATTTCTCTATTTATATCATATCTGGGATAAATGTGTTACATGTTTTTATTGCGGTTTTGTGGTTTCGTGAGGATCAATTTATTTACCTCGTTAACACGTACCCGCAGTATACAATTGAATGCACATAGCCATGAGAAATGGTGTGAATAAATTGAAAAAACTTGGGGGTTTGTATTTGTTGTAGTCAACATCCGATTTGCTTTTGTCAGTTTCATCTAAATTAGTCAAACGGTCTGGTAGAGAGCACAAGCTGACATTCGCTACCTCGAAATTAGTTTGCGGACTGCGGCGATAAATAAATTTGGCGAATGATAAATCTGAAAAATTTCGTTCTATTAGCCGCTTGTCAACTTTTTTCAAAGCTGTGGAGCATATTATCTATATATTTATTTAAGATCGACGCTTGTGTAACTTCCACTCAGTAGCAACCCGCGTGCTTACAGGTTAGGTAAATCGTGTAGAACAGCTCCACATGAACATGTTGTAAAGATTGAAAATCTCTTAATAATAAGGAGTTTATTGTGAGCACTTTCTTGGGTATTCGTACAATTCTGATCGTTCGTGAATTTCCCTTATCTGGCAATACGAGTTCGAATAATTTTTATACATTCGTGAGACATTATTTTTACTTTCCGATTATTGATTAACTTATTTGATTTCCAGTAACTGAAATTGGGATATATCCAAGTGTCTTTTTTAACACTTCAGCATTGACCAGTCTCTTATTATTATTTTGAACCTAATCGTTTAACTACGCTTAACTAAGTATGCTTTATCTCTGAAGAAACCTCAGCATTCTGGTCGCTATTTGTTACTGGTGTAGTTGGACAGAATTTTCGGTTTGCACCTCACGTTCTTTGTGTGTTGGGAGCGTAGTTTTTTGGGGTTCGAGTTAACTTTTTAAACAAGTTAATTTTCTTTTAAAGTTAAAAAACTGATTTCCCAACAATTTTACAAGTGGCGTATAGGATACTTTAATACTGACACGACCCAATATTCCACCAAAAAGAAAGATGAGGAACTGGACGAATCAATGACTACCAAAGGTGTTAAAAAATTTGGCAAAAAGCGCATGGTTTAAGATCTCGTCCATACACAATTAATGGGATTATGAATGGCGATATCTATGCCAAGTAATGTCTTCAGAAACGTTTTTTACTATTTTTGGCCTGATCTTGTCGCAATTCATTATGCTACAAAAACAATGGAGTTTATGAAAGCCAATAACATTGAACTTGTTTCAAAGTATTACAATCCGCCTACCGTGTCGGAGGACCGTCCAATTGAAAAATATTGAGTGAAGAAGGAATTGAAAAAGGAACCTAAAGCTGTAAAAAAATGATGAATCTGTACTGGAGTACAGATGGAAACGGGCATCTGCCAGACTCACTAAAGATACTTTATTTATTTATTTAATTATAATTCACAATGACAATTTCTATTAAGCTTAATTCACTCAAAATCTAACACACCTCATTTTGAGCAATAGTTGCTAATTCATAATGAGATATGCAGGTCGACGTGGACTGTACAATTTTAACATAGAACCCAGTATGTTGCTTCTGCACATATTCCTTGGAATAATATTCTTGGTGTATCTTTTTTTCTTATTTATTCCTAAAATATATCATCCTCTGATGCTCTGGTGAACGGGTTGTAACTTGGCCGTGACGCCTTTTGAACAGTTACCTTAGGTATTTAGATTTTCTTCGGGACTTCTTACATTGCCAATTTCAATTTACAATTTAAAAAAATTTTGAAATAAAAAACAAAAAAAATATCGAAAAAATATAAACCGTTTGACTCGAAAGTCGAAGGCAAATCTTCGTTTGAAGATACCATTCAGAAGCTCATTCGGCATAGATAATCTGTACCAAAATTCAAACGATACGTGTTAAAATTTTATGACACTTTGAGCATTGTTCGTTGAGTAAAGTTTGTTTAAAGAATTGATTGATATTAACGTAATGCTGACTACTTGAGGAAAATCAACCATGAAAGATTGGAGGTTGTTACTCCAGAAACGTGTGAACGTGTAAAAAATACTTTGAATGACCGTAAAGCAAAGTTGCAATAGATATCTGGCATAATAGAGCTATCAAAAGAACTTTCCGCACAGTTCAACAAACAAAAGTTTAGTTTTGCACATCGAAGTGTGTTATAGAAATTTTAATATTTCGTTTGTTAAAATAATTGTGTATACATGAGTCGGTTAAAAAAAATATGAAATTAGAAATTGGAAATCGTATACAGATTTTAGGATTTAAATCTCAACCAGTCTTAAAAAACTAAACTTGATTTTATCAAAGATAACAAAAACAAGCAAACTCTCCACAATCTATAAATTGCTCAAAACAATAGAAAAGAAAAAAAAAAAACGAAATTCGAGAAAGTTCTCAAAATAAGGAGGGATTGCAAGAGATAGCCATGTGTTATGGACGACCTCAGCCGAATCTCGGATTTGAACTAGTCATGCAGCGGCCTCACGTATGGTGATTTTGCTGGCTAATACTCAGGGTATTGGGTCGTGGGGATTTGGAGGCTTGCATGACTCTGACCTACACCGTGTTTACAGATAATTAAAAATAAAACTCAAATTAAAAATAAATAAAAAAAAAACCCGGATGTTCCGCCGAAATTTGGCGGACCAAACTTGAGGAAAAGAGTAAAATAATTATAACCGGGTGTTCCTATCCGACGGCGACCCGAGCGACAAGTACCCAGTTTGTTGAACAGACCCCCCTCCCCCACCGCCCGAATGACCCATCGACCCCGAAAGGCTGATGCCCAGCCGCAACGATTCATAATTTTCCACATTTTTTTTATTCATAACCGACGACAAAGCAGAAAAGAGAAAGTAAATGGTTGATGGCACACAAGAAAAAAAAAACCGTATTTTTCCTCGTTTCTTTCCCCGTTTACCTATGATACAGGTTTTAATTGCGACTTAAACAAATTTTCTGTGCAACCACACTAACACAAACAAATGAAATAAAAATATTTCAAGGCCATTTTTGACTTATGCCAGCGTTTCCCAAAGTGGGTTCCGCGGAACCCCGGAGTTCCGTGGCAATTTTTAGGGATTCCACGAGCTAGTACCAGATAAAATCCGTGCCATAAGGTTTCGTTTCATACATACACACTACGTTTCATACATACATACCAAAATTAAAAAATAACGATAATTATTGGGTACAAAATCCTTTCAAAAGCAATGAAAAGTAAACGGGACTACTAGCAGTAGAAAACGAGAATTTAATTGAAATTAGTTCGGATACTCGCTAATTTCGAAGAGATGCCGTTAGCAACTTTCAGCCGTAATATATTTGATGGGTATAAAAATTTTGCCAAAAAGGGTATTAGAGTTATATTGCCGTTCTTAAACAACACATTTATGCGAAACAGTATTTTCCATGAAATTTGAAGAATCGGTGGCAAAATAAGTTTGGGAACCGCTAACATACATTTTAGTTTAAATTTTATTTTCGAGAGAGCAGAATAAAACAAAATAAAAGAAATTTGGAGTTATGTATATACACGGATGAGATGCAGAGGTGTGCGAAGAGATTTCAATAATATTTTTTTTTTTGTAAATTTTGTTACACATACATATACATTATCTATTACAACTAGTTGGCCTTGAAAAAAAAAATACCAGATACCAAAAACCCTGTGTGGAATTAGGCAATGATTGCTAATTCCACCACGTGGCTAACACAGTCTTCTATCCCTCCTTCTTTTCTTTATTTTTTGCTTTTTCTGTTGTTGCTTGTTATATATATATAACAAATTTTTGCTTTTACAAATCAATAGATACTATCCTAACAAGTCGAAATCGATCGAGTGATTTTTTAAACTTTTTGAACAAATTTTTTAATTAAAATATTCAAAAAATATTCAGCCCTGACAGGCAAAAGTTCGAAGACTAAAGCTCAAAACAAAACATGAGCGAAGGCGGTGAGCGAAATCGCCTGTCATATTACAAAACACAGAAAACATACAATACAAACACAACCATCGACGTAGGTGACAACGATTTTTTTTCGTTGAAATAAATTTAGTCTATTTCTATTTTTGTCGCCGACGATACAATGTCGCCAACTGTTCATTTAACCGTCATAATATACACCATTTTTTTCAATTTAGTAGGCTAACGTCACAACGTCATTTGTCAAAATACAGAAGATTATGCCGTTTGTGGACGTTTTTTATCGCATACGCTGACGCTTTTGGTCTGTTAGCTACCGCGATATCGCGGCTTTATTTTTTATTTATTCGTTGACGCTCGTCATCGTCGCTCTTGTTCTGTTCCTAGCTTTAGAGTCTATTTCTATTTTTATTGCCGACGAAACAATGCTGCCAACTGTTTTTCTATATATATAAGTTGTAACGCCCCAACGTCATATTCCAAAAACATAAACAATTTCTATAATTTTAAAATTTTTATTATCCGAGTAGGCTAACTTTTAGAATTGATTTTGACACAAATAAAATATGTCGTCGTTATGTCATTTGTGGATATTTTTTATCGCCATGCGCTGGCGCTTTTATTCGTCAACGCTCGTCGATGTCGCTCTTGTTCTGTTTTGAGCTTAAGTACTACAAAATGCTCATAGCCAAACCGGAAATCGAGACATGGTTAGCGCAAGGCTCCTGTCGTCCATCTAAAACCAATTGGGTCAGTCCTCTGCATATGACACCCAAAAAGATGGCAGTTGGCGATTATGTGACGATTACAGAGCCTTAAATACATTGACAGAACCAGACTGGTCTCCTGTGCCATTTTCCACGGTTTTTGCTCATCAGCTCGAATCATGTACCACATTTTCTAAAATCGATTTGGTTAGAGGTTATCATCAACGCCCGGTGGAACTACAAGATATCGAGAAAACAGCAATATTTACACCCTTTGGGCTCCACTGTTCACAGAATTAAGGTTCATATTCCCATATATCGACGATCTACTCATAGAAGAACACTTAAAACACGTACATATTGTTCTTCAAAGATTAAACAAGGCCGGTGTTTGAACAAATGTGAATTCGCCAAAAATGGCATATCATCAGACAAACAAAGAGTTAAAATAATTCAAGAATTTCCACAACTGAAAACCATCGATGGTTTTATTGTTGAATTTTTCTACCTAACACAACATCAGATCAAGCTCCATTATATAAATTTTTAAAAGGTCGAAAAAAAGGACAAATCTGAAATTACCTTACATATCCGATTCAAAATGCGAAATTTACAATATTCGTTGACGTGTCTGATTTAGCTGTAGGAGCAGTATTACAGCAGCTTACAGAAACAGGATGGGGCAGTATATGCAGCAATCAAACACTTTAAAAATTGTATTGAAAGAAGAGAGTTCATTTTATTTTCGGATCATAAACCTCTAACATTTGCATTGCATCCAAGTTTGGATAAAGCCTCACCGAGACAATGTCGCCATTTGGATTTAATAACACAATTTACATCCGATATTCGACACATCTTAGGACGTTCTAATGTTGGTGCCGACACACTGTCACGGACTCAACAAGTGGACATTGGAATCACAATTGATTACGATTTGTTGGCAGAAGCACAACAACCAGATAACGAACTTATCGCATTGATCGAATCAAATCCAAATTTAGATTTTCAAAAATTACCAATATTTGGATCGGACAAATACATTTTATGTGACATCTCGAATGGCAATCAACGTCCATTTGTTTCAAAACCAATCTGTCGACAAATTTTTGATTCTTATCATAATTTATCACATCTTGATGAGCCACTACAAAACAAATTACGAAAAAAATCATATGACTTTTAATGACAAAAGAAATACGCACGAGGGTATTGTTTGTCAGAAATGCAAAGTTACCAAACATGTAATGCTGAAAACAGATGTGCAGATTTTCTGCATGCAGCACCGCATAATTTTTTGGCATTTTTCAAAACTGAATATTTCAAAACGGCATAAGTAAGGTACGAAACGGCATATGGTACAAAATTGCATTTTTCAAAACTGCATATTTCAAAACGGCATAACGGTTAAAACAGCATTTTTCAAAACGGCATTTTACTAAACGACATACTTCAAAACGACATTTTTCAGAATGGCATTTTTTAAAACTGCATGTTTCAAAACGGCATTGGTACAAAACGGCATTTTCCAAAATAGCATTTTTAAAACTGCACAAGACAGAATGAAATATTTCAATCGATTATGAGTCTAGAATTTGCTTTTCATTAATTTCTGGGATATGACCAACAGGTACGGTTGTTTATTACACGATGAAATCTGAGATGAATGACATTTTTGAACGTTTGTGAACAATTCTTGGATTAAGTTCTAGGATAAAGTCAAATGAAAAGAAACTTGACTATTTCTTAGTCGAGTAAGATTTAATTTCACATGTTTAGGTTTAGTACAGGTATGTTATAAGAAAGGACCTTCATGGAAATTAGAAATTATTTGAAGATTTAGTATATGCATTAATATTCTACTTCATCTAAAATTTTCTACCTATGTCGTTTCGAAAAATAAAATTTTGAAAAATGCCGTTTTGAAAAATGTCTTTTTAAAAAATGTCGTTTTAAGAAATGCCGTTTTGTACCTATGTCGTTTTGAAACATGCAATTATGAAAAATGCCGTTTTAAAAAATGCCATTTTGTAAAATGTCTTTTTAAAAAACGCAGTTTAGAAAAATGCCGTTTTGAAAAATGCCGTTTTGTACCTATATCCTTTCGTACCTTATGCCATTTTGAAATATGCAGTTTTGAAAAATGCTGTTTTGTCCCTTATGCCGTTTTGTACTTTATGCCGTTTTGAAATATGCAGTTTTGAGACATGTCATTTTTAAAAATGTCATTTTAAAATATGCAATTTCGACCTGTGGCCCTATTCTGGTTTTCCCCGGGAATAGGGAATTGGGAATTAGTGACGTATTTCTAGCAGTTGGGAATTATTTATTCCCCAAAGTGTATTGTGGCGCTTGGAAATTGTTTTTATTGGGAAAAAATAATTCCATTTTATAGCAGTTTTGACGTTAATTTTTCCCAATTATTTTTTTAGGGAATTGTAATTCGTACTTTTTCGAATTTCTAAACATTATTTATTGTAATAAATATATTTTGAAAAATAAATTAAACTTGTATTAAGGTCGCAACATGCGTTTTAGTTTATAAAAAACAAAATAAAAAATTTTTCCCTCAAAAATTATTCCCAGTCTACCAGAATATACATTTGGGAACAGTGAATAAATATTTGGGAATTATTGCAATTTGTAATTACAGCAAAATATTTCCCCAATTCCCTATTCCCTGGGAAAGCCAGAATAGGGCCACTGGACCCAAAATAATACACTCAAAAATATTTGACTCTATGTCTTGAGTTTTTTTAATATTATTGAAAAAAAAATAATCGAACATAAAAGTTTTTTGTTTTGTCACAACCTACGTTGGTAGACCAGGTTTTTTTTGTCTCTTCCATAATTTTAGAGAGTTCATTGTAAATTTGGATATTTGACGATTAAATTTGACGTTCAAGTTTGTAAACATCGCCACAATACCCCTCTCCAATGAATTCGGAATTTATGAAAATACAAGTGCAATACCGAAATCGAAAATAAACTAAATACAAGAATAAACGATGATCCAGAAGCTGCTTTCACTCAAAACGTGCTGTGGTTTAATTTTTCTTCCAGTCCTGGTTTGAACTGCGGTTCCTTTGGTGGACGATTGAAGCGATTGAGTACCTGGTTGCCGGAGACGGTCTGATCTCGTCAAAATGATTTTTAAGATTATTAACAAAATCTGTCTGTAGAATTTTATTTGTCGGAAAAGAATTTAGAAATTGACCAGGCACCCTCAACGTACTTCCGTAAAGAAGTTCAGCAGGAGAAGTTTTAAGTTCCTCACTATATAACGTGCGTAAATCTAACAGTATCTTTTTCGAGAATGTTACCCAATCAGTTTGTTCGTGACACATGATTGCGGTCTTTAACGTTGTGTGCCATTTCTCAATCATACCGTTGGACTTTGGGTTATAAGCCGTCGTTCTTACTCGCCTGAATCCGATCAACGCTGACAATTAATTAAAAACACATAACAAGACTCAAACTGCGAACCTTGGTCGGTGACTATAACGTTTGGTACCCCGAAGCGTGAAATCCATGTGGAGCATACCGCAGAAGCGACAGTAGCTGCAGTAATATCAGGAACTGGAACTGCCTCAGCTCACCTCATATACCTGTCGATTAATGTAACGCTATACTGCTGATTTTCAGAAATAGGCAAAGGACCAATGATGTCTAAGTGAATTTCTGCGAAGCGTTGCGAAGTTAATTGATAAGATCCGAGAGGTGAAACGGTGCGTCTTGAAATTTTGGATTTCTGACACGCTAAACAGGATTTTGAAATAGTTTTTGAATCTTTCGATATAGAGGGCCAGATGACATTTTTCGTCAATAATTTCGTAGTTGCTTTAACTCCAGGGTGTGAAAGATTATGAAAGGATTCAAAAACTTTTTTCTGAAATTCAATTGAAATAAAAGGACTTTGATTAGCTGTCGAAATATCACAATATATAGTTTTGCTAGACTTAAAACTCAACGGAACTTGGACAAACTTTAAAATTATATTATCGCGCATAAGATCTTTAAGCTAGACATCATTGATTTGGGCAGCCGCAATTTGTGCATAACCTATACTTTTAGGAAAAGATTAATGCGGGAAAGTATATCTGCGATGCCATTATCGATGCCTGAAATTTGTTGGATAACGGTTGTGAACCGTCCGATGAAATCCAAATGTCTGAATTGACGCGGTGATGCCTTTCCGGATTCTAACAAAAAGCGTAGACAAGTGGTTTATGGTCCGTAAACAACGTAAACTGTCCTCCGTCCAAAAGATATCTGAAATGCTTGATGCCAGAGTACGCTGCTAACAACTCTCTGTCATAAGCACTATATCTTTATTGCGTTTCATTAAGACGAACCGAGAAGAAGCTGAGTGGTTGCCGAATATCGCCGATATACTGATGAACTACTGCGCCTATAGCTGTGTCCGAAGCGTCTACCATGATAGCGAGCTTAGCCGTAGATGAACGGTGGGCAAGAAGAGAAGATTAGCTTTACACAACTTCTTCTTACAATTGTTGAAGGCATCAATGGACCCTGCTGACCAATTAATTGGAATTTTACTATTTTTCTTATAGCCTTTAAGAAAATCATTAGGTAAAATTTGATCAGCCGCGGCGTTTGGAATGAAACGTCTGTAGAAATTAATCATCCCCAAAAATCTTTTGAGTTGATTACCCGTTAATGGACGTTCAAAATTTTTGATGACTTCAACACGTTCTGGAACAGGTAAAATGCCATTTGCATTAACGAAATGTTCTAAGAATTTAACTTCAGGTGAAGTGAAGACACATTTTCCAGGATTGATTATCAAACCGTTGTCTGATAATTTTTGGAAAACTATTCAATCTCCATTCTTCTTCAAGACAAGAGGCACAGGACTAGATCATGCACTATTACTTGGACGACAAATTCCCATTGCCATCAGATTCTCGAATTCCTGTTTTGCAATCGTTAATTTATCAGGTGCCAAACGTCTAATTTTACAAGAAACCGGTGCTCCAAAAGTTTCCAGCCGATGAGTGATCATATGCTTAACTGGTTTGACGTTTAGGGGGTTTTTCATAATTTCTGAGATTGTAAAAAGAAGTTGCTGGATTTGATTATTCACCTGAGATTTGTCTAGTTGAGACAGTGTTCACTCGGCTGTGAGAGTTATAGATTCAACTGTAAATAAAGATGTCGTTTGATCTAAAAGACGATGTTTGCCAAGATCAACTATCAATTCAGAACTCTTAAGAAAATCAGCTCCGATAATAGGCAGCGAGGCATCTGCCATTATAAATTCCCACTTGAAATTACGCCGTAACCCAAAATCTAAATTTGGAATTTTTGTTCCATAAGCTTTAATTGGCGTTCCATTCGCAGCGAATAATTTGGAGGTAGTTAAATCCTGCGAAATGTAGCAAATTTTGAGTGGAGCAACCGAAACGTCAGCACCAATGTCTATTAGAAATGCAACTCTTGAATTGGCGTCATGTATTAATAGACGACTGGTATAGGTTCATCAGTGACTGTCGTCACGTCCTGATGAACATTTAAAAATTGTTCTTGATCATCTGACCTCCACAGGTTTTATCGTAAAATTTACATCCAACCTGACATTTCTGTGCTTTGTCCCCGAATCTAAAATGGTAAAAACACAAATCGAATTTTAGGTTAACCCGATCTCTAGATCTCGAATGAGAATTTGTTTGATTTCTATTATTTGAACGAGATCGAGATCTAGGGTTAATCATAGATTTAATTTCAGCCAAAATTTTTATTCTAAAATCTTCTAATTTAGTATATAAATTAGTTGCAGACGAGGATGGGCCGAAAGAGTTGCACGATTTAACGGCATTTAACTCTAACGGTGGCATCACCTCCATCATGTTATCTGCACGTGCTGCCAACACATCTAACTTTACGCCATTTTCAAAAGTCTAAAGGACAACTTGAACCTGCGAAGGCAACCTCTTCATCCAAAGTTCTCTGAGCAATTTGTCGTTAAAATTACTGCCAGCGTTCAAACGTATCTGACTCAGTAACTGTGACGGCTTTTTATCACCCACAGTCAGGTTCGTCAGGACGTTATTCAGGCTTGACATTTCCGACTCGCCCAACACGCGAATCACTTCCACTTTAAAAACGGTATAGGGAAGTGAACCCTTATCACGGAGAATTAAATCCGCAAACCGATCGTGTAGTCTCGGGTCCAATGCCGCCACTGCGTGGGAGAACCTGATAGCCTCCGATCTGATGTTCGTAACAGCAAACTGTGACTCCAGAATCGTGAACCAAATAGCCGGATTCTGACCGTACAACGGTTGCGGAGGTTGGAATCGCACCGCTCCAATCTCCAAATTTGGATTTTGGACCCCAGTCCAACCAGGTCCTAAACCAGACTGCCCAGACGACTGAGCAACTCTTTGATCCTGGAATAAATTTTGCGACTGGAGGAACAATTGAGATTGCTCCGCCAATAAATTTTGCATACTCTGTGCCTGAATAGGTGTGACTAGGCGGCCACAGAACTTGCATCCCCATAAACCTCGTCATTGACCGGGGAGTTAGAAGGAGTATCGGACGACATTACAAACCTGAACAAAAATGCGAAACAAAAAATGCAGAAACGAGTAGAAGAAAAAGAATGAAATAAATAAAATGCCGGAGTTTTAATTTTTTGAATAAAATTTTATTTGTGAATTTGAAGCAAGAACTCAATAAAATTAAGAAAAAAAAGCTTATCCCCAAATCTACTCACGTTTACAATTTCTTGTGATTTTTATTGTTTCTTGATGTTCTACTGATCCTTGGTTTCCCTGTTCCTGCCGTTAGAGAGTTTTGGTGATTGATGAATAATCGCTGCCAATATTACCGTCACTGTTCACGATAATTAGTCCAAATAACTGTTGAATGATCTCGTTAACCCGATCCGAACAGCTCACAGATAATGAATAATTAATTCGTTTAGAAATAGCGAATGTCAAATATATAGAAGTTCAATTCGTATATGAAAGCACACGATCACGTCGGGGTCACCAATTTGTGGGAGTATGGTTTCCTACCCACTATTTTAACTACGTGATACTATGAGTGATGTACTTGCTATTCACTGTATGAACGGATTATTATAGTTTTTTTATTGACACTTTAATAATATTAACTCTCAAATCCATTATTATAATTGTTAAATAATTTTATTATAAATGAAAGAATATAAAATTATTTATTAAACGATTCAAACTAACACACTCAAAAATATTCGACTTTATGTTTTGAGTTTTTTTTTAATATTATTGAAAGAAAATAATCGAACATAAAAGTTTTTTGTTTTTCAAAAAAGGTTTTCACAACCAACCTTGGTAGATCGGTTTTTTTGTATCTTCCATAATTTTAGAGAGTTCATTGTAAATTTGAATATTTGTCAAATAAATTTGACGTTCAAGTTTGTAAAGATCGCCACATTTCAAAGCACTTCAAATTTTATCACATTGAACAAGTGTATCAGCCATTTGATTTCGTTATTCAACTTCGAAATCAATTTAACAATATACAAGCATCAAGAGCCTTACGACATGCGAAAGTGTATTGTTCTTATTCAATCACCAGGGGAAGGATAGTGTGGTGGTTCAACCTGATGATGGATGCTTACAGCTTCACCAACCATGCCGAAGAATCACCAACCATGCCTAAACCTCAAACTGAGTAAAACAAGTGCGAATTTATTTATCGAACATCCATGAAGATTTCCTTCACTGGATGATTTCGAATTTCTGTTGGACTCTAAACTGGGTTCGCTGGGCTGCAGTAGTTACCAAGAAGCTAGGATAGTCTAAAAGTCCGCCCGGCATCAAATTACAAATAAACTTAAATTAAAAAACGCCTTTTATTATAAATGATATCTAACACAAAGCAATTGAAATAATATTGGAAAACAAAATTAATAATAGGCTTACAAATTGCCGAACCGGAAGCCTTATTACAACTTCAATGGGATGAAACACAAATATAAAATTAATTATAATTCTAATTCTAATAATTCTCCTTTAAAATTCTCAACAATTTCTTTCAATTATTTGAATCGGCTTTCATTTAACATTTTATATTCGCAGTGTCTTAAAATTCATTGGCTTATGTTTCGCTTGCCCACATTTAGGTGGTTTTGTTAAATTACGAATTTTTTGGTTCGGTTAACGCGGCATCTGGAATTTCGTCGCCTAAAGATTTTTTTTCGTATTATAAAACTACTATTTGGGATTTTATTATGCTCTAAGGTATGAATATCCACCAAACTGTCGACACAATTTTTTGTAATCATATGCTGTAAATGTTACATCGAACCTAAATTATTTTATAACGCTAAATTGTAGGAAAAACACAATATTTTGGCTGTTTTAATTTAAAATTGAAAAGAAGTTTTATTACACTAATTTTTTATTTTAATTTTTATTAATTTTATGTTCATTGTCCATAATGTGTAATTCTGTGTTTTCGTAAAAAAAGTAATTTATTAAAATTTTTAATATTGCGACAAGTATACAAATTAAAAAAATAACAAGTTACAAGCGTCACACTAAAACTTTTTCAACTTCATTTTTATAACAGCCAAAGATCCTTTATATATATATTATATTCTATTAAAATATTAACACAATTAAAAACTAAATTAAATTAAAAAAAAATTATATATTTGAAGTAGTTGCGATTTGAGTTTGAGAAATGGATTGATGTAGATTTTATTTGGTGAATTCTTTAATAAATACAAATATATATAAGGACAGGGCTTACTATCCACCAAAATTAATTTTAGAAATAATTCGTTTACAGAATACAACATGGTAGCTTGTAGGATAACGGACGCCCGTAACGGACGTGCCAGTAGTTCCAGAAGTCAAGTGCCTTTGAAAAAGTAAGTTTAAATATTCTAAATGATTATAAATTTTATGACAAACACATTTTTATACCGTAAAATTGTTTAATAAATGGAGAAAGTGGCGCGCGCAGTAGACACGCTTTTCAGGCGCATAAAGGATACAAACATCAAACTAATCAATGTTTTAAAAGTTAAATAGTTCAAGGTTTATTTTTCATATTTTTATTTTTTATTTTCCATTTGTTGCTATCCTTTATGAATCTCCTTCCGGTGTGTGGGTTATAAACGAATTGGAAAACTCAATATTTTTTTCTATTCTAAATTCTAAACATAATAAAAACGAATTTTCACAAAAAGGATAAAAGGTGAATTTAAAATACGTATATAGCATTTATGTATATAATTTTTCCATTTGATTTGAGTTTTATTTCCCATTTTTTGTGTGTTTTCTATTTTCTTTTAATTAAAAATATTTCTTTTTGTTTTATCTAAATTTAATTTGTTTCCTGTGTGTTGAATGTACCTTTTACGTTTCCTAATTCCAAATTCTGATCACAATTAAAAATATTCAACTGACGATACTTAATACATCTCATATTATGTAAAATTTGCTTGCTTGCTAAAACAGTTAGCTTTTGTGTGCATGTTCCGTTTGTATCGAATTTTTTTATCACTCACCGCTAACTAATACAGATTTGGTTTTACATTTTTAGACCTAAACAACAAGGCAGAATACCAGGTGTAACAATTTTAGTAACAATACTCAACTGGATATGGCCAAAAGATCGATGTACCAACTGCCAATCAATATACACAATATCAGCAGAAGATCGTGATAGTGGTAATTTAGATGAGATTCATCGTTCAGCCGACGGACGATTTATTATTGGCGATGAAGGTGTGCATGGGAGCGGATCAATAATTGAAATCAATAAACGCGGAAGTTTAAATGGGTCGCAGTATTCGAGTAGTGACGATGGTGGATTTTTACCAAAGAGAAATATCAATAATATAAGGGGTCGTGCATCGTGGCGGCGACCTCTAGTTGCGTGTTCGAGTCAATTAAGTTTTCGATCGGAGGGTTCCGGGCAAAGTGGTTTACTAGGTGGTTTACGTTTAATGCCTAGAATACCGCAAATAAATGTACACCAAAGACGCCCAGTTACACAAAATTTACATATAAATACGATAAGTGCAGGTGTTCCATTAGTCATGTCGCCTTATACGCCATCGCGGTTTCAGGCCAGTTCACCCGCCTCCTCCAGTGCCATTGTTGGAAATATTGCGTCGCCTTGGACTCCAATGTACTTTAGTGATTTGAGTTCGGTGCAACAGCCAAGTTCAGCGGAGCGTTCATTTCCAACACCACAACATGGAATAACTGTACCACAAACATATTATGACCAATATAATAATGAGCTACCAACATTACGTGCCATTCACGAGGAAACCCAACGAATGCATCATGGATTTATTCCAGTTCACGTGCCAATGCAATACTCACCCGGTATTCGAAACTATCATAATCATCACAGGCCACGGTATCGTTTTCTGCCGCGCAACGCATTAAAAAGTATTTCGCTGTTTGGTTCGCCCACTGCTTTACTAATGGAACGATCGCCTGAATCACGTTCCAGTTCAAGCGGATTTGGCAGTAAAAATACATCATCACAACAGAATCAGAGCTCCCAATCGGGCCAATCATTATTACCGATATATCAAAATCATGTACAAAAACAACTTCCACCGTATCGTCCACCACCGCCACCACCCTCATCCTCATCCACATTACAGCCAAAATTAACGACGACATCGCATCATCATCACTATCATCATTACCATCCAACGTATCTACGCGATTATAAATCACCAACGCCACCGTATACGATGGGACATTGGTTTGATTTAATAACCCGTTTAAATGCTGAATCGGATAAAGAAACTCAAAGTAAATCTGTTGATGTCGGTAGCGTTGACGGACATTATGAATTTGATCCATCAACACCAACACCAACAGCTTCTACACCTACGGGGCCGCGCGACGATCTTCTAGTTATTGAGCAACAGCAGCAACAACAGTTACATCGAAAGCGTTCAACAACACGCTACGATAATATCGATGCACGTGTTCAAGCAATGAAAGAAGAATTTTATGAGTATCGTAAACGACAGGCGAGTCGAAGCACTGTTGACGATACACTAAATAGTATTGAACTTGAAAGCGTGTGTTAATTAATAAATGTATAAGTAAATAAAAACTATGTATTTAATACGGTAAAAGTGAAAATATTATTAGTTATAAACAAATAATAGTGAATTTTAAATAAATTTTCCACCGCGAATTATGAGTTTCCTATATCTTTCTCTCTCCAATCTAACTAGAAAAAAAAACACAAAATTTTTATTACTGTGCAATAAAAATTTTTAATTTTAATTAATTAACAAAACACTAAAACGTTTTTGAATTTTTAGTCATATAAGTCAATATAAATTATAAACAAAATATAAATAAATAAACATAATAAGTAAAATGTGCGCGTGGATCAACGATAAATGTTCTTATTTATAAAATACAAACAAATAAAATATAATTAAAAATTAATTAACATAAATAAATATAAAAAAAAACAAAATAGTGTGATAAATTTTTTAAATTATTTTATTTTTGATTTATAAACAAAAATATATGATTATATAATAAATAAATGTGACTCGCAAAAAAGTCAATAAAAAAAATTATATGCAACAAAAATATTGTGATTTTTCATCAACAAAACAAATAAATTATCTGCCTGATTTTTAAATTAATATTAATTAAATTAAAAATAAAATTGACGACGCATGTGTACTTCAGGTAAACATTATTTAAATATAAAAATAAATAAGTCTTAATAAAACAATTAATTGAATAACACAAACAAAATTATCATAATTAATTAAGGAACGAAAATAATTCAGAGATTTTTGTTTTAAGTATATTAAAATCGGCGGTCACAGATACATGTATTAGCGGGAAATAGATGGAATGTTGGGTTTGCTAAATTATTTGAATCGCATAATATTTGTCAGAATTTTCGATCTAGAACGATCGTCCGATCTTCAGTTCTTTGATAATCATTATGTAATTTCTTGGCTCACGGTCACGACTTTTCACGTCTGCTGATCTAATATTTTATCAGTGATCAACTAAACAAAGTATATAAATAAAATTAAAAAAAGAAAAATATATATTAAATACATATATTAATTAATTGTATAGTCAAAAGAAATTAATTAAAAAACAAAACAAATGAAAAATTAATAATAATTATAAATATAAAAAATAATAAATAAATAATTGAAACTCATGTTCTAAATCATATAAGCAAAGAAAATAAGAAAATTAAAAGAAAAATATTAAATTTTTTTATTTAAAATCGTTGTATTTTTTATTATAAAGTAAAATAAATTATTTAATAAATAAAGAAATCGGTTAGAAATTTTCAAAAAAATAATTATAATTAATTATTATTATAATATTATAAAATACTAAAGAATTCTTGACTCTCGATCATGTTACTACAAAAAACTCTATATAACCATTTTTTTCAACAAACAAAAAAAAAAAATACGACTGCTGTAATTTAATTATATAATTTTAATTATTTATTCACGAAATTTCACATCTATATACGAGACTATTTACATTTTTAAAAACTAAATACGAATTTTTATTTTCATTTCTTAGGTAAGAAATATTAAATGACGTAATCATATCTATATAATGTCTCAAAGAAGAAACAAAAAAAAATGATGAATAACTACTAAAACCACAATATATAAATTATTAAAAATTAATTAATTAATCACGAAAATAATTTTATATTTAAAATTAAGTAATAAAAATAATTTAAAAAATGAAAACAGATAAATAAATTAAATTAAAAAATTTCAAAGAATACACAAACCCACACCATACACATTCATATACATATAGGCACACACAAACGAATTAAATAATTAATTAATTTATTTTAAATTATAGCGTTTGTTATTAATACGCCGACATTTACCCCTTTAAAATTTATTTGTTGTGTTCGTTGTGTACTTCTTTGGAAACCATTTTCTAACGCTTTACCGACACATTTTCAAAATGGTCGACACAAAATAAATGAAAAACAAACATTCCCAAATCTTCTAATTTATTATAAATAAATTAACAAAAAAAAAAAAACAATACACACACACAACAAAAATACCGACATAACTTTAAATTATATAAATAAATAAGTACGTATATAAAAAATATACAAAAAAATGACAAAACTTAAATAAATTATTATTATTTAAAATATTATAAATTAAAATGAAAAATAAAAAAAAAACATGCACACAATTAATAAAAAAAAATTATAATTATTAAAAAAATAAAAAATAAAAACAAAACAACAAAAAAATTAAGCGACAAGTTATTAATTATAAATTCTTAGATGTTAGGCGGGCAATGATAATTTTTAAGTAAAATTATTAAAAACCTCTTATTTATTTTAATTTTTAAATTTATTTTTTAATTTGAAAGTACAAATTACAAAACCACTACTACTACTACTACAACTACTATTTTTATATAATTTAATTATAAATTTAATTTTTAATTTTTTTCGGAGCTCACGTGAGGCTACATTTTTAATTTAAATTATATAATAATATATAATCGTTTGAATTGGCCAGTGTTTCAATTTGTTTCCTCTCTCCCCATCCCCGTGTTATGAATTAAAGAATTAATATTAATCTTCCATAATTAAACAAAAAAAAAAATGAAAACGAAAAAATAAATAAATAAATTCTAAAATTATATTATATATATAAAAAAAAAATAAAATAAATTAATTAAAAATAAAAACCAAAAGGAGAAAAAAAATATTTTAATTAAATAAAATTAAATTGCGATTTATTGTTTATTATATTATATACATAATATTATTTTTAATTATTTGTACCTTTTTTATGATTTAATTTAGTTATATTAATTTTTATTTTTGTTTTTATTATGATTATACATAATATGTATAAATATAAATTTAACAAACAAAAAAAACAACAAAACATGTTATTTAAGTAAAACAAAGAATATTTTTTTCTTTTATGTTAAATTAATTAATTAAAAATTATAAAAAAAACAACAAAAAAAACAGAAATAATTAAAAAAAAAATTAAAAAAATTTAATAAAAAAAACCAATGGAAAAATATATGTTAGTGAAATTTATTTATTGAATTTTACAAAAAAATTGTTAGTTTTATTTTATCCTGGACGCACGAAAAAGTCTAGTAAAAAAGTGCTGTAATATGGATTTGTGTCTTTGCTACTAGAAACACAGCAAGCCAGTTTTACGCGTAATAAAATAAATTAAAAACGTGTTCGCATGGCATGACATTTCAAAATAATTTGTTTGGTGCGTATTCGTATATACGTAATTATTATCTATATTAAAGTTGTTATAAAATTATTGCATTTATTAAAAGGTAAGGGCTTTAATTAATTAGCATTCATTTTAGTTACAACTGTAATACGTTATAAAATTAAGCATTATAAATCTGAAGAAAGAATAAAATACAAAACACCCAATGATGCGCCCTCGAAAGAAATTTTGTTTTTCAGTTGAATTTTGCTCAACTAACTGTGTCCTCCAAGTTAACGTAATGTTCATTCAGGGCGTGAGTCGAACGGGAGTAGAACAGCTTATCTGCCTATTTACATGTGATATCTACAACGTCTATTGATGTAGATAAACTATGTAAAAAAATGTCCTAGAGTTTGTACTAGATGTATATAACCTGATAAGACCAGGGCTGATGTTCTAACATCACCATGTTTCGATAATTTATCGAAGTTTATTTCTCGTTTCTATAGAATAAAATTTATCTCTGTTTCAATTTTTATATCATTTACCAGCCTGTTAGATTGCAATATGATGTTTCTACTTTGTTTCTATCACCAAATAATTTTTTTTCGATTGTAGCACGAAAATAAGTGAAATAGATATTGTTCAAATATATTCTAGTAGGCTGTGATAGCAATAAAGAAGAAATAATTGATAATTGAAACAGAAGACAAATTAATTTTAGCTGAAAGAGGCGTAAACTTCGATAAAATATCGCAAAATGTGATGTTAGAACCTTCTAGTACAGAATTCAATGGTGGCATACTCCATATCAGCCAGAATTGGGAATCTAGAAACACTTAATTCAACCCTAATTTCAAAAGATCAATTTCTGAAAATTTTGAATGGGTGATTTCTGGAAATCCGACATTTTATTAATAAAATCACTTAAACTAGGTGAAATGAGCATTTGTATTAAATTTCATGATTATGCCTACTCCCCGTCAGCCAGAATCGACTTTTTTGTTTAATATCAAGCAATAAAACACTTATTATGAACAAGTATTTAATTATTATATTGTTACGAATTCTACTCTACACAGCCATATCACTCGATGATCGAGTGGCAAATTTTACACCACCAATGTTATCAACCCAAAGTTCAAGAGTTCGAACCCAGTTGGACTATAATTTTATTAAGCGATTATTATTCTTCTTATCAACGATGTTGTCGGGTCAAGTAATCCTCCAATACAGATTGTGAAATTGATTTAAAAAAGGCATCCGATGTGGAGGGGAATACATGGAGTTAACGAGGGTAGCTGATGGCATGACGTAGAATATTCGCGAATATACAGAATGCAAATATCGTCCCTAGATTCAATAAAAAGAATTATATTGAACATCGATAGACAAGTACATAAGCGCGAGCAATTTGGAACTCAGACAGTTGTAATTTAACCAAGCTAAAAAGTGAAAAGGAAACAGTGCGAAAAGTAATGACCAGTAAAAGTGAACAGTTAAATTGAATTAGTGAGCAGTGACGTATGTGAAGATAGCTTTGGCCCGAAAAACAACATGAAACATCTCAAAATTACACTCTATCCCGAAAATAAAAAAAATTGATTTAAAAACCTGTTTATTATTTTTATGAGCTTAAAATATTTACGTATGGCTCAGTTATATGTAACATGAACGTTTTGGAAAAGCAGTGCCAAACTTCACCGATCAATAAAAACGGGAAGGAAGATTTAGTTCGTCTACGATTCTGTGCAACTAACGAAGATATACCACTAATGAAGGCCAGTAAAAGGAAGTTGTCCACGCCACCTAAGAGTGATGAAAGTTTTGACAAAGTAAGAGAAGGAATACTAAGGCTACTCCGCAAGGTAATCCTCGTAAAGTCCTGCAAGCGCTTCGAATGTCAGGGACCTTTATTAACAAGGAGGACGGAAACAAGAAATAGACACCATGAGTTCAAATCGATTGGAGGATGCGACAGTTGGTTCAGAACAAAATGGCAGAAAGTGAAAGGGAAAATACCGCCAAAAAAATTAACACGTCTACGAAGGAAATGGGCTCGCCCGGATGCGCTGCTAATAAAGAACTCTTGGTGAAAGGGTATCGAACATACGTCAAAGTTATAGTGTAGACCTATTGCTGGAGCTATAAACTATAGGAGACCAGTCGAAGACCGCAATATTTCGGGAGCAACTAGCGAAAGCGATCAGGGACAATGCATCAGTTAAAAGTTTGATCCAGGAGGCGCTACTGGTGATCAAATACATGGACCAGGTTACCACATCTGAAGAGGTGAGAGTGGCTCTGGAAGCACAGTTTGAATGGGTGAAAGGTGGCTGTAGTGTTAAATCACTCACAAAGGCCTACCGATGAACGTAAACAGCGGTTGTTAGCCTCCCTAGAATCCGTGAAAAAATAGAGTTGACTAGATGCTTCAAAAGCATCGGTCATGGAACTGTAGAAGTGAAGCTGACAGATCAAAGCTCTGCAGGAGATGTGGTGAAGAAGGCCCTTTGCTAAGACATGCCAAAAAGATTCTAAATGCATGTTATGCGACGAAACGGCCAAAGGCTGTAGCAAACACATAACTGGTAGCGTTAGATGTCCGGCTTACCAGAAAGCGCTGCAAATAGAGCGTCGGAAATGAAAATCATCCAAGTCAACCTTAACCACTGTAAGCAATCCATACAGGAAGTGGAAGTGGACGTTGTAATTGTGTGTGAGCAATACAGGCTTGATAGACGCTGTTAGGCTTCAGATAAAACGAATTGAGCTGCTGTACAACTGCCCTACAGGCAATTGGTGGGAATATTGTACCCGGGTTTGCCAGACCTAAAGTGAAAGGCGTTCATATTTATTGCTGAAGAATTTAAAACATTTGTCGATCAATTAACGGATGATGCATGGAGCCACAACCCGTTGCTCATAGCCGGGGATTTTAATGCATGAGCCGTTGAATGGAAAAGTAGAGAAACAAATAGCAGAGGTACTGCACTGTTAGAAGCCTTCGCATTATTACCGGTCGTATTAATGAATACAGGAAATACACCTACTTTCTTTAGAGGAAATGCAACCTCGATAGTTGACCTCACGCGTATGAGCCATGGTCTTGCCGATAGAGGAGTAGCATGGAGGGTGAGCAATCTATCATATATACGCATAGTGATCGTCAAGCTGTTTTATATGAACTGACGAATAGTGGAGCAAAAAAGACTATAGTTAGACACAGGAAGATAATAGGGTGGAAGTCCACAGCGTTCGATGGGAACATCTTCCGTCTCATGATGGAGGATCTTACCCTATCTGACACCGCAAATAACATAGCCGTCCAGCTTACGAGACATGTTACATTGCAAGAGCCTGTGATGCAGCAATGCCAAGAAGGATGGTGGATAATCGTAGAAAACCGGTTTTCTGGTGGAACGACGAGATTTCGGAATTGCTTAAAATTTGTCTGAACGCGAAGGCGATACCAGCGTACTAGACAAGTCGAAAACTCTCCCATTCGACAACGATATTGTAAAGCTCGATCGGAGCTCAAGCATGTTATCAAATTAAATAAGCGAAAGTGCTTTCGCGAACTGTGCGAGGAGGTCGACCGCGATCCTACCGATTGTGATGAAAAAACTCAGAAGCAATTACGCCAGTGCTCCCACATGCCTGACAATACTGTCTGACATAGTGAGTCACCTATTCCCGCGGTAACCCGATTATGTATTAGAAGTATTAGGCTACGAGGAGGATGATGTACCACCAGTAAAGGAGATTCTGACGGCAAGTGGCAAAGTGATAACAATAAAGCCCCTGGGCCGGATAACATTCCAAATATTGCGTTGAAGTCGGTGGTTAAAGCATACCCAAACATATTCACGGAAGTATGTGTATACTGCATGCTTAGTCGAGGTGGTGTTTCCTGTAAATGAAAGGAAAAGAGACTGGTAATGTTGCCAAAACGAGACAAACCACCAGGTGTGCCGCCCTCGTGGCGTACGAATACAGATCGAACGCCCAAAATTCGTATCAATATTGTAAAAAATAAACGTCTTTATTTTTATATATTAATAATTAAGGCCCCCTAAGTAACGAGCTGACCAGTTCCAGTAGTTTCTTTCATCACCGAGTAGCAACACAGTTCCTTGTTGGTTGGCTAAAGGAGTTTTAGTTTTACCCATGCTTGAAGGCACTACAATATTGCAATGAGGAAATGTATGATGATGTCCATTACAAAGAATATACGAGTAGATCTTCATTGCCGTTTTTGAAGTAAAACTTTTCTACGCACGCTTGACTTGGGAAGTAAGCTGGTGAATGCGTTGCGAAAAGTGTAATCCGGCGAGGCGAACGAAAGTCAAATGAACATCTACCATTGCCATGAATAATAACAAAACAAAAACGCGAAACGAAACCATTTTCCTTTAGTATCAGGATGTGCCATGACAATTCATAAATCCCAAGGTGGAACATTCAATGACGTTGTTTATGAATATCAAAGGACTCATATTCTCTACCATGAGTTACCCGTATTGGAGGACTGTACATAGTGCCAAAAGACAATGATAATAGATTTTGAATGAATTCATTTTTTGATTATAGAATGAACTTTACAAATGACTTGATAGGGGAGGTTATATGCAGCAGCCCTATGTTGAGTAACATTTATTTCACAGTGTTTGGCAGTTGCTACGCCTTGGCAGTTGCTACTTGTATTGCTGATAGTGATAGCAATGGAGTGAAGTGGTTGTCAGCTAGAGGTTGTGGCTTGTTGTATATTGACTGCAGCTCGCTCCAATCATTCTGATTCAAAATGATTATAGGAAATTATAATAAAAGAAATCCGGCCATATTTTGATTACAAAACCTGAATCTCAGGCGATTGAGATGACATATTGCAACAACTTAAACCCAGCTCTACTCAAAATTACATCACTAACTCAAAATAACCGAAACATACGGAATCAGTGACAATAAATTTTATTCGTTCAAAATCAGTAAGGCTCATCAGGAATTTTCGCACAAAACTTAAAAAAAAATATTGTTGAATTGAAAATTCAAGAAATGTCTTTTTATTCCCGCTCAATAAAGTAATTTCTTTCACATCCCATGAAGGGATTTTGCCGACTTCACTATGGCTCTCATCCGTCATGATCCATCGCTCCCGTCTTCCAGTTTCGATATCATATTGTGCGTAGATCTTGTTCGACGTCGTCCCGCCAGTGCAGTCAGGGTCTGCCTCTACGACGCCCTACGTCTGCCTCTACGTTGATTGAACACTTTATTAATCATCCGTTGTTGTGGAGCCGTTGCACCGTGGCCGAGCCATTTTACTCGATTAGTTTGATGAATCCGATGATATCCCTACCTTCCAGAAGTTGCTTTATCTCGTGGTTAAAATTACAGAAATTTAAAGTTTTTCGTATAAGGTTTGTGATTATTTTTATTTATTAAACATCTTATTAATTAAAAAAAAAAATGTTTGATTGTCCAAGCCATTCTAATGATATTTTTATACACACGAGTTATTGAAGTAAAATGTATTACAGTGAGATATATTATGAAATAAAAAATATTAACAATATAATCTACATAATACGCTTACCTATATGTCTTAAATTTAACTAGCGTTGATGTAAAATAAAAGTCTCAAAAAGGTAATACGTGGATAAGAACACAATTGAAACAAATTAATTATTTTTTTTATTTACTTGGATATTTTGAAGTCAAATTCAATTTATTTCAGTTTCATATATAATGCACTGATAATTCAGACTTATTTCAATATCGAACAAATTACTTTATCACACCTCGATCAAATGAGTTTAACGTACCAGATGTTGAAGAGACATGGCTGTCATAAATAATATTGGTGCATGCACCCTCATTTACCTCGTCATTTCCTATTTCCTCCATTGCATTTTCTTTGAAACTGTCGATCATTTTAATTTCCTTTTCGATCCAATCATGTTTTTCCTGAGGTTGGACCGTACCTAATTGCGTCACCAAAATATCTATAGCCTTGACTTCTATTTCCTTCTCCTCCTGGGTTGAACTCACTACTGAAATATATTCATTTACTGGGTCACCTTCCTCATCTTCATTTTCTTCCTCAGGAATCGTTTCATAGACTACGTCAAACCATTTGAGACTAGAAAAGGTGGTGCCAATCGATGAAGGTTCAGGCGTTAGACAGCTTTCGTAATCGACATGTACAGAATCCTCCATTAAATCCAATGATGTCAATTTTTTAACGCGCAGCACAAAGACAGCTTAAAGAACGATCCAGGTTTCTGTGAACAAATTAAAAATAAAATAAAATTAGTTTTAAAAATGTTTTCACTAAAATAACAATCTATAGTGTGTTATACGAGTATCACAATAATAATAAGTAGATTGTATAAAAAATAGAGGAATATGTTGTCAGTTGTGGCCAATACCCGACTTTCTTTTACCACGAATATATACATACGTATATCTCGAATACACCACGCTTAATTTCAAAATCGGAATCAGAATTATCAGAAATAATTATACCGACTAAAGTTTGGAAAACTGTTATGACGTTTTTACTCATATATGTTAAAATACTATCAAAAAGTCTGCAAAAAACGGTAAAGCTCCTATGGATGTTGCCACTTCTGGTGGACTGATGTCTACCAAAAATCACTAAGATTCCAAATATTTATTGAAAAAGGTTTAAAATATAGTTTCATACCGATCAATCAACTCGTCTGGACTAAACAGGGGACACATTTTTTCAAACGTTCAATCAATCCATCTAACCTGTACATAGGCCGAATTTTTGCTGGAAGTTCTTAGTCATTAACAACTAAAGTACCACCCTCGGATCAAAACTATTAAAGAACGGAAACCGGAATAATAAACCAAAACTGTTCAGACAAACTAATACGAAGTTCACGATTCTGGGGTCCGGTCAGAATCCTCAATACCGGTGGATTTAGAAAGTGAGCTTGCAAGTTCCCTACCATCGACATCAAACAACCACAATGGTGCAGCAATGGTTTCCTTTGGTTTTTGTGGTAGATATTGCTACAAGCACTCGCTACGAGTCCACTCGAGTTATGACACATATGGAGTGTTTGAAAAAACAAATTGATAATCGTTCCGAGTACATCAAGAGCAAGTCGAACGTGCACAACAAGACCACCAGCTTATCTTAGGTACTTATCACTAGTCGATGCTATGTAAGTTCTAAAAATCGCTTGCTTGAATCGAAAGGAAGACGCTGGAAAATCCAAAGATTGAACCGTGCTTCAACGCGAAACTATAGAAGGTAACAGGAAAGATCCCCGTCCACGTTCATTTGTGATCAGTAAGGCATACAACCTTACGAATGCGGAGATTTTAAGAAACTTGAAAATCTTTCCATGCCAAAAAGAACTTGGGAAAAATGTAACCCGCATCCATCCGCATGACGGAAAAGAGCAGATTATTTCTGGAACTAGAACAGAACTACCGGCAACAAAAATACACTAATATAGCAAGCCTCATTGATAGAAATACTAAGTATGTGCCGCCTATCAATGGCGATGACGGATCATGGGCTAACAGTGACAAACAGAAAGTCTCTCTATTTGCTGCTTATTTAGAAGAGACTTTTCAACCGTTGCCGAGACAAACAGATGACCTTGACATAAGACATGTGACTTTATTGGAGCTTAAAACTGAAATCAATAGTAACTTAAGTATCAGAAAAGCTCCAGGTTATGATTTAATTACTGGACAAATCGTGAAAGCCATTCCCGAGAAAGGTTTGCGTAAATTAAATCAAATAATTAATGCAACTTTCAGACTGAAATATGTTCCACGACAATGGAAGGTGGCCGAAGTAATAATGATTCCTAAACCAGGTAAACCAGGAAACGATAAAAAATCATATAGACCGATATCACTACTTCGAGTCATATCAAAAATATTTGAAAAACTTCTTTCAAGTCCTACGATACGTCCTACGAGTCCTACGATTTTGCTCAAAGAAGAATGTTTTTGGATAAATACATTGCCGAAACAAAAATAAAGAGTCGTACAAATCAAACGATTAACCAGAAATTCCCGAACGTAGATCCAAACCAAGATAATATTATTGTGTGCAAAAAAATGTTTCTTGCAACTTTGGGAACAAGAAGACAAACGGGTATTGGAAACAAACAATAAACGTAGATTAAATATGATGGAAATCGACGAAAAAATTATGGCCTACATCGAAACGTTCAACCCGGTAGCATCACATTACAAATTAGTGCATGCGCCCAATAGACGTTATTTGCAACAAGATTTAAACGTGAGGTTTTTGCATAAACGTTTTAATTCGAATGCTTCCGAAAAAATGGGGTACGATAAATACCGTAAGGTTTTCTTAAAACAAAATGTCGGTTCGACCGTACCATCTCAAGATAAATGCCCTTTGTGTTCTACTTACGAACAGCACTGCATCGAAAACACTATTGTGTTGAGTTCTCCGCCGATTGTCCAAAAAAATGTAACAGATTCTTTATTAACATCAAGTGCATTTGTGGAAAATGATTTGCCAGCTGAAATCATCTAATTCGATTGCAGATGATAAAATTGAACCTTCAAACATAGCTTCAGGTTCCGACATCGGAAAACAAGGAATCGATAATCAAATTGGACTTAATTTTTGTATCCCTATTGAACCAACTACTTCTGTTGAAAGAAGTATTACAGTTGACAATGAAAACGATTGTCAAAAATGTCAACGACTAGAATCACATAAAATAAGTTAATAAGTTACAATGCCAGAAAAGCCTATAAAATTGATAGTGGCAAAGAACACCCAGGAAATTGCAACGTATTTACTGCTGATATGCAAAAAAATTGTATTGTACCAAAAATGATTTAATAGTCAATAAGAATAGTTATTTTATAAGTCGGCTAATTGTCATGAATGGAACGTTTGCCCCTTTACACAAAGGAAAAAATATAAATGTACTTTGGCATGAAGGAATTCGTGGTCGCAATGCCGCTGATGTCACTTCAGCTTATTATCAAGTTAGAAGACGGGCTAAACCAGAAGTGGACAATTTTGTTTTTTGGGTTGACAACTGTCCTGCACAAAACAAGAACCTTACATTCTACCCGTCGCTTGTGACTATCGTAAACCAAGAATAGGGGTCGAAGGTTATAACTATTAAAAATTTTGAACCAGGTCACTCATTCGTAAAAGCTGATTCTGTCCATGGTAGAATTGGAGCAGAATGGAAAAAAAGAGCGGACATATTAGATATGGCCGACGTCATTGACGTGATTCAGAAAGCTGACCAAAACAATGATGTCATATATTTACAAGCCGGTGATTTCAGACATTTGGGTATCAACACTATAATATAGTTATAAATGAAAAATATAATGAAACTTTCTGTTATATGGTTTTGTTAGTAAGTTTGGCAATTTTTTTTCCTATAATTTATTTATTTTTAGCAATTGAATTATGTAAATGAATTTTATGTACCTGAATACACAGAATGCTTATATATACTAAGTACTTTTTACCTGATAAACAATCGTGCAATTAATTAATTTTGAAATACTCTAGACTTCAGTCATTTTACGAAACATAGTATGTATTTACTTAATATGTTATGAGAGAGAGGAAACAAAAATGTTTAATATAAAATGATTTTATAAAACATAGTATGTGCTCTTACTAAGTTTTGTAAAAGCATTTTTTTAATATTATTTTCATCCACCTATCGCAGAACTAAGTATTCAACAAAACTCTTAAACCGTTTGTTCAATTGAATCTGCATAACGTAGGTAGGATAGAGCTCATTTTTTGTTATAATATTCACTAAATAGTTATACATTTTTGTTAGTAACTTCAAACGGCTTAACAAAAAAGATAAAAAGGCATTTATCTCAAAACTATAAAAATGCACTTACTATGTTTTGTCAAATCACGGGAGAGCTGTATCGTCTGCAACATTTGCAGACGATACAGCTATTCTAGCAGTTGGAAAAGATATTTCGGAAGCAACAAGCAAACTTCAAAAGACGCAGTTAATACGGTGAGCAACTGGACTAAAAATGGCGCATCTCATTAAATGAAGCAAAATCAGTACACGTCAACTTTACAAATCAAAATGTAAACTGTATTCCCGTGGTTCTCAACTCAAACCAAATTCCATATGCAAATACATCTAAATACCTTGGCATGACCCTCGATGCAAAGCTAAGATGGAAAGAACACATCAAGAAGAAAAAAGAAGAGTTAAACATCAAATATAGAAAAATGTACTGGCTCATGGGTAGAAATTCTGAGCTCTAAATACACAACAAATTGCTTCTATACAGGCAAATGCTAAAACCAGTATGGATCCATGGTATCCTACTTTGGGGTTGTACCAAGAAGACCAATGTACAAATGATACAATGCTTCTAAAATAAAGTGCTACGAGGGATTGTGAATGCCCCATTGTACATTAGGAATGACAACCTCCATAGAGACTTGAAGATGTGTAACAGGACCAAAGGTCATGTTAACAGAAATTTAACTATCCAGCTGTCCAGGCGGTCATCGTTCGTCGGCTAAGCTCAGGGTTGGGGGTGGGTAATTCTGGACAACCGAATAATCCTAGTTGGACCGCATGAGGGAAGGAAAAAAGGGATGAAGGAAAGGGAAAGGAAAACCAGCAGGCAACTCAACTTGTTTTAAAGCTACTCACCTAGACTTCATCCGATAAAATTACTCGATTTTTCACTCCATATTTACTCACTAATTATAACACTTCACAGCAAATAACCATAACACGTAATGAAAAAAAGAAAGAAAAAATAAACCAAAGAAAAGATCGAGGCAAAGAACAGAGAAAAATATGACCAATGAAAAAAAAAACAAGGAAAATGAAAATTATTAAGTTTTGAATGTAAATTAACAAAATTTCTATATTTGTAAGCAAAAATCACCATCACCCCAAAAAAAAATTGTAATTACTAATTAAATAAATAGCGTAAAGAATTAAATAAGTTAATAATTAATTAATTAATTAATGTTATGAAAATTAATACTATTGCTAATAAAAATAAAAAAAAAATAATTTGATCGATTTCCTTTAAGTATCATTATATTAATTATGTAATCTCAAAATTAAAAGAAAATTTAATTTATTACTTAAGGTGCAACATATAACTTATAGATTATCAAAAAAAGAAAGAAATAGATCAAATTATTTTCAACGGTACTTAGACATAAAATTGCATTATAATTATCTTACTAAATTATATTTTCGTTGGGCGCCATTCGTAATCCATTATCCATTCACAAATTATCAAAATTTTATCAGAATCATTTATTAAAATTTTATTAAATGTAATTATTAATTAAATGGTATTAATTGGTATTGTTGGCGTAAAGGTTAATGTGGTTGTTTTTAAAAATGAAAGTACCTCTTGTACTTCAAGCCGTATATTCGGTGTTATTTATTAACAAAATATTTATTTACAGTAATTAAAGTAAAGAGAAAAGAACTTCAAATTTATTTGGCTCTTCACATTTCTTTTGCCAACTAGGTATATAAATAATGTTCACTGATAAAATGTTTTAGATTGTTGCTCGTTCTAATAAATGTTTTAATCTGTTTTTAGAATTCGTTGAAAAAACAATAAATTCACTTTTTTTTGTTCGTAGAAGTTCGACTCCTTTTCTTATAATTTTTTTTATATTTTACTTCTATGCGCACAACGCGCGATTCACAATTTTGTTCATTTTCTAAAGATGAATGCCACTGTCATTTAGAGTCGCTAACATTTCTCCCCACTTAGTAAAGGTCTCCGATTACGATCCCTTATTGGCGACAAATTAGACGAATCTTCGTTTGATGACGGCATTCGTGATGCTGGTAAATTATTCGAACTTACGTCGAGTACCGCAACTTTTGCTACTGGTCTTGTGTATACTCCCTTTGAGGTTCTCACTACAACACTACGCACTTGTTGACCTGGTCCCATAATTGCATCTATGATAATTCCTCGCCTCCAACTATTTCGACGATCCGCATCCACTATCACCACAAGATCCCCCATTTTGATTGGATAACAGGGCTCGTGCCATTTTGTTCGTTTGGTAAGTGTTGGCAGATATTCGTTCACCCAACGTTTCCAGAATTTATCAGCAACCATCTGTGATATTCGCCATGACTTTCTAAGCAAAACATCGCGATCATGAAATTGTCCAGGAGAAGGAAGTCCATTTGATGACCCGATTAGAAAATGGTTAGGTGTAAGCGCCTCATCGCATTCGCTGTCCAAAGGAATGTATGTTAATGGTCGAGCATTTATAATGTTTTCTATCTCGGTTAGAATTGTACATAAGAGCTCATCTGACGGTTTTCTGCATGGTAAAGCTTGGTATAAACAGTTTTTTACAGAGCGGATCATCCGCTCCCAGCTTCCACCCATATGCGGTGCAGCAGGTGTTATAAATTTCCATTTTATTGTGGGATATTCTACAACTAATCGCTCAGTGTTTAGTATTTCGGCTTCCTTTTCTAGTTCATTTTTGAGGCCGACGAAGTTAGTTCCATTATCGGAATATATTTCCAAAGGTTGTCCTCTTCTGGCTATAAATTTTCTTAGACACATTATGCTCGAGTCCGTACTCATTGAATACGCCATTTCTAAATGAATTGCTCGTACCGTAAGGCATGTAAATAGAACACCCCATCGTTTTTCTGTTTTACGCCCATTCATTGTTTCCAGTGGCCCGAAGTAGTTCACACCCGTAAAAGTAAACGGCCTAGTATTGGCTGCTAATCTGGCTGGTGGCAGCTGGCACATTTCCGGAACTATGGGTTTTGCTTGTTTATTCTTACACTGCTGGCAATATATTCGGCTAATCTGCTTGACCAGCGGCCGAAGTCTAGTAATATAGTACCTTTGACGGATTTCATTCACTACTGTTTCATTATTCATATGTAGGTACTTAATATGAACATTTAGCACAATTAGTATTGTAATATTGTGTCCATTCGGAAGAATTGCTGGTCTTTTAACATCGATCGCAACACCCTCAATTTCGTCGATTCTCCCACGGATCCTTAGCACGCCTTTCTCATCAAGGTACGGCGACAACTGATACAGTGAGCTCTTTCGAGAAACGTTTTGACCTTGTGAAATATTATTTATTTCTTCCTCGTACCTTTCCCATTGCGCTAATCGAATTAGGTTCGTTTCAGCCTCCAACAATTCGTCGAAGTTTAATGGTCCCGTTGATCGATCAAGTCCCTTGAGTTTTGCCCTGATGTTGTTGATGTATCGCAATACATATCCGTGAGCCCGTCTTAGTCTTTCCCATCGACTAAATCTATTGACATCTGGTATTGTAATGAACTTAGGAGTTCCAATTTGGTGTGTCAGTATATATCGGCATTCTTCGGTTGGTTCAATAAAGTTCGATATAAGTGTCTGTGGCCAATTCTCTTCAGATTGAAGTAAAAACTGTGGTCCTGTGAACCATCGACTTTTTGAAGTTATCGTGCTTGAACCTTTCCATTTCGTTGCTTCGTCTGCTACATTATCCTTTGTTGGAACCCATCGCCACTCATCTGGTTCTGATGAATCCAATATCTCTGCGATACGCAGTGCAACGTATGTTTTATATTTTCTATGATCCGCTCGAATCCACCCAATAACTGTAGTTGAATCAACCCAAAACACGCATTTGTCAATTTTGATTGTATGCTCCGCAATTATTGTATTCTTCAAACGAACAGCAAGTACTGCAGCTTGAAGCTCTAATCGTGGAATTGAGAGTGCTTTAAGCGGAGATACCTTTGTTTTCGCGCTCACCAAGCAGCATTGCACGCCCGTTGCTGTTTTCGTTCGAAAATAAGCTACCGCTGCATACCCCTTTTCACTAGAATCTGCGAAAATATGTAGTTGAACAGATTCTATAACTGATGAAGGCAAAACGCTGGTATAGCATCGTGGGATTTCCACTTTTTCTATTTCCGGCAGCAATTTTATCCACATCAGCCACTTATCATATTCCTTGTCGAGAATCTCTTCATCCCAATCTATTTTTGATCGCCATATTTCCTGCATTAATATCTTAGCGTAAGCCAAGAAATTTGCTATTAGGCCCATAGGATCGAATATGGACATGGTTATACGTAGCACCAAACGTTTAGTGGGCTTTGCTCCCGATAATATTTCTTGACTGATTCGATGATGGTTAATTGCATAACGAAAACAATCTTGGGTGATGTCCCACCACATTCCTAATACTTTTTCCTGATCGAGTCCCAATGGAAAATCTTTTCGGTTCACTTTTCCTGGCTCATCCAAAGCTGTCAAAACTTTTGTAGAATTTGATATCCAATTTCTGATTTCAAATCCAGCCTTTGAATGTACGTACTTAACTTCTCTCGACACTTTAATCGCTTCATCTTCTTCTTCGAAACTTTGAAACCAATCATCTACGTAGTGGTTTTTTAGTATTGCATTCGCCGCCGCTGAATATTGTTGCGCATGCTCAATAGCATTTATATTTTTTACGTATTGTGCTGATGACGGTGAACAAGACGATCCAAAGGTCATTACTTGCATAATATATGTTTCTGGTTCCTCATCGTCATCATAATCTCTCCAAAGGAAACGCTGTGAATCTTGATCCTGCCGGTTAATTCGAATTTGATGGAACATCTCTCGAATATCCCCACATATTGCGACACGCCGTTCTCTGGCTCGATACAAAATTCCTAGTAGTGATGATAACTGGTCTGGACCTTTAAGCAGCATGGTATTGAGTGAAACCCCTTTCACCTTGGCTGCCGCATCCCAAACCATACGAAATTTATGTGGTTTGTTGGGATTATGTACTACGAAGATGGGAAGATACCACGTTCTAGCCTTTTTCTTTTTTTCTACTCCTACTAGTTTGCGTGCGTAGCCCTTTGCCACATATTCCAGCATCTGTTTTTTCATATTTTGCTTCACGTTTGGATTTATTTTCGCCTCTAAACATTTAAGTCTTTTCAAAGCCATCGGATAAGAGTCTGGAAATTCAATATTGTCGTATTTCCATAGTAATCCCGTTTCGAAATGATCTCCTTTACGAATAGTAGTTTTCTCGAGTAGTATTCGGGCTCTCTCGTCTTCCTTTGATTCCAACAATTTAATCGGCCGATTCACACCATACGACTCGATTGTATAGAACGATTTGACTAGTTGTGTCAGTTCAACATTATTACTTTCCTTACAATCGCACAGGTGGAAATTATGATTGTTTACAGTTTGGGTGCCGTGTGACAGTGATGGACCTCCTAGAACCCATCCAAGCCGTGTTTTACATGCGATTGGTTCGTTGAAAGACCCTTCTCGAATATCCAACGGCACTGCCATATGCCAATTGTCTAAGCCAATCAGAATTTTGGGCTCTGCTCCATTGTATGATTTAAGAGGAATGTTTTTCATATGTGGATACATTTTTGTAATAATTTCCATATCTAGACTCTGTTTTGGAAGTCCCAAGCTCTGTACAGTGCGCACTCCGTATAAATTGTATTTTCGATTTGATGTTAGAGCTGCAATTTGTAAATTAACTTTCTGAGAATCCTTCTCCAGTCGAGATGAGTTGCCAGTCCATTTTAGACATAGCATTTCCTCTTCACCTTTCAGCTTTAGTGCATCAGCTATGCTGTTATCCATTAATGTTAGTGATGAACCGTCATCCAAAAACGCGTATGTATTGATCTCAATATCTTTGTTATATAATGTTACTGGTATAATACGAAACAGTACCTCTGGTGTTGAGTGCCGGTGTACACCTAAATTTGCACTACTTTCGCCAGGTTTTGTTGTGTGTTCTATTGGCTTATTCGATGGTGCCTTTTTTATGTTGCTTGAGTTTGGATTGTGCAACAAGTAGTGATGTCGTCGTTGGCAACCGTCAACGCTGCACTTTACATTCGATCGGCATCGGATAAAACTGTGTAAATCTGTTAAACAGAGTTTGCATAAAGCTTTATCTGTAACTAGTGTCCATCTTTGCTGTCGACTACTAGTGAGGAATTTAGTGCACTTATCAACCTTGTGTTTAGAGCCGCTACATACAGGACATGGTTTTTCTATCATGAACGTTTTCTCTGGATGTTTAGATTTTATTTCGTTGGTTACGTTTATATGAGCCGAATCTCCCTGATTTACTTGATGGCCGTCTTCGAATTCGTTCGCCAATTCATGAGTATAACTTGGATAATCTCTTCGTTTCTTATCTATTTTTTGCTCACTTCTGTTATCTAGCTTTGCATCATTTAATGGTACCACTTCACTGGCTGCCTCTGCGAGATTGTATAGCCACCCGCTAAATGCGCTTAATGAAGCATTGCCGGTTAATAACTTATATTTGCCCCATTCCAATTTAGTTGTTGTTGGCAACTTTTCTATGAGTTCATACAGAAGAGTTGGGTTACTTAGATGCTCTTCGAGTCCAGAAGCTCGTATTGTAGCTACCAAATTTCGTACCGATAGCGCAAAGTTTATTAATTGATGTAAATTATCTGATTTAATTATGGGCTCAGCTTTTACTTTGTTCACTAACGTTAAAATTATATACTCTGGACGACCAAATCTCATTCGTAAGGTACTTATGATATCATCCACTTCCGTTGTCGTCAACAGCAAACTTCGTACAGAATCCAATGCTTTACCTCTTAAACAGCGTTGTAGTCGTATAATATTTTCTCCATTTGAGAAATTACACTGTTCGTTCGACATTATAAAATTATTATAAAACATCGCCCATTCCGCTGGATCTCCCGTAAACATTGGAAGTTCGCGAGGAAGTGCTTGTCGTGCTGCTAGTTGTCTGGTTGATATTATGGACGGTTTTTGCATGGTCACCGATGAACGGTATTTCTGTTGGTCGCATGATTTTTTCTCGTTGTAGGCCGGAGTTCTTATTTTAGATTTGCCAGAATCATTGCTACGACAATATATATTGGTTTGTTGTGTCTTGGTAATAGTTTTCTCGAGCTGCGACGATTTTGCCCAATTTTCAATAGCTAGCCGTTTGGAATATCGTACAGTCGAGTGTATACTGTTCATTAAATCACCATTTTGTGATCCTTTGGAAGATGCTATTTCTTGGAGAATGTCATATTTTTTTTCAATATATTCTTCCATCCAACGGTTCTTCTCCTCCAGCTTCATAAGTTCTAACTTCTTTGTATGCAACGATTTGTTGGTGGAACTTGATGATGATGATGCTGCCTCATTTATCTGTGTCAATCCACTTGTCCCTTGTTTTATCGAAACTTTTTGTTGTTTCGTTTCATCGGATGATTTGTTTTGCAATTTTAGTTTTGTAAAAGATTCATGTGTATCGTTCGATATAATATGAGCTGCGGTTTGTGATTGCATCATAAAACGTTTGGTTGATGTTTGTTTTTTATTTGCCTTAGTCGTGTTGAGTGGGTTTGCGGCAAACGAGGAGCCTTCGTTCTGCTCATGAGTATTTGTCACTTGCGCGTGTTCCAGCACTGTTCGATCACCATTTAGATGTGTGGTTTGATCAAGTTCGCTAAAAACCGACTGTTGTGACGACATACAATTTACACAACTCCAGTTCTCAATTTCCATTTCACTTGCCCTTTTATTAACACTAGCACAACTAAAATGATACCACTGTTTGCAGACCTCACATTCAATCATGTTGTCTATTTCGTTGTTTGCTTGACACGATCCACAATCTTTTCTTTTTCCATCTGTGTCTGTCATTACTGTACTTTTGATTGTTCCTTCTATTTTACTTTTTTGACTCTGTTTTTTGGAGTTATATTTCGTTGGTGCTGTTGCAAGCATTGTTGAAGCCCCGTTCTGTTGAGTCGTTACTTTTGAGGAATTCGTACTGGACATATTTATTTGTTATTTACAAATAGTACAGTCTTTTTTAATAGAGTTTAAATTTGAAGAATGTTGGCGTAAAGGTTAATGTGGTTGTTTTTAAAAATGAAAGTACCTCTTGTACTTCAAGCCGTATATTCGGTGTTATTTATTAACAAAATATTTATTTACAGTAATTAAAGTAAAGAGAAAAGAACTTCAAATTTATTTGGCTCTTCACATTTCTTTTGCCAACTAGGTATATAAATAATGTTCACTGATAAAATGTTTTAGATTGTTGCTCGTTCTAATAAATGTTTTAATCTGTTTTTAGAATTCGTTGAAAAAACAATAAATTCACTTTTTTTTGTTCGTAGAAGTTCGACTCCTTTTCTTATAATTTTTTTTATATTTTACTTCTATGCGCACAACGCGCGATTCACAATTTTGTTCATTTTCTAAAGATGAATGCCACTGTCATTTAGAGTCGCTAACAGGTATATATTATTATTATTATTATGATTATTATTATGAATTATATTATATGAATTAATTTAATTGTAATTTTGTAACTACCTGTAGTAGCGTATTACAAAATGCAATACCACTACAATAATAGGCCGATTTTCTATATAGAAAAATTACATGAGTTGGATAGGTAAATACAAACAAAAACATGGGCGTCATAGGATGAACAAAAAATTACATGGGACGAAAAAAAAAATCTTTACTTGTTTCAACAAATCTGGTTTATTATCTACAAATATAATTTATCTGAAGGATCACGATAAATATTGATATTTTGAGAAACATTTCCAATAAAAATATTTCTCTACTGATTAACTTTTCATTTACTGATTTAGTGATAAAGCAACTACACAAGTTTTCAATAGCACGTGAGCGGTGCGCTTATAAGTTTTTTAATTTCTCTTGGCTCTCGGCACTTGTATTATTTGTTTTGGTTTTGTTTCACGACATACAGTACCGAAGAAAAATATGAACTTAATTTCACACATTTTATTTGTGTAATGAATTTTAGATTAAAGGGTATAATTTTTGTGTGATACAATAAATTTTTTATTTATATTCGATTGTGTTTTGTATATTATAAAAATGAAACATAGGAATATTTTACCACAGCACACATAATATACAAAATTATTATGTGTGATATTCTACCTTCTCAAGTTTCAATATCGTGGATAAACCATATCCTAATTTTTAATCTTTACTGTAAATTTTACACAAGCCCACAAAAAAATCCACTTGTCGATAAAATTGAATTTTTTTTAGTAATTATGTACCACCAACTAAATCAGGCAATTGGGCTTGTCATTAGTATTGATTGATTAAAATGTATTTTGGTTTATTACACCGTATTAATTAAAAATCAAGTTTTATTTGAACAAAAGTAAAACACAAAATATTTTGTTGTCATACGCAAAGACGTACACCCATCCCCTTCAACATATTTTGGTTTACTAAAAAAGTAAAACAGCATGCAAGAGCGGCAGTAAAACAATCTCGTATATTTTTGTTTTTCTTTTATTTGTTGTTACGGTGTAAAACTAAGTTGCTGCTTTAATTGGAATATTACTAAATGAAAAGTTTTCTCAAAACAATTTTTTTTTAAATAATTCAATAACAAAATATCCCTATTTATTTTTGGCAATGTATTATTCAATTTAACCTGAACGATACAAACTATTTATTAAAAATAATGAAATTGTTTTTTTGTTGCCATGTATTTTGGTTTCGTGTTGTATGGAATTCTCATTTCTTTTTGTATTTACATATATGTACCAACAAAATTATTACAAGAAATGGCCTGTTATTGTAGTGGTATTGCAAAATGTTATAATCTATTTTGTTGAGTTTTTACACTGAACGTAACCACAATAAATTCGAATGTTGTTATTGCACAACGTAAAATTATAGGTAGTGACCAGTTTAAACAATACTATGAGGTTTACGATGTTAAATTCTTAGTTTTTTTTCGGAATAATCTAAACCCCTTGATATAAATTATTAAACGGGTTTCACTTAATCATTTATGTTAATCGATTTTATTATTATATTAATATTAGTTTAGTTATCTAATTTCTTATTGATTTAGTTTGATGAGATGATGAACATTATGTCTAGGTAACCAATTTATAAGGCTAGAGTATTTTTACAAAGCCTATACAGTTTTCTTTAAACCACGTTTTCGTGCTAATTTGTTTAAAAAGTCCACCGTTAGATCACGAAACACTTTCTTTAGAATTAAAATCGCAGTAATTCTTAATTATAATTAGGTTATCACTTAAACATTTATTTATAATTTGATTAAAAATATTTAAACTAGAGCTTTAACAAATTCAAGAAAAAAAAAATTAATTTTAATTATAAACTTTCAACTTCGTAATTTTTGATTTTCTCTTTTTCTTTATTTAATGACCCAGTTTATGAATTTATTGGGTTGTTTATTATTTTTAAACAGAAGGTACTCGACCAAATTCTAAAATCAACTGCCGGTCTATTTTCTTCTTTTCTTCCTACTATGTTTTGTTTTTGCATTTATGGTTATTAACTGATTTATTTAAAAAAAATATATATATAATTTCTCGCTTTTAAAGACAGAGGTCTCAATAAGAAAACTGAAACCATAAACCATGTTCCACAACAGTCCGTTTCACCGTATTCCGGACTCGGTGTTATGAAATATTTTTTTTTTCCGTGTCATATTTTTTTATAACAAAACTTCAAGGTATATGGCACGAATATAATTTCGTTACAGATGGAATACGTCACCGATGAAATAAACAACCAAGAAAGGAAACACGTACAGCGCTTATCTCTACACGAAAATACAGATATCCGTCGTATGGTGGACACCACTAGCGGAGTGAGGAGACTCCAAAGGCAGAAACTGCTGGAGCTGGGCAGTTTGGTTTAGAATAAGAAAGTATTATAAAATGAGTAATCAATAGGTTACTCATCTTAACCCGAGAACTTAATTTAAGAAAGATAAAATACTAAATGATCTCTGAATCAGTTGTAATATTATATAAATAAATAAATTTATTAAAAAAAAAAAAAATAAAAAAAAAAAAAAAAAATTGAATAGTACAATCTTATCACATGATAATTTATTATTAATGATGATAACGCACTTATTTGAAACTAATAAGTGGAGGGAGTGTGGGTTTACAAGCAATCAATATTATAAAATTATTTTCTGGTGCATTTGGGAAAGTGGAAGTTTTAGCGTCTGTACTTGAAGGATGCGGTGGTCAAATTCTTATTTTGATTATTTATAATCCTCCACCAACTCGTTCTGAAGATATTGATAATTTACAAGTGATTTTTTCTCAATATTTATCTCAGTATGTAAAAATTATTTGCTGTGGTGACTTTAACTATAATATGTTAGTTAGTAATAAATTTACTGATTGTCTAAATTTATACAACTTGTATTATTTACCGTTTGGACCAACTAGATTAGAAAATACCTTATTGGATTTAATTATATTATATAAATTTGACAAAGAAAATGTTATATCTTTTGGACAGCTTGCAGTTCCTGCCATATCTGACCATGATTTAATTTTTGCCAGTTATAAATTTAGTCGAGTTAGAGATAAAATTACATATACCTATGTTCCTGATTATAAAGGTATTAATTGTGAAAAATTTATAAACTCGTTCTGTTCATTAGACTGGTCAAATCTTTACTGGTTTTCTGATGTAAATAATTTACTCGATGCATTTAATTCAAATTTTGTATATTTGGATTCCATTTGTGTTCCTCGCAAAAGAATTATTTACAAATGCCTTTCTGCTCCTTGGTTGAATGCTAACATTTTGTATTTAATTAAATGTAGAGAGCGTTCTTACAAATCCTTCAAGAGATCTGGTTTACAGAATGACCTTGTATCATTTAAATATTTTAGAAATAAAACAAACAAAGCTATTAGGAAAGCTAAACAACTATTTTATTTTGGTAATGTTAACAACTCTAAAATATTATGGAAAAAATTAAAATCACTGGGTGTTTCATGTAAATCAAGTGAAACGCCTATTGTGTTTTCTGCTGAAGAAATTTTGAATGGGATCCGCAAATTAACTGACTGTAAAGGTGTTCTGCCTTTACCTCATTCTGAATTTTTTTGTGCTAGTAACGATACTTTGGTATTTGATTGTGTAGATGAACCTATGGTGCTGAATGCGGTCCAAACTGTCAAATCGGATCTGATAGCATTTGATAAGGTAAATTTCAAATTAATAAAATTATTTATTGATTTATTCTTACCTCTAATCACGTACATTATGAACCAGTGTTTGACGAAATCTGTTTTTCCTAATTTTTGGAAGGTAGCTTCTATCATTCCTCTTCCTAAGAAGGATGTAATTGACAGTACTGATGATATTCGGCCGATAAGTATATTACCTGCTTTATCGAAGGTACTTGAGAAGATTATGAAAATTCAAATTAATGAACACCTACACAGGTTTAATTTTTTAAGCAAATTCCAATCGGGTTACAAATCTAATCATAGCACTACTACCGCTCTTGTGCATATTGTTGATGATTTATCAACAATTTTGGATAAGGGTAATTCATTTGTTATTTTAGTCCTTTTAGATTTTTCAAAGGCATTTGATTGTGTTAATCACATACTCTTGCTTCAAAAATTACATTTATATTATAAATTTTCGGATTCTGCCATTAGTTTAATTCATTCTTATTTGAGCAATCGTAAACAATTTGTTAAGCATGGTGATGATGTTTCTGATATGTGTGAGGTAATCACTGGTGTACCTCAGGGTTCTATATTAGGGCCTTTACTCTTTTCAATTTATATTAATGATCTTCCTTCGAATATTCTAAATTGTCGATATCATCTTTATGCTGATGATTTGCAACTTTATATTGGTGGCGACTTTTCAAGGCTTGATGAGATTGTTATACAACTTAATGCTGACCTTAAAAATATTTCGATGTGGTCTAAAAATAATTCACTTTCCATTAATGTGCGTAAGAGTAAAGCATTATTCCTGAATAGATGTAATTCACTTAATATTATGCCGGAAATTTTCTTGGATAATGATATAATCTCATTTGCTCCAAATATTAACAACTTGGGATTAATATTAAATTCTAAACTTAGTTGGAATGATCACGTTAACTCATTGTGTCAACGTGTGAATTATAGTTTGTATTCACTTAGATTGTTAAAAAAGATTTGTCCCACTAATATACGGTTATTCCTGGTTAAAAGTTTAATTATACCAATTTTTACATATTGTGATGTAGTATTTAATAATTGTGATAGTTCTGCTAGGAATTTACTTCAGATAACATTTAATAATTGCACACGATATGTTCATGACCTCCGCAAGTTTGACCATATTTCGCCTTTTAAAGATTCTATTTTGGGATGTGACTTGTTTGAGTTTTATTGTTACAGAACTGCTGTTTTTATTTATCGTATTATTAAATCGGGGCTTCCGACATATTTGTATGAAAAGTTAAATTTTTCTACGTCCTTACGTACGGCTAATATCAACTTGCCTATAAATAGGACGAATATTTATAACCATTCTAGTTTGATGAACCTGATTATCACATGGAACAGCTTGCCTCTGGAACTAAAACGTATTAGTTCAGTTGATATATTTAAAACTAATGTTTTCAAATTTGTAACAAATAATGATTATAATTGATTTTGTAAATAATGTATATAGTGTATATATAGTTGTATATATATGTATGCAAGTATGTGTATATGTATATATATGTGTATGTATGTATATATATACATATGTGTATATATATATATATGCATATGTAATTGTATATATTTTGTATATATTATGCTTGTAATTTATATTATGTTATGTTTAATTGTTGTTATGTTGTATTGTTATTTTTGTTATTTGTTTCTTTGTTGTCCAAAAACTTTATAGTTTATATACACACATATTAAATAAATAAAAAAATAAAAAAAAAAAAATATTCTGCTCCCAATAATGAATCTTTATTTATTAGATGACCAGCTCATGCGGTTTAAGACTTTTAATGCGTCTCAGTTCTTGTGTTATGTCAAGAAGTTGTATTGCTTCACTGTTGGTATGTTGCAGTAACCTTCTTTCATGTTTGATGGTAAATTGCTGGATCACTTCATCAATCCATTTAACGTTTAGGTCGTTGTGTAATTCCTCGTTGGTTACGTAGCGGTAAGCATTCGTTATTGCTCGTAGAAATTTGAACGATTTGATTGTTTAGTACAGCCCCAGAGTTGGAAACCATACGTCCAAATTGGTTTAATTATCGATTCGTGGATCAGGCGTTTACAGTACAGGCTACGCTTAGAATGTCTTCTTATTAGCCAGTACATCTCACGTTGTTTTATTTTCATTTGCTCTGCTTTTTGTCTAACGTGATATTTCCAGTTCAATCTTGAATCGAGATGCAATCCGAGATATTTAGCAGATTCAGCTTGGAGGATTTGTACCCCATTGAGAAATGTATGGATGTTGCTATTTTTGTGACGCAACGTGTATGGTACATGTACCGATTTCAGCTCGTTAAGCTTTATTTTCCAATCCCTGGTTCATTGGCTGTTTCTATCGAGTGCTTGCTGTAAATAATCTACTGCTTGGTTCTGCGAATCGCTTGATGCCAATACTGCGGTATCATAGAAACCATCAACATTTCCATCGATCAGAAAAATCCAAAAAAAAAATTACGATACGAAATACGAATTACGATTACAAAATTACATACTCTTACGATTAAAAAAACAGTCAACACTTGTGTATGTTGCTTTATCACGAGTAACAAGTCTAGGAGCTGTTCATCACGTCGGCTTTCAATGATCATATCTTCTACTAAATGGGGTTATAATGGGTGTTACGATAGAGTTTGAATTATTCGCACGTACATAATTTAAATAAATTACGGTTTTAAATAAAAATTAATTAGTATCAGTAACGATTTTATTTGGGGCCATGTGCCTTCAAAACAAATAGTTTAAGTGCGGGACAGTGATATCAGTGTTGGTGGTACCCCAATAAAGGGGCCCATCAAACCAAAAGTTAACATTTGTCGAAAAAATTTGTATATCAAATTTTTCAGTTAGTGTCAGTGACGATTTTATTTGGGGTCCTGTGCCTCCAAAATAAATAGTTTAAGTGCGGGACAATGATATCAGTGCTGGTGGTACCTCAATACAGGGGGCCACAAAACAAAAGTGAACAAAATAATTGAAATTTTCCGAAAAAATTTTGACACAATAAAACAAATTTAAAAAATTTATTTTTACCGGGTTGCAATAATTTTTGATTGAGTTGGTTGAGTGTTTGGAGTTCATACCTACCTAGTGCTCCCTGTCCTATATTTTTTGATTTATATGATTTAAGTTTAACCACCACCTAGTGCTGGTTAAACTTAAATCATATAAAGCAAAAAATATTAACACCATGTCGGAACACGGAGATTCTCACTCTGGGAGTGAGGACATAATTACGAGAACATAGAAACGAGACCAGAGGTGCCATCAGCAAGAAAACGTCCTTGCAAACAAAATGAGGCAGGTGAACTTTCCAATCTAAAAACAATTATTTTAAATTTAAATCAACAAAATAAAATATTAAAAGATCAATTTTAAGTACTTTTGAGTAGTAACACTTTTTCGGCTCCGCTAAATTTTGTAACCCCAAATAAATTCTTGCCTCATCTTGATGAGTTGGATGAGGCTAATCATGATATTGATATGATCGCTTTATCACAAAAAAATATTCATAATGATAAGCCAGAAAATGAGTTTGAACTGGTAAAACAAAAAGTGCGCTCCAAGAACATTAGTGAAATAGAAAACAAACATTTAAAACAAAATAAAAACACAATTAATAACAAAAGAAATAATAATAATAATAACAAAAATAATAACAATAATAATAATAATAAAGATATAACGAAGTAACAAAACAAAAACGGACTCCAAGACCGCCACCAATTCATATCCATGGTCAGGATATTAAACATACAATACAGCTAGCGAAAGGCACAAATGTTAAAGAATTTGAAGTGAGACGTGTAAATATTAATAAACATACAATTTTAACAGACAATTTGGACAATTATACTAAATTAAAGACTATTTTCGATGAGGTCAAAACAAAATATTTTACTTATACACCAAAGCAACTAAAATTAAAATCACTAGTACTGAGAGGTTTGACAGAAAATGAGGAGCTAGCAGAGTTACAAACCGAAATCGAATAAGATGCAGAAATTAGGGTCGAAAAAATCATCCAAATTAAATCAAAGAGAGCGGGAGAACAAGCAAAATTAATACCATTGTACATTGTACAATTTTCAACAAATACGCCACTAACAAAGGTGTATAATATTAAACATATTAATTATCAGAGAGTGTTATGGCAACAATTGAACAAATCGAGCGGCATTATGCAATGTAGGAATTGCCAACGGTATGGTCATACTGCGGCCAACTGCAGATTAGAATTTAGATGTGTGAAGTGTGCCGAACCTCATGAGCCGGGCGAATGTAAAGTTGAACGAGAGACGACCAAAAAGGAAATATATTGTACAAATTGTAATCGGAATGGCCATCCCGCATTGTACAAGGGTTGCAGATGGTGCAAGCTATGATGCATCGATTGCAACAAAAAATCGAAGAGTGGAACGCATGCGGAGAGAACAGGAGGTCGAGGCCCAACAATAACACGACAGCAGCAGCAACAGCCAACGAATAATATGCAGCACAATGCAACAATAAAACAATTAACAACGGGAATGGGCGGAATGGCTCGTACGATGCAAGAGCAGAGTGAACAAATCGCGCAACTCCTTCAGATTATTGCTTCATGGTAAATAATCAACAAAATCAAAATTCAAACATTGCAATAAATGCCAAATCAATTGTGAGTATTCAGAGACGTCTAAATTTATTAAAATTTTTGGAATATCATTCGCCAGACTGCCTCCTGGTCAATGAAACAAAATTAAATGCTCGGCACAAAATCGAATTTAAAAATTATAAGATGGTGAGACAGGATCGAATCAATGCAACGCAAGGTGATGGCACCGCCATTTTAATTCGGAATGGAATCAAATTCAAAACAATTATACCACAAGGACTAAATAATCGGCCTGGTCTTGAGATTGCCATAATCAAACTTAAAATTATAAATACATTAAATCACCTATTTTTGATATCTATTGATCGTTTCGTTGAAGAGTGGAGCAAAATTTTCCAAAACTTAAATTTACAAAATCCTAACAATTACTATATAATAGCGGGGGACATAAATGCGAAACATACAAATTGGGCCAACACAACAAATAATTTAAGGGGCAATCGACTCAACCGGTGGATCATTGAAAATGCAATAGAATATCGAACAAAAATTTATCATAGTGACTTGCCAACCATAATAAGATCTGGAAGCTATTTAGACCTGGCCATTGCGGACGAGCGCATCAAAATTCTAACAAACGGCAGAGGAGAAATTCCCACCCATCGATATGACAGTGATCATAAAGCAATTGAGGTGGTGGTGAGAGAAGTGGGCGAGCTAGAAATGGGCACCAATGAGGCAACGAAAAGGATATGGTACAATTTTGCGGATACAAATTGGGACACATGGACCGAACAGATAACGAATATGCACCGTCAAGCAGCGGACTATTATGAACGGGAGGATTTCAATGGTGATCATCAACAACAAGTATTTATGACACCCAACACACACAATCTAGATGACGACGAAATTATTATTCATATTGAAAAAATCACTAAATTACTTTTGGACAATATCAAGGAGAATGAGCCCAAAATTAGGCGATGCAATAATATGCAGTGTTATACAAATGCCACAATAGAACGTCTGTATAAGGAAAAACGTTTTTTGATAACAAAAATTAAAACGTTCCGGCGTAACATCAGACGACACAATTATAATTTTGGCAATTTTGCGGCGACAAATCAAAATCAAAGGGAAATTCAAATTTGGAACAACGAAATTAAACGGACGGTTCAATTAATTGAACAAAATGTTAAAATACAAATCGAGAAATATTGGGTCAATTGTATGAAGCAAATTAAACCAGGAATCAAAATGTGACCCGACATTATAAGAAACTAACACAGAAGGCTAAAGACATTAGTATACGGGCGATCGAGATCAATGACCAGGATACGGGAGAATATCATCAACTTAATATATCATGGGACGAGATGACACATTTTGAAAATAAAATTACAATTTTGGACGAGCAAATAAATTTGAATATTATTGGGCACCACATCGAAAAACATACGAAACGGAATCCATCCCCTTGGCAAAATAGAACATGAGAGGCAGGTGAACACAATTGTGGAACCAATTAAACGGAGACATGGGGAAGACAAGTTGGCGAAACGGTCCAAAACGCAGTTTACACACAATAATAGAGCGGAGGCACCCGAACAACCGGCTGATGAACCAGACAGACTATTTCATTAGTTGTGACTATTTGGCTAACATCTTGCGCACCGCAAACAATAAAAAATCTTTTGGTCCAGATCTAATCCCAAATATTACACTAAAACATCTTCCAAATTCTATAATTACCGAACTTTGTATAATTTTCAATCATCTACTAAATAACAAAACTTTTTCAAATTGTTGGAAGGTGGCGAGAATATTTCCAATCCTGAAAAAGAATAAAAATGGTACAGACGCAGAAAATTACCGACCCATCAGCCTCCTGTCGAATTTAGGAAAAATTTACGAAATCATTATCAATGAGAAGATTATGGATCATGTCAATAAAAACAAAATTATACCAGACAATCAATTTGGTTTTCGGCAAGGGCATAGCGCAATACACGCAATTACTAAATTAACAGCGGACGTATGTCACAATTTGAGCTTTAAGCAATCAACGGGCGCAGTACTCATTGACATAAAAAATCCTTCGAGTACATTTGGCTGGATCGACTGTTGGCAAAATTGAAAATTTTAAATTCGGCAATGATCTAATTGAAATTATCTTTCGCGGAAATGATTGGGAATCAACAACTAAATTCGGAAATTATTCAAGTGTGTGCATATGCAGATGATATGGTCATCTATAGTAGTAAATATTTGGTTGGAGATATTCAAGCCTAATTGCAAAAGGCAATAGATTATGTACAGGATTACCTGAATACGTGGAGAATCGAAATGAACGTGGCCAAATGTGAATTGATACTTTTTCGCAGCCCGCTAAGGAATGCGAACCGAGACTTAAAAAGAAATTGGCGAAAGCTCAGAGTAACGGCCTACGATCAACCAATAGTATTAAAGGAGTCAGTCAACTATTTGGGCGTGAACATTAACAATATATGCTATATGGCGGCACATACAACAGCACAATTGGACAAGGCTCGTAAAGCGTTCATAGGAGCGAGACGTTTTTTTTACAGTAAACATATTGGTGAAAGAGTTAAAACAATCGGATATATGGCACTCATCCGCCCAATAATAACATATGGATGCCAGGTGTGGTTTAATCAGGTGCCACGCTACATGGAACGAATAAGAATTTTTGAGAGGAAATGTATACGACACTGCAGAAACAAATATCGCAAAGCAGAAACTAGCTATCTCCATTACATTTCAAACAAGAATCATTGTGAGAATTTTGACGCAGACCGAATTGATGTACATATAATTAAATTAATAAGAAATCATATATTACGAGCGACATTAAACACTTATAATTCATTGATATGCGGACCGTATTACATCGATGAGCGGATGGCACAACATTATTATTTTCTATGTTCTGAGAAGGCCTAATGAGAAGTGGTTTGAGGCTGATAAATTCAATAATCCAGGTGAATATCTACGGTTCGACACAAGTATCAAACAACAAAAAGCCAATGAGTTTGAGGACAGATGTTCCAAATACTGGTGGTTGACAGCGGGAGGATGAACCCCATTTAGAGATAGTAATTTAAGATAAAATTTTATTATAATCTCGTATAAGTAATTTTAAGTTTTTCGCTTAAATCATTTCTTCGTCTGAGGGTTGTGTTAGAGATTAAATACTGTTTTTTTGTTAACATTTTTTATTCAGTTCATTATTACTTTACATTATATAATTGTTACATTGTTCCTTTGCCTTATTTAATATTTAATTCAAAATTAACTCTTTCACTACTGGCGCACATTATAATGTACATGACATTCAAACCTCTATTGCTCTATGCGCCTATAACTTATACTATCTATACTCGTGCTTCAGTTTTAATTGTTACTTTCTTTGCATTCTTGTTTACATTTTATAGCTCAAATTTGACCAATTTTAATAAATAATTGTATTTTTGTTTAGTTCAGAGTGATTTTTGGCCGGTGACAGAAGGGCTCTTAACAAAAACACGTATTTCATCAGTAAGTACAGCTTAAATAATTAAAACCTATTTTTTAATGCATTTAGTAAGAGTCAGAAATCACAAAATAATTGTGTGTACATTTGCATATATTAATTTAAGAAAGTCATTTGTACATTTGGATGGACATCATACATTTTATTCATTAAAATGTACAATTCTTCTGAAATGTGTAAAGTTGTACATATAAAAACACAAAATACAAAATTTATGTTTAACAGGAAAAATGTCGCGAAAAATTATAGGCGAGGAAAACTGTCTCGCGGTTTTGATGGAAATGAGTGATATCTCAGATTATGAAGAGGACGAAGTTGAGCCAACAAATTTTTTTAATTTTAATGATGAAAATTTTGAGGCGCCAAAATTAAAAATATCAAATCGGACTCGCATAGAAGATGAACAAGACGAAAATATCGATGAAAACTTGATTGAACCAGATGAAAATAATTTCGAAAATATTGTTGGAACAAAATATTGTTGGACAAAAACTTTTGTTGAAAATTATTTTACGTCAAATACATTACTTGAAATTCTTTAAAAAAAATATATAAATGCCGCCGGAACAGTAAGAATAAATCGTTTTATGAAACCCCCTTTCCAGGACGATGAGGAATTCAAGAAATAACCTCGCGGTTCTTTTGACGAATTAAGTGACCGCTAACAAAACGTAGTTATCGTCAAATGGTTTGATAATAAACCTATTCACATTGCCTCCAATTTTATTGGAAAATGTGAACTAAATACGTGCAAAAGATGGGATAACATTCTTAAACGGCACATCGAAATTCAACAGCCGGAAGTTGTCAATTTATACAACAAACATATGTGTGGTGTTGACACCCTGGACCAAAGCTTATCTTATTACCATACTTTTATAAAATCGAAAAAATGTACTTTACGTGTAACAATGCATTTCCTCGATATGGCGATTTCATCAAGCTGGAAGGAGTATAAAACCGAGATGTTAAGGAATAATGAGCCCAGAAAAAATATAAAAGACCTTCTTGATTTCCGAATGGAAATCGAGTATTACTTGATCAACGTTAGTCAGGCTCATACCAGAAATCGTGGCCGCCCTTCGAATGTCGAACCTACCATTGTGCCTTCTTATAGACAACGAAGTGAGGTACGTCCAACTATTGACATTCAACTCGATGGCATATTACATTTACCTGATGCCGATAATAACAAGGAAGCTACTCGTTGCAAGCTTCCAGGATGCCAGGGCCGCACACATTTCATGTGTCTTAAATGTAAAATCCATTTATGGTTGTTAACCCTTTCATGTTTTACTAACACAATTGTGCGAGTAGGGCAAAAGTACCATGTCAAAAATTTAACGCCATACATACTATGATTTTTTACTCACACAATTGTGTGGGTTGGACTTCAATTGAGCCATTTTTTTTTTGGTTGAGAAAGGGTTAAGCAACAGAAATTGCTTTAAGCAATTTTATACCTTCGCACGCTCCACCACACATATTTAGTAATAAATAATTATACATGTAAATATGTATATTTATGTGCTAATTTACGCACATAAACATGCATATTTACTTGTATCGCTATTTTTTAATTTTTTATGTACTTAAGTAAACAATTTGTGATACGAGTACCTACAAAATGAAGTTGTGATATAAATTAATTTAATGAAATAAAAAATAAATACTGAAAAATTTAATTAATTTTAATGAGTTTTACCAAAAATGTACATTATAATGTACGGCCCAATTCTACCCCCCTCTGGCACAAGAGGATCTAATTTTCTCAAAAACTTCATAATCATGGCCTGTTTAACCCATAAATCTAGTATTATAATTTTTTTTGTTGGCTGGATTTAATTCAGGAGTGAAAGAGTTAAGTTCTATTTTCAAATATGTTAAGCTTCTGAGTGCCCATATTCGGGACAGCGGGCATTGTAAATATGTTATTATATTTTAAGAATGGCTTTGTTTTGTTACTTAATTCACCATGCCAATATTCAATAATTGTAAATAATGTTAAAAATAAAGAATTAATTTAATTTGAAAAAAAATACTGCGGTATCATCAGCAAAAGTTCCGATGAAGGTTGTTTCCGTTGTCGGTATATCAGAATTGTAAAGTATAGATATAGGATGGGTCCTAATACGCTACCCTGGGGCATCCCTGCTATGGCTGGGTAAAAGTTAGAGCATGTTTCTTCATGTGATACTCTAAATATTCGTTTGGAAAGATACGACTCGAGCAATTGGCAGTAATTTTCTGACTCTAATTTACTTATCTTGTAGATAAGACCCTCATACCACACTCTATCGAAAGCCTGTGCCTGTGGCACATCTAGAAATACGGCAGGGCAATATTTCTTCTCTTCTAGTGCTTGTTCTATCTTTGCAGTCACGCGATGAACTTCATCAATTGTCGAATGTTTATTCCTGAATCCAAACTGGAAGTCAGTTTTAATGATCATTGGGTTTAGTCGTTTCAATAACAACTTCTCAAACAACTTTGAAATAGTAGGTAACAAAGAGATCGGCCTGTATGATCCCATTTGCTCGGCTGGTTTGTCTGGTTTTTTTATCATGATTATTTGTGCAACCTTGAAGCACTCAGGCACATATTTAAGTCGAAAGCAAGCATTATATATATGTTAACATATAGTGACTGCTTTCTTTGATAACTCCTTAAGCATTCTTGGCGAAATTTCATCAATTCCAGGTGACTTTTTGGGATTCAAATTCATGTCTATTTCTTGCGCAATTTCTAGTGGGGTGACACTTCTGATATTTGATGGAGACCTATAGACTGGTTTAGGGTCAATCCTAGATTGTATGTCGTGTGGTTGAAATACTGATGCCAGATGTTTTGCAAACAGTTCTGCTTTGTCTTCATTAGGTCGCACCCATTCTCCATTTGTGTTCCTTATAGGTGGCACTTGGATTATTGGTCTCTTGTATCTGTTAGTAGCTTTCCAAAGAAAATAATTTTTGTCAGCTTCAGGACCCAGTCCTTTCAAATAATTTTCAGTACAAGCTTCTTTATGTTCTTTAATTAACCGGTTAACTTTATTACTTATCCGATTAAATTCTCTTTTGTCAATAATATTTCTGGTTCTATGCCAAATGCGTCTTTTCTTATGCCTTTCTTTTATCAGTTCTCGAATCGCCAGGCGGTAGTTGATCTCTTGTACGGAGTTAATAAAATATTTAGTTTGTAATTCAAGTTCTTCTTTAGTTTTAAGACTAACTTTTAACTCAATTAGATTGTCCAGTTTCTCTCTAAATAATTCCCAATCAGTAAATTTATTAGTAAAGTTAAGTTTGGTTTTCTTTTTTATGACTAATGTACTCAGAGTTATTAAGACCGGTGTGTGATCGGAAGTAAGGTCGTCAATGCCTTCGACTTCAATGTAATTTGAGGCTATTCCTTTCGCGACATAAAAGTCAATCAAATCAGGAACTTTGTTGATGTCTGTAGGCCAATAGGTAGGTTTACGCGATGAGTGATATTCACAACCTGACATTTCTATTGTACTTAGGAGTTCTTTTCCTTTTCCTGGTGTTATGAGTCGAGATCCCCACGCAGTATGTTTGATGTTGTAGTCACCTCCTATGATAGGAGGTAGTAGATCGCCCCTAAACTTAGTTCAGCACCACCACAGTTAATCGTTATTACAGTAGCTTGCATAACTGGCTCCTTAATTTCTTCTTGCTTGAAATGTAGAATATTTTGTTTGATTAAGATTGCTGTCCCTCCTCGAGGGATCACTCGGATGCAATGTCCAATAGGCACTATATCCTGTAATTTTGATAAAGTTTTTCTCCGTATAAAGTGCGTCTCTGATATTAAAGCTACATCTATGTTATTGGTTCTTAGAAATGCTTCTAGTTCTTGAGCTCTTGCATTAAGCCCGTTAGCACTCCAGGCAATTATACGTAGGAACGTTATAGTCATTTACTTTTTATGTTTTAGCGTTTTATTTGGTGGCTTGGAATTATCTTCCAGTTTATCCACCATGCGGTAGTAAGCTGGCTGAAATTTTGTCTCATTTTTGCCTGAAATTCAGTGAGCATTTTCATTATATGTATTACTAATGGTTGGCTCGTTGGGCACAGGTTTCTACCTGCTTTCTTGATTTAGATAGTTATTTGAGGTTTTGGTCACCTGGGCGTAGGAAACCCCCTCTCTAATAGTATCATATTGTTGGTTAGGCTTTTGCTGTAGTCGCTCTGCTACTGTTATTTTTCTTGGTAGTTGAGCATTTAGTTTTTTCTGATACACCAGGCATCCTTTGTAGCTAGCCGGATGACCTTTTCCTCCGTACAGTGCACAAGTTGGTATAACATTTCACGGCTTTTGACATTGTTTTGTTTGATGACTCTCAGCGCATTTGACACATTTGGCTTGCCTATTGCAGAAGTTCTTCGTGTGTCCTAACTGTTGGCAATTTGTACACTGAGGTATACCTATTATCTTTTTAGGCGGTTCAATAGACACCTTGCAATATAGCAAGTTCTTAATTTCGTGTATGTCCTTATTGTTTTCCCCCTGCAACAGGTCTACATAAAACAATGGGAAGTGTCTAATAATTTTCTTATTATTAATTGTCGACTTTTTATGAATGTTAATAATGTTGGTTACTTTATGACCATGTTCCTCGATTGCCGCTTTGATCTCTTCGCGATCGGTAGATGACGGTAAACCTCGTATTACGACTCTATACCATCTTTCACTTTTGAGCTGATAAGTATGGTATTCCATCTTATATAATGTACTATCCTTGTTATTGGATTCAGTTTCTTTTATATCGCTAACATTGCTGACAATGATTGGTGGTGGTAAGGGTTCCTTTTGGTGTGCATGTTGTGGTTGTTTTGGTTTTTCGTTATCTTGCGGTAGAGATACCCTTGGTGATGGCGAGAGTCTCCTCTTTTTATTTACATTTACTTTATTTTGTCTAGGTTGGGTTTCTTTCTCAAGTTCCTCTTCATCCGTAAAGTATTCGTTGCCGAAACTTTGTAGGCTCTGACTTCTACCATTAGTAGACGTAGAAGGTTTATTTTGCCTCTCTAGTGTTTCGATTCTGTTTTGTAAGTTAATCAAAATATCTTGGTATTTATTACATTGTAACTCATATTGCTGGCATTTTGTCCTTAGTTCATTATTCTGGCGCTCAAGCGAGATTAATTTTGATATCATTTCATTGCCGTCTTGAAGCATACTGTGTCTTTTCGTTAATGTTGGAGAATGCATGAGTTCTATTGGAGGTAGGGGGCTTATACTTCTATCTGCTCTAGTAGCTAAGCTTGCCACTACTAAAGCATTGCGGTCGTTTGATATCGACGACTGGAAGCCCGCTTGCTCACTTTCCGAAGTCGCCGGTACTGGGCATCCTAATCCCTGCACCGTAACATTATTCTTCTGCTGATCTGCCATGGTTGGTTTATTGTTCGGGGTTCCTTCCCCTAGCCAGATTTGGTCCGCGGATGGTATTTTATTTCCCACCTACCCTCCGGCAAGCCGGTTAAAGAGCATTCCCCTATCCGCCACCTGGGGACGCGCCGCGATGGAAGTTTGGCTTCTCCACACGGGACTAGACACATGAAGGAAAGTCTTAGTAAAGTCTTTTAGTAACACTAACGGAACAGTCTATTCTATTGTATCCTAAGAATAGATTTTTTGCTGGAGCATTTCAGTATTAACGTAAAAATGATATATTGAGAGATAGTATATACATTCAGAAGGAGCGCCGCACGCTTATATTTTCAGTCATATTAATTTTAAATTTCTAATTGTTATAAATATACAGTGATAGGAGTAAGGAAGAAACATTTTATTTTCTACTTTTCAAAGCCTTTTAATATATTATCTACCTTTTAGAGCCTTTAATAATTTTTTATTTTCTACTTTTTAGTCATCGAAATTTTTTAATCTCCAAAAAATCCTGTCATCGGAGTTAAGCCTGCATGCAAAATTTCAACTTAATTGGACTATCGCAAGTGGTTGAAAAATTGATTACAAAATTTGCCAATACAAACAGACACACAGAGTGAGCTAATATAAGCGTGGTAACTATTAATTGTAAATTTTGATTTTTTTTAAAGTGATAAACATTCGTTAAACATAACTAAAGATTTACCCACGGTCAGGATGGGGATTCTATCAAAGTTGTTTCGCCGTCCCTGTTTTACATTTTATAGACAACTATAAGTGGATCTGACGGCAAAAAAAATATAAGCTTGTTCCGGATATTTTTGTATGTTAATTTTTTTTTTTCATAAAGTATGCCGTGCTAAAATTTGATGTGACTAGATGTCACATTTCCAACTTTAACAGTCGTCAATAATCAATCACATCAGCAGGAAAAATATAAAAGAATAAAAATCACAAATAAGTTTTGAGGGATTTTCAGAAGATGGCGTAACTAGTATTAAATCGCATCGGGCCATCTTGTAACATATCCATGTATATTCATGTTAAATGCATGTGAAGATACTGCTAAAATTTTACTAGTAAACAAATTAGCAAAAACTTCACATGTTTATATAGCAGTGCGAAGTTTTTACAGAATCTATGCTATACATTTATATGTGTTGGTGCATATCAAAATGATACCTGTATCAAGCGGAATTAACGTAACTCTTAATTTATTAGTTTTATTTTAAATATTTGGCAATTTTCTTTAAAATAAACTGAGAGAAATTATAAGATATTTACCATTTCATTAACCAATATTCACTAATAAGAATATTGCGGTTAATAAAAGGTTAAAAAAAAAATAATTAGAAAGTCGGTATCCGAGGCAGATTAGTAACAAACACTACGCGCTGAACTACATAAGGAAGAATTATTGAAATCAAATGAGATAACCGGAGAAATTATAATCCACACTCGGGTAAAATGGATGGGAAAATAGAAAAATTAAAACAATAATATCCAGCTCCAAAGGCAGGGAACTCCTATTTTTAACAGAAATGGTAACAAATATAATGAGAGTTTTTAGGGTAACAATAGATATCTATAGTAATTTAAATAAAACCTGAGGAATATGAATTATTACACGGTAAAAAATTGTATGCTACTTTTTTAACCCAGCAAAAGATTACATGCACTTTATTGGAATTATAATTTAAATAATTGTATTACTATTATCAGTAATATAATCATTTTTAAGTAGCTTATATTAAAGTCCAGCTATGTTTTATTAAAGTTTAAGTATATCAAATTAATTTTATTAACTTAAATATGTAAATTGCAACATTAAATTAGAACCATTTTTAAGAAGCATATTAAAAGGACCCCGCACAAATCTTATGAAAATTGGGTCCCGGTCAAATTCGCTAAATTTTTGATATGTGGTAGAGTTCATCTTACTGGTCAATTGTCTCAATGGCCACAAAGCTCAAAAATGGATAGTTTGGCCGGTACAGAGATTTAAACCTCCGAGTATCCTCCACGGATTTATGTATATGCGCAGTGTGTATAGACTTTTGAAACAGCCTATTTCATTTTTTTAATTATCTAGGTTTGTATTTTTGAGGTTGCTGAATTCAGATCTGTTGTTAGATTTTCAAAATTGACAGTTGGCAGCTGTCAAATAGCTGTCAATGTGCTATAATAAAGCCAAAACCTTGTTTTTTTATGTTTTATCTTTCTTTTTTTTTACTTCGATAAGTTCAAAGATGATATCAAACCAATAACAATGACTATCGGCAGCTGTCATTTAGCTGTCAACAATCTTTTGTGAAAAATTGCCGAAATAGACTTCTGATATGGAATTTGTCGTCAGACGTGCCAAATTGTGTAATAAATGTGTTTTTTTCGATCATTCGGATTATATTGAGTCATTTGGCACCCGATTTGACACCTGACAGCTGTCAAAATGTAATTTTGGCCACCAGCATCGTGATCAGCAATCTTCAAACGTCGGTACACGCACTAAAATCAAATACTAATGTATGTACCAGATTTCGAGTGGACGATTTTTTTCCGAAAAAAGCAGTTTTTTCTCTTTCAATTGTTTATAACTAAATAACAATAAACAATTAACGTGAAAAAATCACTAGGATTAATTTCAGGAACCTCTTAGCGACATAAAATACCCATAGTCAACCATCCAAAGTCCGAATTGTAGCAGGTACGGGGGTAACAAGCAAAAAATCTAGCCGGTACAAATATGTACCGGTGCCCCGGAAAGGGTTAATGAGAAAGAAAGTGTAAATCTATTTTTCAATATGAACAAGTTAATAACATAATAAACCGACCTTTACCTATATATTATTATTTGCATGTGGCAACATTCGAGGATATTCTCGGCTTACAGCTGTCACCTATCAATCAACTAACTGTCAAAACCGAGTTGTGTAAACATAATTGACGGGCATAGCACATGTTTACGGATAACCAATAACCAAGTCTAATAAAAAGTATTATTCTAAGTCCCTAAAGCCGAATTATCCTAAGTCCCTTTAACGAAATAAGTCCCTAAATCGAAATTCTTCTAAGTCCCGTTTCGCCCCCCTCCTCCTAAAACTTACCATTTTCACCCCCTCCTAAGTGGAGGCCTTCGCGAAGTACCGCCTCTTTATGAACATGTTCCATGTTAAAAGTTACTTTTAAAAAAAACTTTAAGTTGCTTAGATCACTGAGTTCAAAAGTGATGTCATAAACTTATATCATGTTTGATTTCTTATCCACAAAGTTAAGCACAAAAAATAAGCTACTTACTCTATTATTGCATTTTGACAGTTAGTTGACAGCTGTAAGCTGATGACTACATAATTTTATATCATATTTATATTCACTTATCTAAAAAACTTGAAGTTATAAACAAAAAATAATTTTTTGACTTTATTACCGGACTTTAAAGAATTGTTGACAGCTAAATGACAGCTGCCGATAGTCATTGTTATTGATTTGATATCATCTTTGTACTTATCGAAGTAAAAAAAAAGAAAGATAAAACATAAAAAAACAAGTTTTTGACTTTATTATAGCACAATGCCAGCTATTTGACAGCTGCCAACTGTCAATTTTGAAAATCTAACAACAGATCTGAATTCAGCAACCTCAAAAATACAAACCTAGATAATAAAAAAAATGAAATAGGCTGTTTCAAAAGTCTATACACACTGCGCATATACATAAATCCGTGGAGGATACTCGGAGCTTTAAAGCTCTGTACCGGCCAAACTATCCATTTTTGAGCTTTGTGGCCATTGAGACAATTGACCAGTAAGATGAACTCTATCACATATCAAAAATTTAGCGAATTTGACCGGGACCCAATTTCCATAAGATTTGTGCGGGGTCCTTTAGCTTTATATTATTCGAGGAGATTCTTTCTTAAGTCTCACTGCAAAAATAATATTTAAAAAATGAAACCTAAAGTTTATAAAAGTAAATTATAAAATCGAAAATAAAAGTTTAAAAAAACTATTAAAAATTGAAAACTTTACTTCTTAGAGATTCGAAGGTAAGTTCTAATAAAGTGGTTTTCTAAATTATACTGATACGCAACATTCCATTAGAAAGCGAATACGGTTTTTCTTTAAAAATTGATGGCATTCTAATAGACGTGAACGATTTAATAGACGTAGTGCTACAGTTCGGTAAATGTGCTTGTTTTGAAGTGGAACTCGTTTTAACAAGTTAGACGACGTTAATAAAATAAAAATTATTCAGTAAATTTTTCGAGAAGTTTTGAATTTACTTTTCATTTAATAAAGAATAAGCTCGTGTCTGTTGAGCTCCTCTCGTTTTCTTTAAAATTATCTCACAGATAACCCGGGCCTTTATGATTTCCATCGGGAATTACGCTGTTTTTGGAAAATGATGTATAAGGACCAGCCGTTATACAGGAGTATGATGAAAAAAACACTCTTTCCAAAAAAAAGCAAACCAATATTTGTAAAATTGCTATCTAATTATTTATGAAAATTATCTAAAATAGGAAGAAAAATAGCAGTTGCTACAGCAGCGATTAATTTGTTTCCTAGTTTTAAAACGACTTCCAGTAAAATGGAAGCCAGTAAATTGGTTGAATTGTAAGAATTCTATTAATCTCCGTATCGCACCTAAAAAACAAATTAAAGAGTTAAAACAAAGAATTTCTAATTATTAGAAATTCTTTGGTTAAAAGTAATTTTTAGTATTTTAGGTTTTAAACAAACTCCTGAATTTACATTAATAAAAATTGACCTATCTTGAAATAAAATACTTATCCCTATATAAAATATTTGATTCTTTAAGTTTTTTGTGCTTAGTACAGTTTTTTAAAACTGTTAATATTTGTTTATGAAAAATCTTAATTGATAAATTTTTTGTTTAGGATATATTTTGTAATACCGAAACAAGCATCGGATTCTTAGCATACAAACTAAAAAATATAAATAATAAAAGAAATAAAATTGAGGCACATTATGGTCATTTAGGAAAAAAACAAAAATTGGAACCTAGGAGTATCATAGAAAAATAAGTTTAACATAGATTTCTCATTTGTATAAAACGAATTAAATTCCAATGTCTTGATTGTATTTGTGACCTTACGTTGCGCACAATGTAAACTCACAAATACAATCACGACATTGGAATTTCATTTTTGTTAGAATTAAATATAAAAGACCGAGAACTTTTTAAGAACTGTGTTGCAGATTCGCAGCTCGAAGCTATAAAACTGAGGCTGAAAAATACCGTACAAGAAAGGGAACTACTTACCATTTGGTTTTTATAAGCCGGAATTGGAAATAAATAAATATACCAAAATAGGTTTAAAATATTAAGACCAACTGCAATAGTGAATGTCAATAAAATTTTCGGTAAATTATTTATTATTATAAATATTAATCTATTTATTGAAAATATATTACAAATATATTAATATATTTCTAATAATAATGGAGTTTGTATAGATTTTACATTATGAGGGTTAATCATGTGAGCGAAGAAAAAAAAATCTTAATTTGAGTGATTAGTACCTACATGCATTTTGTATGGAAATTTATTTTTTCCATTTTCGTCCAAGTTGTAACATTTCTCAATTTTAAATATGATCGTAATCGTCCAATTGAACTGGAAATTGTCATAAAATTTAAAGTTTTATTTGAAGTAAAACATACAAAAATAGACGTCTAAAAGTGCAATAGGTACCCGGTACCCACGTTACTCACATTAAGGTTAATATAAATTAATTCTGCGAATGCATTTAATTTTTTTTATAAGTATAGAAGTATAATTTACTTTAAAAAAGAATCGAAATTCGTCCAATCATAAACCAAAACCGATAATTTTACTTGTTGTATATCCTTTCCCTTAGATTTTGTAAGATTTTGGAATTCAATATGAAGAACCATCAAACAATTTATTGAATAATTCTCAAGTTTATCAATCAAATAATTCTCAAGTATTAGCTGACCAATTTGAAAGTAAGCTTCATTCAACCACTAGTTTTGAAAAATTTGGAAGTAAGTTTTGAATTTACAAAGAATATTATTTTAATTAACCCACGATAATGATGAACCCACGCTTTCAGCTTGAAATCCAAAAATAAAAAGCTTTCTAGCTCTACTGAAACTTGTATCATCATTCTTGTAACATCATTCGGAAAAAAAACAAATCAAACAAAACGGTTGGCCATCGAGCAATGTATTGATTTAGTAATTCAGTTTGAAGACGTACGAAATTTATTTAACTGTTGACGATTGTAAAATTTGGAAAACCCAGATAGCGGAAAAAATAAAAATTAAATTAACTATCCTTCAATGACATTTGGTAATAACAAAAACACGTGTATTTTCAAATAGCTGAATTATTTTCGTGTTATCAAATTGGCATAGCTCGTTCAGCTTGAAATTTTTCCGCTACGTGCCACTCGTGATCTTCCAATCGCCAATAAGAAAACTTTAATATTGAAAAAATGACCGCAAATAGGGATTCTTTTCCATTCTTATTTTAATTAAACCTAAGCCTACTATATCTTTTCGGATTATTTAATCTATATCTTTTCGGATTATTTAAGGTGGTACTGGGTTCAATTGCACCAGAAGCAGGATGTAAAGCGAATTTTTTTCATCGATTACGATCAGTGATGTTAATAAACACAACTTAGACCCTCTGTTGGAGTGCAGAATTCAACGCCGACCCACCGTCCATTTCAGTGTACAGGTTGACGTGGAGCTTGCAACGTGCAGGTGTGGTATACTGTAATTTAGTGAGTGGATGAGAATGGGTGTGTGTGCGTGAATCAAAAGGGGAGTATTAATTGACCTTAAAAGGACAATAAATCCATTGGATGATTAATAATTTCTTATTGTAAAAAAAATAAAAAAAAATAGTATTACACCTAACCTCAATAAAATATATTCTAATCATCTGTTTATTATTTTAAAGATTAATACACAACCTGATAAATTTAATAAAAGCACCAAAGAGCCTCACATAATTGCTTCTGGTCCAAATTGACGGAAAAATAATTCCATTGCCTGAATTCCATGTGAATTTAAACATTATTGGAAGTTTTTGATTTGCTATTTAAAGTTTATTATATTTTTAATATCAAATTCAACCATGTCAAGAATTTTTATAATTTTATTGGGATTTACGTTTATAAGATTTGCACGTCTAAGCCTACCAGTAATCTTATTGAAATTTTTTCAAGATAGCAGTAAGTTCATTAAAATACAAGATGTTTTTTGTTTTGTTTGTAATCAGTCTTACTTTAGGTCTGTGAATCATGTAATATTCCATTTTTTTCCGAAGCCAAATTTATGAATTTGAGATCCGTTGCAAATAAAATGTGTAATAGTGAATGGGGATTCATATTTTGGCCTTGAACTATTTGATATTGCTGTTTTTATGAAACTATGAATAATTATGAAATTAAATTTACTGATAACGAATGTTTTATAAATTATAATGGAATGTATTTGAAAGTTATAAAATTTTGAAACAGATTTATTTTATTGCATTATTATTTAATTCATAAAATGTTTATATGTAATTTGCATGTAATTTGAAATAAAGTTTAAAATAAAGTATAAATTAATATTGTTTGTTGAAATTTACTCTCAAAAGATTTATTTTTAATTAGTGTGTTCTTATGATGTTACAACCCCGCATATTAAATTTTAGTCAAAATCTCCTTATTATTTTATAATCTTTTTAAATAAAAGGTAAATTATCATAACTTAATTTTTTTTAAATATTTTAAGTATTACCAATAAGTACCTGTGGATTACATTTTTATGCATCCATAATGGTTACATTTTAACCTGCATTTACTGAAATATCTCTTTTATAGAATTTTCTATTATAACCAAATATAGTAAAAATTCAGTGGTTTAAACCTGTACCGACGTTACACATTTATTACAATTTATTACAACAAGTCCCGATTTCATTACAGTTACTGTTAGCGAGGAACGAGTGGTCCGGTTCAGCTTACAATTAAACCTGCACCGCCAAAATTGTAACGGTTAATATAACTATAATATTGGCATCATATAATCGGTTCTTGGACCGGAATTTATTACAAATTATTTATCTCAAAACTACCCCTATAACTTGGGAAAGGGTAAATTTCACCCCAAACATTATTTAAAACAAGAAAGTCAATTTGCCCAACTTAAATTATTTATTACATAAGACTGCCAGCATATTTTGGAACAAATATTGCAATAGAAGTCTTGTCGAGAGTAAGTCAACCGTATCCAGGTGACCGACATTACAGGTGTGAACTTAATGAACTATAATGTAGATACAGAACAATAATGTAGATACACAATTCAACAAAAAGTGTAGAACTACATAAAAAAATTATGGCAGGGTTGAATTTTTTATTTATCCCACTAGAACTTTTACAAGAAAATTGGAAAATCACTAGAGATAAATTTCAAATAAGCAAAATATTACAGAATTATTGGTGTCGATTCCGATTTTTCTTACCGTCTATTCTTCTAAAATTTGCTAGGCAACTTGATGTTCAATTCAAATTTTGAATTTTGAATTTGCTCGTGTATTATGTACCGGATTTTCATAGTAGAAAAGATAAATAGAAGATTTTCACTGTTTCACCAATTATTAACACCAAGATTCTTAATTCATAGTCAGCGTTTACCACAATGATTTGAGGTTCAAGATGCTGGTTTTGCTGTATGTGTAGAGATTTGTCCTTTCAACCATTATAAGTACAACATTAAATAGATTAAAGTATACTTGAGATTGGTGATTTCCGGAAAATTAATGCGACCTTCCGGTAACCTTCTACAGAATCTATGAAAATTCAAAAAGTTAAAGTGCACATGTAGAAACTGAAAACATGGTCTTATGAGTTTATAAGGGCCTTTAACACATAATTCTAGAGATGATAGGACAAGTCTGAGTATTCTGGCATTTTGAGGACCATCACTAAAACTTCTCGAAACTGTCCCCGAAATTCCAGTTTACTCAGACTTGTGCTATCATTTCTAGAATTCAGTTTTAATGGCCCTTAAGCATCCACAAGACCCGGTCTAAACTTTTTCATTATTATTTTCATTTACATTAAATAAAAAAAAATCCCCGAAGATCGCAGTGATATGCCGCTTATCACTTAAAATTCTCGAAACTGTCCCCGAAATGCCAGTATACTCAGACTTGTGCTGCCATCTCTACAATTAAGTGTTAATGGCCCTTACACTGCGAAAAATTTTGGTTTGTAAAATTAAAAAACGAAGTTTTTAATTTCTAAAAGTTATAAAACTTTTTGAATTTAAAAAGTATTTGTTTGAAATTAAATAAAATTTTTGCAAACTAATAAATAGCTTTTTTATTTTAATAACATATTTTGTAAAATGATTTATAAAATATTTTTTAAATTTAAAAAGTTTATTTATTTAAACAGAATAATTTATTTCAAAAGAAGATTGTGTGAATTTTAAAACAATTTTTTTGATAATAATGAGAACTTATGAAAATATTTATATTTATTGTTTTACCAGAAATCCCGTTGTTTTATTTTTCAATTCGTCTATATTTTATATAATTCGCCAAATCGATATGTTCTTGTGTTATACTAATGCTGGAAACACGTGTGCAGAATTCTGCGTGCATCAAAATTAGAAGACACTAGTGTATATGGGTTAAAATACATGTACGACGCATGCCATGCAGAATTCTGCACGTCGTCTCTATTTCTAATTTGACTGCGCATCTGTCGGTGTTGACAACATGAAAAAAAATAAAACTAAAATCGTCGACAACTTCATGCGACATTGTTTGATATTTTCCCCTTTTCACACTAAATTTTGTCAAGGTGGAGGAGAAAATTACAGAATTTATGAACAAAAAACAATTTTTATACGATACAAGACATTTCAATTGCAAAAATATTTATCTGTGTGACAAAAAGTTGATAGCTTGCTTTAACTCTAAATAAAAAATGCCGCACACAAGTGTCAAATAATTATGTTCATGTGTTTTACGTGCAGATATGCATGCGGTGCTGAATGCTGAAATTCTGCACATCTGTTTTCAGCATAAAGGTATGAAGGTTTAAATTTTTGCAGTTTGGTTTTAATCGATGCAACCTGATGAGTAAACCAACTTTTTATCAGTACGAATTACGAAACCAAACTGCCAAGAGAGAGCTTGAGGTTCTCATTATATTTTTTAAGGGTTGTGTCTGTGTGTATCAGTGATGGAAGATTTTTTAAATTCCCAGTATGCAATTTTTCCACTGTGTGGAAAAAACTGCTCAAATTCGCAGTAAATTCCGTACTACAAAATATCAAGGACACAAAAATATTGATTTTGGGCAAAAATAATTGTTTTCCTCTTTCTATTTCGCGGTAATATTATTTTCGTTTTATAAGTTTCGATTGTATCTTTTATTTTCAGTTTCTTCTGATAAGTCGACGTGCACGGTTGCACTACATAATTAGTGTTTTTACTTTAAAGTGTTGTGTTTCATTATAATGTTTTTCGATTTATTAAAGTAAATAATTTTAAATTTAAATATATAATAATAATTATTAACTTATTTAGTGATCGCGATGTGCAAATTTGGACTAAAAAGGTAATAGAGATCTGTCTCACAATGGCGTCGTCGCGAAATACATTTACGTAGTAAATTTTCAATGATTTTTTTTTTTCAAGATCTCAATATGCTGGCGGATGCAGTACAACGTGGCGGATGCAATACAAATCTCAATTTATGAAATTTAAATATGTGTACACAAATTAAAAATAATGTGAATAAAATATTAATATTTATTTTATTATAAATGGAAAATTTTGTTTTATTTCGGATAAGAATTATTATTTATTCCAATTGGAAAATATATACAAACACGTGCCTTTTGTTTCTGTGATTTTTTTCTCTTTTTAGTTGGGATTCACACCGACACCGGAATTTTTGTGACACTTTTCTTTGGCGGGGAGTACAAATTTCCGCGTGATACACATGGTTCTTTCCATAGAAGCAGTGTGGTTTTAGAATGCGAATGTAAATGGAATTCCGCTGGCATTGCATATTGGGTTGTACTGAAAATTGAAATGAAATTGTACTAAATCGAGTTGAATTGTATTTATTCTTTTTTAATTTTTTTTTTATATAAAATACCCAGAAATAGTTTTTTATACAAAATTTATTCAGAAAATTGCCTTAGTCAAAACGTAGAATACATAAAATACATTTGAAGATTTATTTTATGTGATTTACAAAATAAATAAAAATATAAAATTATCCAAAATAAATTTTTCAAGCTTTAAAAAATATAAATCACAAATAAAATAACAAAAGGTATAAATAAATTTAACAAAATTAACATTTTTTCAAATAATAAAAAATAATTAAAATTTCAAAATATTAGTAGGAACCAAAAATCGGCCACGGCATTGTTTATCAAATATACCTTTACAATTATGGCTAAATTTTTTGCCATCTTAGGCTGCGGGCCAATAATCGGGTAAATTATTTACTGTGGTAAAAACCGGATTTAGAACATTTCAGTTTTTGAAAAATAAACGAATTTACCGAAAAATTTACTTAAAATTGACTTTTACCCGACTCGCAATTGTAAAATATTGTTGTTTGGCTTTTCAGCAACAATTTTTGAATTTTCTGGTCCTGTTATATTTTTAATTATCTTTTGACCATTGTGGCGGTTCATAATCATTTTTTAACAAGTTTTGAATCCGTATTTGAGGATTTTAACACCAAATTTAAATGTACCAAGACCGCAAACGGTAAATGGTGTTCAGCTACAAATAACCCCAGGCCAATTTTTAATTTCTTGGCGTTATCCGAAATAATTTCGGTATGCTTGTTCAGAAGCAATTCAATTTTCGGTGATTGATTTGCGCTTTGCCATGCCTTTTTATGTGCATCATTTGCGGCGTGTCGCTCAATATGCGTTTTACCGCCACCAACGCGCCACCAACGGCACAACATACATTTTTTGTCCTGCCGAGTATTATCTTGAACGAGCCATTTGTAATGAATTTTTCATTCCCCCTAAATGGAACTGAATTATATACTGTTTTTTAGTTGGTTCGTTAGACGAATTTGATACTCTTTCTATAAAAATAGTCACATATAATTGCAAAAAAATGTACATGTAGAATAAATTAGAAAATTTATATAATTTTTATGAAAATAATTTGGTCTTTTCTTTTTTCTTTAATAATAATATTATATTTACGGCTTTGGATTGTGGACCAGGCTCTATATTTGTTTTGTTTTTGCCAGTGTTTCGGTGGGATTTGCTATTTTCAGGGCTTCTGAAGTAATAGGGGAATATCAAAAATATGCGAGTTGTAGTGTTGTGGTCGTTTGGAATGGGGCTGATCTGGGAATGTATACATACGAATATTTTTCTTGTAAGCAGGGCTATATGTGAACGAACTTAAAAGTTGTGATATACGTATGTGGTAAAGGTACAGAAAAATGAATGGTAAATTCTCAACGTTCATAGAACTGCCATTGTAAGTATTTTTAAAAAATAGAAGAGTTTCCAGATAAATATTATTTTTTCAATGTTCATTGAACTGGGATCTTATACTTTTTTAAATGGAAGAGTTTTGTATACACAAAATTAACCCACAAAGCAGATCTAATGCAGCGAACAACGTTTCGTAGCAATTTATCATACAAGCAAAATAGTTAAATTTTGATGAAATGAAGCAAAAACTAAAGAAATAATACAAATTTTTCAAATTGTACTGAATTCCGCTATAAAGTACTTTTGAACTTTTACAAATTAACTGTATCGAAAAAAATACAATTGTACCGACTTTTCCATCACTGGTGTGTATTTTTACACAATGGCCCTGGGAGTTAAAAATTGGGGAGGGGAATTTAATTTTTTACTTTGATTTAATAAAATTGTGTGACATTTGTTAAAAAATAATTATTTAAAAATTAAAATAAATCTTTTAAAGCTAGCCAATAATTTTTTATTTTTAAAAAACAATGTCTTAAAATTCAAGAAAACTACTTGACATAAGTAAGGAAAGTATTTCAATTTTTTTATTTTTATAAACAAATTTTGCGAAAAAATTTATTTTAAAATTAAAAAGATTATTTTTTTGTTCTTAAAAACGAGACTTTCCGCCTAAAAAATATATGTATATTTTTTTACTTTTACTGGTTTTTTTTTCTCAGTGTATAAATTCATAAGAAACGGGTTTTCAGTTTCTACATGTGCAAATTTACTTTTTGAATTTTCATAGATTCTGTAGAAGGTTACTGGAAGGTCTTATTAATTTTCCGGAAATCACCAATCTCAAGTATACTTTAATATATTTTATGTTGTTCTTATAATGGTTGAAAGGACAAATCTCTACACATACAGCAGAACCAGTATCTTGAATCTGAAATCATTGTGGTAAACGCTGACTATGAATTAATAATCTTGGTGTTAATAATTAATATTAATAATTGGTGAAACAGTGAAAATCTTCTATTTATCTTTTCTTCAATTCTGCCGTTTCTAACTACTATGAAAATCCGGTGCATAATACAAGAGCAAATTTTATATTCAGGTTCAAAATTTGAATTGAACATCAAGTTGCCTAGCAAATTTTAGAAGAATAGACGGTAAGGAAAATCGAGCTTGCACACGGAATCGACACCAATAATTCTGTAATATTTTGCTTATTTGAAATTTATCTCTATGCGATTTTCCAATTTTCTTGTAAAAGTTCTAGTGGGATAAATAAAAAATTCAACCCTGCCATAATTTTTTTATGTAGTTCTACACTTTTTGTTGAATTGTGTATCTACGTTTTTGTTTTTTGTTAATTTGTGTAGCTACACTTTTGATAAATGTTGAAAACTTCACACCGGTATCCAGTTGTGTAATAAAATATTTTTTTTTGTTATGTCAGATGAACTGGCATCAGAATAATCTGGCGTGTAATAATTTATTACACGCCAGACCGCCACCATATGATGGTCAAATGTTACTTCGTAAGCATAGTGAAGGAAAAATCAGCCTTATTCAGGTAGGTAAATCCATTATTTTTGTGTCAGGTTACCGGAACTTGCTCCAAACTGCGTAATTTATATGTAATTTAAAAGTCGGTTTTACCACATTTAGTAGTTTATTACACAAGACCGCCACCGCCAATAGATATTGGATTAAATGTTACTCGATGAACCTTGTGAAGGGTAGGTCAATCTTATTCAGCTGTGTAATAAATTACTTTTGTGCCAGGTTACACGGAATTGGCTCCAGACAGTAAAGGCTTCATGTGTGTAATTTCAAAGGTCGCTTTTACCACCTTCAGGTTTTACGGAGCTACATCCGATGAGAAACATTTCACTCATTTTGAAAGATTTTACCCAATATCTGGAGTCTGTCTTGTGTAATCTATATAAATAAAAATTAATTGCCGCATGTATGAAAGATCACCACTTGAGAACGGCTACCGATTTGGCTGATGAAGGTTTGTATGAAAGAAAATTTTGGGGAAAACTACCGGAAAAATCGGAAATTTGAATACTATTTTTGTATGAAAAGATGGTGTCGATGTTCAGTTTGATAATTCTGCTGAGACATGTTTTCATAACAACAACAAATTCTGCATTGAATATTGATATTTTGCGAAAAACAATTAAACTGAAAGCGGTTGTTTAGAATGTTAATGAATTGATATTAGTTCGAGATTTATTTCTTTAGAAAAATTACTACCAGCGAGGGGTCAAAATATCGGTATCGCAACGCATGAGCGTCGATTCAATGAGAGTAATGAAGAGCGTAAGCAGTGTTTGGAGGCAAATCGAATAAGAATTTGTCAAGCGCGGTCCATTATGACTCCGCAACAATAGGTACAGTCAGTTAGAAATAATATTCAGGAGCTACCCCCCCCCCCCCCCATACAGCAGTGGGAACAATTTATAGAATTTTGTGTTATGAGCAAATATAAGAAAAAATCTTATGCTAACTTAGATATCCCTAGAGATATAAACACCTGAGGAGGTATACGGGGTGTTAGTTGGCGAACATTTCAGTTAGAAAACATATTCAGTTGGGGACCATGCCAATTAGACAAAATATTCAGATGGTTGTGTTTAGATCTCTAGGGATATCTCAGTTGGCCTAAATTTTTTTATACTCTGTCATACTACAAAATTTGATTAACTGTCCCTTCCCCTGGATGGGGGGCAACATATTCAGCAACTGAATATATTTTCTAATTGAAATGGTCCCTAACTAACACCCCATATACCTGAGGTTGTGTTTAGATCTCTAGGGATATCCAAGTTAGCCTAAGAATTTTTATTATATTTGGTCATAATACAAAATTTTATTAACTGTCCCCTCCCCTGGATGGGGAGCATCTGAATATATTTTCTAATTGGCATGGTCCCCAACTAACACGCCATATACCTGAGGTTATGTTTAGATCTCTAGGGATATCCAAGTTAGCCTAAGGATTTTTATTATATTTGGTCAAAATTTAAAATTTTATTAACTGTTCCCTCCCCTGGTTGAAGAGCATCTAAATATATTTTCTAATTGGCATGGTCCCCAACTAACACCCCATATACGAGGTTGTGTTTTGATTTCTAGGGATATCTCAGTTAGTCTAAGAATTTTTATTATATTTGGTCGTAATACAAAATTTTATTAACTGCCCCTCCTCTGGATGGGGAGCATCTAAATATTTTTTCAATTCGGCATGGTCCCCAACTAATACCCCATATAACTGAGGTTGTGTTTAGATCTCTAGGGATATTTCAGTTGGCCTAATTTTTTTTATTATATTCTGTCATACTACAAAATTTGATTAACTGTTTTCTCCCCTGGATGGGGGTAACATATTCAGCAACTGAATATAATTTCTAATTGAAATGGTCCCCAACTAATACCCGATATACCTGAGGCTGTGTATAGATCTCTATGGATATCTCAGTTGGCCTTACAATTTTTATTATATTCGGCCATAATACAAAATTTTATTAACTGTTCTCTCCCCTGGATGGGGAGCATCTGAATATATTTTATATCCGAAATGATCCTCAACTAAGATCCCATATACCTGAGGTTGTGTTTAGATCTCTAGGGATACTTCATTTTCAATAATTCTTAATAAATAGTTGTATCTACTTTATTGTATAGCTTTTTGCTTAGATTTATGAATACGAGTTATATTTGCTGTCTGAATATGAGCATGTTTTCCTTAGCGGTAAATGCCACAGGCATTTTTCTGTATCATTTATCATAAGTTGCTTCTTTAATTATTTGCTTTGCATTCCCTGAATTAAGGCAAATTTGTACAGTAAGTTTAATAATTAGTAATGTTATCCTTGTTTTTTGAGAATTTTAAATATAATTTTGAGTGAAATTAAACATTCATGTGATTAGTCGAGATAAAGTAGTTTTGTATTATTCAGTTAATTTTAATCGGTCTAATTAATCTGTCGCCCAGGTGGCAAAGTGGTCAGCATGCTTGCTCCAGCGACCGGAGGTCCCGGGTTCGATTCCCGGTGGTGACAAGGAAACAATTTCACGGCTGGTTTAGGATCAAGGAATTAATCACTTATTATCCGAAATAAAAATATGATTACGAAACCTCATTTGAGGCGGCCAAATCCCTTAATGAGATATAATGCCAGAGAGATAGATAAATAGATAGTTAATTTTAATAGGATTTAATAATTACATTCAAAAAACTTTAATTTTCCATAATGTTCCGTCTTATCCAGGTAATATCACTACACAAACACAATTAATCAAACTAGCAAAAGTTTAGCATTTTCTTCACATTCGTCATGTTAAAGCGTCATTATTTCGTTCTAAAAATCAGTATGTGTCATTTCGCTAAAGTGTAAGCTGCATATTTTTTATGCTCTAACCATGTTAACCTTCGTGCCTACAAAACACAATTTGTGGGACGTGCTGCTTTTATGTTTTAATTAGAAGAAATTTGCAGCTGACGAACATTGGTTGCTGCTCCAAAGACAAAATCAAAAGGGGTTTTTGCATCGAATCTTGACGGGGGACGAGAAGTTATGACAACCCAATGTGCAGAAAATCGTGGGGTAAGCAAGAAGCTAATGCTGTGCATCTGGTAGGATCAGCTCGGGGTGATCCACTATCAACTACTCCATAGCCTAACGAAACCATCAGTGGAGAACCTTATCATCAACAATATGTAAAAGACATGAAAAAGTGATTTTTCAGCACGACAACGCTCGGCCACATGAAGGCGCTTCAATGGGATGTCCTACCCTACCCACCATACTCACCAGACTGCTGCTTCCGACTCCCACTTGTTAGTTCGATTACTCATGGCCTGGCCGAGCAGCACTGCACTGCGCTTACGAAGAAACCACAAATTGGGTCGATTCTATGGATCGCCTCAAAACGCGAGAATTTTTTTCGATGCGGAATCCGGATGCTGCCTGAAAGATGGGAAAAACTCGTAGTTAACGATATACGATACTTTGAATAAAATACATTGTACCAATTTATCTGAATAAAGCTTCGAAGTGAGGAAAAAAAAACCTCTAAACTTATGTGTACCCCCAATAACTAACCAACCTGTTCTATTCCTCCATCTTGTTATTTATGTAAAAAAGTGAGCAGAGGGGCCATGCGTCAAGCGGGAATCTTACTTAGGTTTGCTCGCACAATTCAACCAATTAATTAATAATTCAATTCCAGTCATGCTCAACTTAATAATTCTTACGTAACAAGATCAGTGCGATGTCGGTTTACAAATTTTATGAATAAAACAGATTAGATTTTATGTATTTTGATTAATTTATTATAATAAACATTTAAAAATAGAATAGAAGTTTTTTAAACACCGTACATAATTCAATTTAATTTTTAGGTTATATTTCATACATTCAATAATTTTAACATATACAAGTGAAAGGGATAATAGTGAGTTATGTAGATGTAGTCATCTGAGCAAATGAAGAATGCGTGATAACTAACGAAGAGGAAGATAAGGGCGACGATAACGGAATAATGGTAGAAGAACCAGAAAAGTTTGGATAGGATATTAGCGATGATGAAGATTTGAAGAAAAGCAAAGAAAAGATGGACAAGGATTACGTTAAACAAAAGATGGTTTTGGGAAGAATAACTGGCTAATACAGAAACCCCAGTAGGAATCGTACATGTGGTTCCTGGTCGTCCGTCCTTTGCAGTTTGAACCTAAATATTTAATTTTATATATGGTCTTACATTACTTACGATTATATGTACATTTTTTTTATATTATATGTACATACATAACTTCAATGTAACCCCTAATATTTAACATTTTATTGGACGTGTAACGTCTAATATAACGTCTAAACATATACTCGTAAATAACAATATAAAGAATTTAATATAAAATTAAATATTTTGGACCCAACTGAAAAGAACGGATGACGGGGAACTACATGTATAATTTCTACTGGGTCTTCTAATTAGTCGTTCATTCTTCCCAAAAGCATCTATTGTTAAAGTAATCCATATCTATCCTTTCTTTGCTTTCTCCAAAATCCTCATCGTCGCTAATGTCCATTGCAAACATTTCTTGTTATTTAACCACTTTTTCGTTGTCGTCGCCCTTTTCCGCCTCTTCGGTATTTATCACGCCTTCTTCAATTGGTGTAATGACTACATCTAACTGATTATTTGCCGAATGTTGTTCTGGTTTCTCAAACACAAGTGCATACTGTTGCTCTATGGTTCGATAAGCTAAATAATTTAGTGTACTACTATCGTCGAATATCCATCTGACAAGGTACAATTCATTAAAATCATAGACACGTGAAAAGTTTAATGTTACAGCATTCGCGTCAGCCGAAACCCTGTCGCTGGCATAGTCATAATTGATCGAGAAATTGTTGTGATTATCACTCGATGACGACATTGTGGTATAGTGTTTCAAGAAAGTTAATGTTCCGCGTTTTTTTTCTGTAAGTACAAATATAAACTTAACATTAGAATAACTGGAAAATAACTAAAATGGCGCCCTTGAATCAAATAAATTCAATTTATCAAACAATATAGATATGTACGTGCATGACGGATCCCTGAATTAAGAAAAGTGAATTACACCGACCAAACGGCACAGTGGTTAAAGTTTTGGCTTTTGGATCGGGAGTTACCGGGTTCGAATTCCGATAGGGACAGGATGCAAAAGTGAAATTTCTTCACAGATTACGATCTATGTTGAAATTTAACACATGACCCCCTGTCGGAGTGCAAAACTCATAAGCCGACCCATCCTCCATATCAGTGTATAGGCTGGCATGGAGCTTGCAATGTGCAGATGGTCGTAAAATCGGTCCTATAGCCGTACATCCTCGGATTGGCTGACTGGATTTTTTTTTATTTGTTCAACATGGTGGTCGAACAAGACACACGTGCTTAAAAATTACTAAATTTTTGGCACAAACATTTCGTTTAAACAAAATGAAAATTAAAACTGCAGAAAATCGAGTAAATATATACTTGAAGTAAATACGAATATTTAGTGAATATTTGATAAGGATTTTATAATTTTGATTAAAATATTTCATAAAATAAAACAATCATTTTCGGCCATTTTGAAATTATATTATAAATTTTCAACAGTGGAATTCTAATACAGTAAATATTCACATATAATGCATTTTTTCTGAACAATTTTTCTCAAAAATCAGGCGGTAACTGAATAATATTATGCGTTTTGTGAATTTGGTATATCATTTTAAATATTTTGTTTTAACTTAAATTTTGGACCAATAGTATGCATGTATGTATAGTAAAATGATTCTCACTTCACAAGTACATATATATACATATTTTTTATTTTTGGTTACACCCATGCTACACACGATTTTGGTTTCTGGTTTTAAACTAAGTCGCAATAGATTTTTATTTTTAGTTTAAACCCTTATTTTATATTAAAACACCATTTTTTTGTATTGTTTTATTCTGTTCTCTTGAAAATAAATTTTAAACAAAAATCTACATCTCGAAAATGCGACGTAAAAATTTTGTCCTTGAGTCCGAAATGGAAAAATAGATGAAAATAAAAAAAATTAAGGACATTTTTGAGATGTAGATTTTTGTTTAAAATTTATTTTCAAGAGAACAGAATAAAACAATACAAAAAAAATGGTGTTTTAATATAAAATAAGGGTTTAAATTAAAAATAAAAATCTATTGCGACTTAGTTTGAAACCAGAAACCAAAATCGTGTGTAGGATGGGTGATTCTCCCATTCCACACAGGGTTTTTTGTATTTTGGTATTTTTCTTCAAGGCAAACTAGTTTTATTTTGTTTTGTTCTGCTCTCTCTTAAATAAAATTTAAACTAAAATGAGTCAAAAATGTCCTTGAAATATTTTTTATTTAAGGGGACATAGCATCTTCAAAATTGAAATTTTTTTTTTTTGGAATAACAAGAGATCCTAATGAAACTTTCCATTGATAGTTTATTTAACTGAAAATACAGAAAAATTTTTTTTTTTATTTTTTTGTTAGCCCACTATCGTCTGCTACAAGGGTTTTTCAAAAACACTGATAATTCGCGGCGTGCATCATAACTTCTATCAGAAATGTCTAAAAAAAGTCGGGATTTTGTTCAGCTTTAAATTGCCCTTGGAATGAACTAAAAGGAAAAAAATTGGTTGAAAAATAAAAAAAAATGGCGGCATTTTTTCGAAAATGCAGCTTTTTTGTCCCCCCTCCCCCCAATTAGTTGTAACTCAAAAAATTGAAAGCCGATTATTCCTTCCGTAGTTCATTCTGAGCAGAAATATATGTAGATCAACGAGTTAAAATTTTAGAACTATTGGATAAGTCGTTTTTTCTCAATCTTGCACGCCAACTTGAAAAACGTCATTTCGAGATAATCGCGTTTAAATTATCGCGCTTTACATTAGGCGCGCTAATTAATTTTTTTTTTTTTGAGATTTCCATGTTTATATCATTAAAATCATGTTTTTAAACGTTCATTCTAACATATTCTATCATAAAAAAAATTCGATTTTTTGAAAATTTGAAGGTGCTATGTCTCCTTAATTTATGTTTGAGTTGTGTGATTGCACAGAAAAATTGTTTAAGTCGCAATATAACCATAGGTAAACGGGGAAAGAAACGAGGAAAAATCCGGTATTTTTTTTTACGTGTGCCATCAGCCATTAGGTATATCTACTTCAAAGAGAAGAGAAACAAAGGATAACTCGTCTTTTGAATGTTGTGGGGTTAACATCAATTGAATTGAAAAAAAAATAAATTAAATTAATATTGTAACAGTAAAAAATAAAAAAATTAAAATTTTAATCTACTAAACCAGTTAAAATCTTTTGTTGTATATTTTTAATTAGTTATGTTTCGAATCAGTGGAATATTATATGTAATATGAAAAAACATAGATAACATGGTTGGTTATTAGTAACATTTTAAACGAAAAAATATAAAAATAATATAAAAAAAAAATTGTTATATGGTCACATATATTATTGTTAATTAGTGAGTATATTTAAACAGAAACTTCATCATAATGATGCACTACATAATTATGTGATATAAAGGTTGTATCTGTATCATGGAACTGTATCATGGGAGATGTGTTAACATTAATGACGGTGACATTGATTTTATGTTAAAAAACAAAAAATTATGGCGTTGCAAAAGATGTGAGTGTGAAAACCGTAAACTGTTGTCTTCCAATTTAGCATCACCATCAACATCGATAAACAAAAAATCGAACGATCAAAACGAGAATAATCAGTACAAGGTCAATTCAAATGTCATTGAAACAGCAAAATATAACAATTGAACTGGTATATGTAGAAATTGTCAATCAAAAATCAACCAAACTGCATTGGATCGTATTTCTATGCTGGAACGGGAAAATTTGAACTTAAAAACATAATTAATCAACTGGAATACAAACTCAACCAAATTGAACACATTAACTTCCGAAGCAAAATTGATATTGTTAATGTGCCTGATGTTAACAACGAGAATGCGGTTGGTAAAGTATTAAGTGTTTGCAAAGAGATGGGATAGTTTTATCGTCAGAGGATATTGAATACAGCTCTATAAAAACAATAAAGTCGAATTCGGGTAAATCTACAATTGGACATGAAAAGGACCATTCCCATAACCAAACTAGTTTGCACCATGAAAGTACCAACATTGTTTGCGTAAAATTTAAATCATCTACCATTCGGAAAAACATCATGCATACAAAACGAAGAAATAAAACGAAGCTTACTACTCAGATCTTTGGAACCAGCAACCATACTAGGAATATTTATATAAATGAAAGCTTATCTCTCTATACACGGCAGCTTTTTAACGCCGCTCGAAAATTGAAAGTTGCTAAACAGTTTAAGTATGTTTGGGTAAAGGATTCAGTGGTGCTGATGCGCAGGGCTGAAGGTGAAGAGGTTGGTCCGTATAAGGCGAACTGAAGATTTATTGAACTTATAGTTCAATTCACGTCAATACTCTCTTTTGTAGATGAGTCTTCCAACTAATATATATAACTTAAATAGTAACAACTCCTGCTCTTAGCACTTCTATTCCTAGTAAACCTCAATCAAAATTCGTTATACTGCTTCAAAATATACGTAGCTTGCTTAGCAACTTTCATTTACTAGTAGCACATCTAAATAGTTTTACATATTTTCCTGATTTAGTATTTCTTACAGAAATTTGGATATATGATGCGGAGTTGAAAGATTATAGTTTGCCGGGTTACAATCTCTATGGGTGTTGCAATAATTCGTACGCTTCAGGTGGTGTGGCTGTTTTTTCTAAACCAATTTATACTTGCACGTCAAATAATTATAGCCTTTTAACTGCCGATGTTTTAAATTTAGAACTAACCTGGGAGAATGAGAACTACACTGTGCTTTGTATATATATGTAGGTTTCATGAGTATGACCTCCATAGGAAAGTCTTTTTAGATGAATTAAGTAAACTTTTACAAAATATTAATGCTAAAAATCTTCTGGTTTTAGGTGACATAAACTTAGACTTATTAAATAAATGTTCCGATAATGATAATTATTTGTTCTTGTTAGCTTCTCATGGTTTAAAATCATATGTCAGCGAGCCTACCCGTGTAACAGTTAACACAAAACCTTGCATTGACCATGTTTTTATTCGTCATAAAAAAAAAGCAAATCGGTAGTTGAATGTACAATATTAGACCATGGTATCACTGATCATTGCATGATCAATATTACTTTAACAAATAACGCTTCTACATTAAAATCTAAAGACAAATATATTCCATTTAAAGTTCGGCAAACCTTTAATTATTCAAAACTAAGTTGTCAACTCAAATTTGAATTTTGGGAGCCGGTGTACTCTGTGAATGACCCATCAATAGCTTATGACCATTTTTCTAGTATTCTTTGTCAACTTTTAAATAATTGTAAAGAGGAAGTTCAAGTAAATTATAAACAATTTAAGCGTTTACAACCTTGGATGTCTATTGCTTTGCTTAAGGAGATTACTATCAAAAATTCAGTACGTAAAAATCTTAAAAAACATCCATCGAATGTTAAGCTCCAAAAATATTATAATAAACTATGTGCTAAAGTAAAAAACGACATTGCACTAACACGAGACAAATACTTCTTTACCGAGCTTGAGAAAAGTTCAGGGGACATCAGACGTGAGTGGAAAGCAGTCAACAAAATATTGAACAAACCATCCAAAACCAATACAATCACTGAACTTGAGATTAATGGAAATGTGATAGATAATGTAACCGATATGGCTAATCAATTTAATAATTATTTTGTTCATTGTGCTATTAATTCTCTATACCACTAGCTCACAATAAACCATGTTTGTGTGATAGTTACGACCTTTTAGCTTCTGAAATAAATAGCTTTTATTTTGAGCCTTTTACAGGTTCAAAAGTTTTTAGAATGATTCGGACTCTAGATAATAAAAATTCAAGTACCTCGTTTCTCATTACCAATACAATACTTAAACAAAATTCTTATTTCTTAATCGATGTATTGTGTTACATATTCAATTTAAGCGTGGAAAGTGACATTTTCAAAACAGGACTAAAGTCTGCAGAAGTTATTCCTTTATTTAAAAAGGACAATTCTAGATTGATGCATCATTCTGCTTTTACGCGATTTCACTTGTTATTGCGCGATCAAAAAAAAAATTCGGTTATGTACCAAAAACGATATTATGTATTCCTTTCCTTTCTTTCTTTCTCATATAAATGTGTGCATATGTGGTCACAAACACTGTTTTCTCTCTCCGAGTGTTTACTGTTGACGGTGTAAAAGAAAAGAGTACACTGCGTTCCTCTACTGTCATATGTAATATTCTTTTTCCTGCCCGGTAACAGAATTGTGTGGGTACGGCAAAAGTACCATGTCAAAAATTTATTTTTGTATGTTCTTTGAACCTACTTACACATTTGTGCATTCCTTTCAAACTTATTTTCGTCCGAAAAAAAAACACTATAACTATACAGTAATACCTCGTATAACGTTACCCCGCTTAACGTTGATTCACTTTAACGTTATAATACATTATTTTTAGAAAATTTTTAAAATATTGTAGAAAATTTGGTAATTTTTCAGAAGCTATAAAAATATCTTTGATATTTATTAATTCGATTTGAACCAATATTTTAACAAGATATAAACGATATTTGCGAGCAACCAGCTAAGGAAGAAAGTGGAAGTGAAGATGAAGTCGAGTAAGTAATTGCCCGCATTAAAAAAATTAAATAGCTGAATTCGATATCACATGCAATCGAAACCATTGTGGAAGTGGATCGACATTTTGAGAGAACTACATGGATGAAACGTAAAATCAATGAAGCTATGTCTACCTATCACGATTTCAGTAAGGAACTGACAAAAATGCGAAACAAGCAACGTTGGATGTTTTTTTTTTTTTAAATCAACATAATTTATTATGCTTTTTGTAATGGAATTTGTACTCAGCAATAAATATTTAATTAGTTTCATTAAATTTAAGGAATGCTATTTTGAATTAGGTACTTCCACTTTTACAATATTTTTATAAATTAATTATTGGAAATTTAATAAAATATGTTTATTCACCTATCTCACTATTTTGCAAGAGATCCATGCCTCGCTTACCGTTGATTTGGATAACGTTATGGAATCTTAGAACGCATCCTTGACGTTAAACGGGGTATTACAGTACACTCAATTGTGTTGGTTGTACTTCAAATCAAGCAACCATTTTCAAAAGTATGATCACATTGATGAACGAGCTGCAAAGTTTCAGCGTGAGCTAAAACTATTGATGGGTAGCTACCGAGAAGCATATAAGGATATATCCGGAAGTCAACGTTTAATGTCAGAATTTAAATATATATATATATATATATATATATATATAGATATATATATATATATATATATATATATATATATATATATATATATATATATATATATATATATATATATATATATATATATATATATATATATATATATATATATATATATATATATATATATATATATATATATATATATATATATATATATATATATATATATATATATATATATATATATATATATATATATATATATATATATATATATATATATATATATATATATATATATATATATATATATATATATATATATATATATATATATATATATATATATATGTATATATATATATATATATATATATATATATATATATATATATATATATATATATATATATATATATAAATATATATATATATATATATATATATATATATATATATATATATATATATATATATATATATATATATATATATATATATATATATATATATATATATATATATATATATATATATATATATATATATATATATATATATATATATATATATATATATATATATATATATATATATATATATATATATATATATATATATATATATATATATATATATATATATATATATATATATATATATATATATATATATATATATATATATATTTTTAATACATCACTGTGTATCCGCCATATTTTTTCTGCGCGAGGATTGTCAGATTCCAGCGAGATTTGAATAAAAAAAATATAAATTCCAAATACAATACCATGGTATATTTTCCTGCACTAGAAGTCAAATATAGTGCCAGTTCTAGTTTATTTGGCATGATATGATAATAAGCACTCTACGATAAGAGGAATGCACAAATGTGTATGTTGGTCCAAATCACTTACAAAAATAAATTTTGACATGATTCGTTTTCGAGACCCACACAATTTCATGGCGACGAGGAAAAGGGATATAACCCTGTCCCCACCCACAATTGTGTATGTAAATTTCGATTACGAGAAACGAAAGTGTGAAACATAGAATTATGTGTAAGTTCAAGACCACAATACACATTTGTGCATAGCACTTAATTTTGTTTTCGTCAGAAAAACAACGCTAACTATTATAATAATACAATAATTGATGTTATCAAAAAGAAATAATTAATATGTTTTTTAATTTATGTGTTATCAAATTATTATGTTTTTTTCAAGAATTCTCATTTAACTAAGATCCGTTAAAATACGGAAAACATTACAACCTGTCATTATTTACATACACATATGTGTATTTTGAACCTAAATGGAAGCAAAACAAATTTTTTTTCAACTCGAAAGGGATAACTCAAAAAGTAAGCGGCATCTATCATTGTATCACAGTACTAAATGGCATTGTCCTATTTATAAATTTTAAAATTCATTGTTAAATAGCGCTCTCGCTAAACCCATTTTTATGCGATAAACTTCAAAATATTGAGAGATTTGTGCACTAAACCGGTTTAGTTACTAAACCAAAACAAAACTCGTTTAGTTAATCTCGAAGTTGACACATTAAGAGATAAACTCGAAAAAATGATTAAATGCGTTTAGCTAATCCCTAGTCTGTCAAGGGTATTAGTTCCACTCCTATTTAATTCCTTGCCTCAGTTCGTTCGGAATACGAAAAAGTTATCTGCATTCTTAAAAAGTATTGTAACCTGGCTTCATAATTTTAATATTGCAAAAATGGAATTTTTGTTTTAAGTAAACACGTGATCGTTCTTCGAATTGTTACAATTTTTAACCATTTTTAAGATTGTATATTTATTTTTCAATTCGTATTGGATCGTTGAACAGTTAACATCGAAAAATAATTGTGAGCAAAAATAAAAGAAATAAAATTTAATTAAAAGTAAATGTTATTTATAAAATAAGTGATGGAATGTGCAAGTGTGGAGTGTATTAGTAAGAGTAGAAATGAAACACTTGAAGTAGCTTGTGGAGGTTTCTGTAATAGAAGATACCACAGGAAATGTGTGCAATTAACAGAATATGACCAAATATAATATGACGTAACATTAATTTTGAAAAATAAATATGTGAAATATGTTTGTGCTGGATGTGCAAATAATTATGGTGTTATTAAAAGTGATTACGAAAACATTTTGAAAGGTCTTCAAAATCAAAATCGAGGCAATCGATAATTTGGATGATAAGTTAAACAGTGTGTTGGATGGTATGAATAAATTGATTGAGAAAAGCACGGAGGAAGTGGTTCAAAAGGCGATAGATGGGTTGAAATGTGAGATGGAAATGGTGAAAGGAAATGTTATGAAGAGTGACGGTAAAAGTAAAGCAAGTTATGCGGATGTGTTGCAAGTGCGTAAGGTTATTCCAGCATTCATTATTAAGCCGAAGGAAGGTGAGAAGGAAACTTCTCCGGATAATACTAAAAAGAAGCTGAAGGAATCAGTTGACATTGTGAGCTTGGTTATTGAGATAGAAAAGGTGCAGAGTATAAGTAAAGGTTGGGTAGCAGTGGAATGCAAAGGTCAGGAAGATGTTCAGAAATTAAAGGAGACAGTGGAAGAATCCATGAAAAGTAAGTTCGTGTTGGAGATACCGAGAGCTAGGAATCCTATGATCAAGTTGCAGCAAATTAAGGAGGAAGCTGATGTGAATCAGGCAGATCTTGTTGAGGCAATTGTAAAGCAAAATAGGCTAGATAAGGAGAAGAGCGGATTTTGCTTAAGAATAGTAAAAGTGGTGGAGAATAAAAGATTTCGGGACATAGACTTGGTCCTGGAAGTCGATCCGGAGACACACAAATGGATGTTGAGTAAGGGTGAGGTATACTGCAAGTGGAGCTGTGCCAAGGTAAAGGAGTATGTGTTCGTGAGCAGGTGTTATAATTGTTCAAGTCTAAAGCATATAGCAAGAGAATGCCCCAGTAAAGGAAAGACATTGTGTTGGAAGTGTGGAGCAGAGGATCAGTTGGCTAGTAATTGTAACAGGAAGCCAAAGTGTGTAAACTGTGCGGAGGCAGCGGAGAAAATGAAGTTAAATGTAGACTACAAGCACTCAGCATGGGATGATAAGTGTCCAGCGTATGTAGAGAGAATAAGGAGAGTAGTGGAGCGGACGGCAAAATCAGATTGACGTGGGAGTGTGGGGGCAAGTGGGAATGTAATGCTTGTGAATGCGGCGGGCATATTAAGTAGATTGAACAGAACACAGAAATCAACAGAAACCCATGTTTTAACAGATGATGGAGATGGCATTTTGCGAATTGAAGGGTATAGTCATTATAGATGTAATTCTAGCTCCAGGCACACAGGTGGAGTTCTAGTGTATGTGACCGAGAAACTAGGGAGTAGGCTGATAAGTCAAGTTAGTAAGCCGATGGAGTACTGGATGATAGCGGTAAAAGTAGGACGAGCAAAGAGGATTGATGATATGGGAATGATAATATGCTGTTACAGGTCACCAAGTGGTAGTGTAGTGCAATTCTTAATTGCCTTTAGTGAGTGGCTAGAGGGATTGATGTTGTTGGGAGCAGTGAAGATAATAATTATGGGTGATTTTAATCTAGACTGGGAGAGATCGGAAGAATATTATGTTAAGCGCCTTAAAAAAATTACAGAATCTTTTGGGCTTAAACAGTTCGTGAAGGAAAATACGAGAGTAACGGATGCATCAAGAACGAATATTGATTTAGTATTTTCAAATAAGGAAGTGAATTGTATTGTTGTGGATACCCGAAAAGTTACAGACCATGCGCTTATAATGATCAAGGGAGAGAAAGTGATCAAAAGAAAGATAGAGCTAAATGTTGTCGAAGAGGAACTTTTAAGAACAGAGGATGGTGTACGAGAAGGGAGCATTGAGGAGGAGTGTGGGAAATTAAATTTATGGGTGGAAGAAGCAGTCAAAAGGGGAACAAATTTAGAGTAATGAAGGAGCGAGAGGGAGAATTGGGGACTGAGACGGTTAAGGAAGGGAGGGTGGAGTATCAAAGGAAAAGAAACAGATTTGTTGCTGTGAGTGAGAGGAGATTGTATGATGAGAGAAACATTGGTCTGTGCAAAGGCAACCCGGGAAAGATGTGGAAAACATTAAAAAGAGTAATTTGATCTAAGGGAAAAAGTGATATAAATGGGGTGAATTTTGATGGAGTGATGGTGTATTAAAAGATAGACATTGCGAACAGGTTAAACAAGTATTTTGTAGATAGTGTAGAGGATATTATAAGGGAGATACCGAAGGAGCAAGACAATGTGGATATAGCATATGATGGAGGTGTAATTGAGCATGTGGGCATGGTGCAGGAGGACTACCTAGAAAAAATTGTTAAAACGTTAAAATTGGCAGGATGCGAGGGGGTGTTAAGCTGTAAAATGTTTAAGGATTTATGGGGGGTTTTAAGAGGATATGTGAGCCGCATAGTAAATTTGTCTTTGGAATATGCAGTAGTTCCTACAAGTTTGAAAGTATCATGTGTAGTTCCCGTGCCTAAAGTTATGAATAATTGTCGGATGTCGGATTATCGTCTTATAAATATTATGCCAATCTTGGACAAGGTACTGGAGTCAATAAATTTGGATAAGTTGCTCGGGCACATTGCTGAGAATAATATGCTATCTGGGCACCAATCTGGTTTCAGAGAGCAGCACTCTACAGAGACAGCGGTTCAGATGGTGGTGGAGGATTGGAAGAGAGAGAGAGGGAGGATGGAAAATCGACAGTAGCAGTTTTCCTTGATTTTAAAAAGGCATTTGAAACAATTGATAGGGCAAGGTTGCTAGTAAAATTATGGTGTGAGGGGCGAATTTTTAAGTTGGTTGGATAGTTATTTAAGTAATAGAAAGCAGTATGTAAAAATAAATGATGTATGCTCTGATCCTGTAGATGTAAAGTATGGAGTGCCACAAGGAAGTAAGCTGGGACCATTGCTATTTATAGTATATGTAAATGATATGCCACAGATTCTAAATAGTTGCAAAATTCACTTGTTTGCTGATGATACATTGTTGTATTTGTCGGGAAATGATTTGGTCGAGATCATAAATAGTATGAATGTGTATAGGGAATAATGAAGTAAATAGAAACATTGTTATAGATAATGCTGTAATAGGATGGGTAGATAGTTTTAAGTACTTAGGCATTATACTGGATAACAAGCTAAATTTTAAAGAACATGCTAGTTATATTACAAAGAAGTTAGCTATGAAAGTAGGTGTATTATAGCTAGGTATAAAAATTTGTTATCAGTAAAAGCGAAAAAGGTAGTTTTTAACACTATTGTAATGCCACATATTACCTATTGCAGAGATAAACTGCAGGTTAGATAGACTGCAGATAAACTGCTAGATAAACTGCAAGTTATCGTGACAATTTCTCTTTGTACTTTTTTTTTATATATATTCTTTTTTTTTTGTTGTGTAACTTTTTAATATTAATAAGTAAAACCCCATTATCATTTTATACGAGTATCATGTACATTAATTTAACATAAGGGATCATTCGCCTCTAGTTTTTAACTACAGAATGTATCCTACTCATCTCTTCCAATTGGTTTCTTTTTTTCAACAAATTAATTTTTCAAATTTTATATATTGTATGTAGTTTTTTTTATATATAACGGGTTATCCAATTCGAGGTTGATAAAGTAGTATACCCTGTATACCCACATCTGTCAAAGATAAACGTCAAGTACGCTGTCATTTATTTAGTTGACATTCTGCCATTTAAGAATATGGAGCATTTAACAATCGACCAACGCGTTAAAATTATTAAATCTTATTATAAAAATAGTGATTCTGTCGTATCCACATTTCGCGCTTTACGAGCAGATTATGGTCGTCATAATCGTCCTACAAAGCAAACCATATTGAATACAGTGAATAAATTTGAACAAACTGGATCTGTTACTGATATTGTAAGGTCTGTGCATCATCGAAACATTCGCAATGCTGAAAATATCGCTTCTGTAGCTGAAAGTGTGGAAGAAGATCCAAATTTGTCAATTCCTCGTCGCGCTCAACATTTAGGCCTATCTTATGGCTCATTATGGCGCATTTTGCATCTGAATTTGCATCTTCATCCGTATAAGGTCCATTTGACACAAGAGCTAAAGCCTGTTGACCATGGACAACGAAGAACATACGCAAATTGGGTGTTGGAAAAACAGGCCGTCGATGCTGATTTTTCGAACAAAATTTTCTTCAGTGATGAAGCTCATTTTTCGCTTGGTGGATACGTTAATAAGCAAAACTGTAGAATTTGGGGCTCAGAAAATCCACAATTGATTGTAGAGAAGCCATTACACCCGGAAAAGTCACTGTTTGGTGCGCATTGTGGTCTGGTGGTGTGATTGGGCCGTATTTTTTTGAGAACAACCATGGACGAACCGTTACCGTCAATTCTGAGCGCTATGGCCGCATGTTAACCGATTATTTTTTTACGAAAATCGAAGATTATGATCTTGACGATATGTGGTTCCAGCAGGATGGAGCAACCAGTCACGTAACACGAGCAAATCGAGATCTTTTGCAAGAGAAATTTCCTTGACGTTTGATTTCGCGATTGGCTGATGTCAATTGGCCTCCAAGATCCTGTGATTTAACGCCTTTGGATTTCTTTTTGTGGGGCTACGCGAAAGATCGTGTTTACGCAAACAATCCTCAAACTCTTGACGAATTGAAAACTAATATTCGTAAGGTAATGCCCGAGATACCGCCCGAAATGTGCCGAAAAGTCATTGAAAATTACCTCAAAAGAATCAAGGCCTGTAAGAAGTCCCGTGGAGGACATTTGAATGATATCTTGTTTAACTAAAAATGGCAAGGATCAATCTGTAAAATAAAATAAAAACTACAATACATTCCGAATATTTTGTGTGTTTTTTTAAAGTTTACTTTATCAACCTCGAATTGGATAACCCTTTACTTGTTAGTTTTTAAAATTAATTATCTAATTTGTCATTAATTATATATGTATCCAAATGGAATTTGATGAAATAAATAAATAATAAAAATAAAAAAAATTATTGCGTTATGTGGATTAGGTTGTCAAAAAAATGCGTTATGTGTGTAATTGCATTATGCAAATTATTGCGTGAACAAATAATGAACATGAATAAGTGCATATTTACTGTATTGTGTTTTAAAAAAAAATAATATAATTGTTTTATTCATCGTAAACTCTTTTAGTAAGTTTGGAGCAAACATTTTCGTTTAAACAAGGCGAGAATTAAAATTGTGGAAAATTGAGAAAATGTATATTTCGGCTATTTTGAAATTACAGTAAAAATCCTGAAAGACGGAACTATAATACAGTAAAAATCCAATATCGTGTAAAATCCTTTGTGTCGTAAAGTTTAATAAAAAAATACCCCGCAGATCAATTTACATGCGGTTTTTACTCTTTACGGCGGAAACTCCTTTACGGGGGGACGGAATTGTGTTTTGTGATACAAAAAATAGAAGAAAACTCCACTATAACGGAATAACTACTGTTGAAAATGCAATAGTTTCGCCAAACCGGAAACGACAACATAATTAAATATCTCAAATAGAATTCAAAGTATCATATTGCATCTTTATTTCCACATATATTCTTTGTGACTTAATAACAATTTGTAATAATATTAACTTGTATAAAATAGATATTGAAAGTAATTAAATACCATTAAAATATTTAAACTCACCTTAACATATACAATAATGAACATATGGTTTCATTCAATATGAAATCAACAATGCTGCGTCTAAATGTTGATTAAATATGTACACACGTAATTTGGTTGAAATCTTGGATAATCCCGCGTGCAAATGTCGATTAAATATTTACACGTAACTTAGCCGAAACTTTTAATACTATAAAAAATTGCATTGCGGCAACGACATTTTAGTAATTTTTTAACCAATGACTTGTTGCCAACAATTGAAGATGACCAACCAGACGGGAAATTTTGTATATGTCAAGGCGAATAACTTTTTTAGAAGTCAGTCTAAGTAAAACAGGACTGGGATTTTGTACGCTTCTTTCCATCCCACTGGGAATTAACCGGAACGTCATAGTAGTGGTGTACGTATTGGTGTGCGTGTTTTGTTTTGTTGTGTGTTTTTGATGTAAACACAAAATAATATGTTATGTACATAATTCGGGGATTTAAAAATTTCACAACACAATATACCATTTAAATTAATAAAGTGCTTCCTATAATTCATTAAGTTCAATCTAAAAGTAATTTCATTACTCGTATCATCAAAACATTATTTTCGAAACATTCAAACGTAAAAATAAAAAATAATTTTTTATGCATTCGTTCGTCTTCCTGCAACCATTTCCATATACTAAACTAAACTAACAAATAACAAAATTACATCGATCGGCACGAAAAAAAAAAAAAAAAAAATATGAAGAGAGGGAGCAGACAGAGAATAAAAATAATTTTATTTTTCAAGCGTTGGGCGTATAAAATGTATTAATACCATTTTATAATTATTTTCATAAATAACATAAAAATTATAGATACAAGCTAATTAATTAATTAAATTAATAATTATTATATAATATAAATGAAAATACACAAAAAAAAAATTCAATCGCATCTATTTTCTTATCATCTTTCATTTATTCCACTGCTCGCGAGCAGGAGAAAAATTCTCATGTTGCATTCACATGCATTTTTTTCAACCGATAATGCAAATCGAGTCAACATTTCGGCGGAAGTTCATGAGAATTTGAACACACACAAAGATAGAAAATGGCAGCACACATATTAAAATTTAATATTATACTCTGCGTACGTATACAATTTCTCGTGAGAATTTCATGAGAAAAGCGTACAAAATCCGTAGCCAGGGAACGGGAAACAATCGAAAAACGTTGTAAAAAATATATATGTTTGTAATAAATAAATAAACAAAATTTATAAATAAAACAAAAAATATTAAAAGCTTTGTAAAACTTGATTTGGTGTTAATTATTTTACATACATTAATTCTCCCTTATTATTATTCGGGGTGTTTATTATAAAACTGTGTGTATACTGTGCATATCGTGATAATAAACAGTGCGGTGTGATCAAACAGATTTAACTATTAATTATTAACGTTCGAGTGGAAACAACATTTGTTGAAGTGTAGTGTGCGGCTGTCTAAACTAATCATCCAGCATTTCAAAAAGCAACTATTTTCTACAACTACTAACTTCATACCGATTATTATTTGATTTGCCAAACTTCACAATCAACAAATTTTTTTAACGCTTGTGGATTAAAGTAAATTTACTCGATACGATGTCAGTAATTTAATTTTTATTTCAATTTATTTGTGATTTTGTTATATTGAACAATACAAATATAAATAATTAAATAAATGATTTTTGTTTGTATTTCGTAATAATTTTGTGTATTGTTAGTTTCAAATCTAGGAATGGGAAGAATACTTACCCACTTAACCCTCAAACAAAAATACGAGGTGACAAAAATGAAATTGAACAGAAGCACCGTAAAACAAATATCCGAAAAATATGGGAAATCATAAATTTACCAAATTTTGAATAAATCAAACGATATTACAACACGATATTTGGAAGGAAACCATAACCAAAATTGATGAAATTTTACTGGAATGGTTCACTACAGCCAGAGCAAAAAACATTCCTGTTTCAGGACCAATTTTGCAGGCAAAAGCGATAGAACTGGCTAGAAGAATGAGTATTCTAGACTTTAAGGCATCGAACGGGTGGCTGCGTTCCTTTAGGAAGCGTAATAACATAACCTTTAATTGTTGTACTGGAGAGGCGAGCGACGTGAATACAGTAACAGTGGATGAATGGACTCATAAACTAAAGGAATTAACAGCAAGGTATCTACAACAGGATATTGCAAATTGCGACGAGGCCGGCCTGTATTATAGAATGCTCCCCAATAAGACATTGGAGTTCAAAGGGAAAAAGTGTAACTGTATTATTGACCACCAATCGAGGTGCTTCAAAAACATTGATGTTAAATCCCTTCCAGTGTAGTGGCATGCAAATTCCAAAGCGTGGATGACGTCGCATATTTTTAAGCAGTACTTAATTGAATTAAATACAGAGATGGAGCGCCAGGATAGACACATTCTCCTATTTTTAGATAATGCAACGTGCCACCCCGAAATAATAATGTCCAATGTTAAAATGGTGTATTTTCCACCCAACACGATGGCTGCTTTACAACCACTAGACAATGTCGTGATACAAAATGTTAAACTTAATTATAGGAAACTTATGCTTCGAACAATGCTGATGAAAACAAACGAGTGCGATAAAGCATCTGAGCTTACGAAAACAGTTAATGTTTTAGATGCGGTCATGTTCGTTAAGAGAGCCGTAGCCACAGTTAAACCGGAAACAATACAAAAATGTTTTAGGGACTGCGGATTCGATTTTTCGGAACCAAATGAGATTTTCGATATACAATTGCGCCAATCTATGAGATGCAGCAGATAATTGATGAAATTTATGGCCACGAAATTTGTACTGTACTAAATTTTGTGGAAATCAATCTTGATGGTATATTACACCAACGCGGCTCAGACTCCACCAGCTTCCAGCCAAGTATTCGATTGTCTTAGAATTATAAAGGCGTATGTGCTTAATATGGGGAGCTGTAAAATCTTTGATAATGTCGATGAAATTAACAATAATATGGTAGGACTATTGAACAGACCTAAAAAAACGAGACAGCCTACATTGGACGAATTTTTTAGATTTTAGTTTAAATTTTTAAAATCTTAACTAATGAAATATATATATGTAAATTTTGTTGATTTAATTCATTATCTTATTTCACTCAACTCCAAAACAATTCATATGTACGTATGTACATATGTAATTCAACAATCTACATATTTTTATTGAAATTAATTTAAATCTGTCAAAATTCCTCGTAGTCGGAAAAATCAGTTGGGGCAGAATAAAATTTCGGTCCAATCGAGTTCCGCCTTAGAGGATTTTTACTGTACTGCAATGGGATTCCGCCATTAAAAACGAAAAATTTCACTATTCTTAATATTATGACTACAAAATCCTTAGTCATTTGTTCCTGTACGGCGGGAAACCCCTAGACACGGACGGAATGTGTCCCCTCCATGTAAAATTTATTTCTAAAACTCCTAAAAGACGGAAATTTTACCAACTTCACGATAAAATACATATACACAGAATTACACATTATTTACATAACCTAGAAATAAAGCGTCAGGGGGAAATTATAAAATTGTTGTTGCTCATGCAATTTTTGGCCATGTAATAAACATATACCCAAAACCAGTTGTTACCAAGCAATCAAAAATCCCGGATTACTTTCGTAATAAGCACAATAAGTAAACCCCGTACATTTCTCAATCATCCCGTACAGAATGTGATACCTATATGTGATGAAATAATGAGGCTGGTACTAACTATACATACGTTTAATTTAATTTTTTATATATTTTTTCTAAACTTGTTTTTTATGCAAGTACATAGAATGTACTTGGACAGAATAAATGAAATGGTTTCAAAAAAAATTTATGTTATTTATTGGGAAAAGATACATTATATGTATATACACATATATGTAATACATATACACTCAGCTTTCGATAATTTTCGTTGACAACTTCCCAAGCTTCCCACTCCCTTTCCAACTTCCAATTCAAAAAATGCAAAAAATGCTGTGTTTGGCCATTGTCGCATTGTGTTGAAAATCTTTTGTTGAATTTCGAGTGTGATGTGAAAGTTAAATATGTAGTCTATTTGGGATACAAATTTGTATTTTTTTTTTTTTGACAGAATAATAAAAAAAACGAGAAAAAAGATATTATTATACTGTGAGATAACGAAGTAACGGATTTTAACGAAATTACGTGAATTAGTAACACTCCAGTGACACTAGACAAAAGTGGTGCTTATTTATGACAATAAACATAATATTTATATAAGCAGGCTTTCATTTTTTCTTAATCGAAAAATATGTTAAGCTGAAATTGAAATATCAGTCTTTTGTATACAAATATAAATAATGCATAAATAATAAATTTAATTAAAATAAACAAGATTAGAAATTATAATAAAATATATTTGAATAATATTAAAAGTAGGTTTTCAGTTTTTTTTGCCGAAAAATCTGTTAAGCTGAAATAAATAATAAGTAAGAATAAAAATAAGACTAATAAAAATAATAGTAATTTTGGAATATAATAATTTAGTTAAAAGATAAAAATTTAAAAAAGACTTATTTAAATAATAATAAATACAATTAATTAATAAAATATAAGTTAGAAAAAAAAATTATAATATATAGTTAAATAAAATATGGGTAACAAATTTATAAAAGTAGAGTCACTTTAGAAAAAATAAAAAATAAAATAGGTTTCAATAAAAAAAATGAAAATTGACAAAATGGACAAAATTGAACAATATAATCAAAGTGATAATGATATATCAATGGAAAAGAGTACAGAAGAAAATATAGTGAGTAATGACATAATATATCAAAATAAAAAATTAAACAAAAATAATTCAACATTACAAAAATTTACATATTATACTAAAAATAAAAATAATCAAATTACAATAAATAAAGAAAGTGAAAGAAATAATAATGATATAATTCAAGAATTAAAAAAAAAATGAATATAATAAATTAAATAAATACATGCCGGGTGATAGAGGGCCGTATTATATCATTTTAGAAAAAAAAAATATTGAAGATTTAAATACGGCTATGATAATTAATTCAGTAAATTATGTTAAAATAGTGAAAATCAATCAATATGGTAAAAATAGACTTAAAGTCAGAACTCAAGAACTAGAAACCGCGAATAAAATTTTAAACAGGATTGATTTAACAAGGTTATATAAGGTCAACTATTATATACCAAATTTCACGATCGAATCAATAAGATTTATTAACAAAGTACCAATAAACATGAAAGAGGAAGTAATAAGAGAACATATAAAAGGAAATTGCAAAATAATAAAAATAGAAAGAATTAAGAGATGGAATGCGAGTGAAAATAAAGAGGAAGATTCTATGGCGATTAAAATTATTTTTAGAACTACGACTTTACCGGATTTTGTGAGTATATTTGATGTGAAAAGAAAAGTATATTATTATACACCAAAACCTCTAATGTACAAAAAATGTCTTATCTATGGACATACAAAAAAAAAATTGTAATGGAAAGGAAACATGTATTTTATGTACGGAAGAAAATCATACAAAACTCACTTGTAAAAAAAAAATTATTTGTTACTACTGTGGAGAAAACCACATCACCAATGTGGGGAGAACCTAAAAAAATACTTAATGATTAAAAAAAAATTAAATAAAGCTAAATAATAAGCTCCCTGAATTAAAAAGGGCTTAATTAAAAATGGTGTATTTTCGGACTTAAAACCAGCGTTTTTATTTCATTTTAAAATTGACTTAAAATCTGTAATGAAAATGAAATAAAAAAAGCTGACTTTATTTATGCATATCATAAGTCATTTTGAAATTTATTTAAGAAGTATGTTTATAAATGCCATAAAATGTGTATTTTTAAGTCATTTAGAAAATGAAATAAAATGTAAAAATATATAAAAAAGCCCGATTATCCGGCATCCAATTAACCAGAACACACAGTTAACCGGAATTTTAATTTTTAGGATTTTTGTTGCTTTTTTCTTCTTCTTTTCTCTTTCATATGCATTTTTTAATTCATTTTGAAATTTTCAATTGTTTTTTGCACATTTTCAATCATGAAAGCATTAGTTGAAAATTTTGAATGGCTTTAATTTTCTTATTACTGTAAAAGCCGGATTATCCGGCATCGAATTAACCGGAACAGTCAGTTAACCAGATTTTTAAATTTTAGGATTTTATTTTGCTTTTGTCTCTGTCTTTTCTCTTTCATATGCATTTTTTAATTCATTTGAAATTTTCAATTGTTTTTGCACAGTTTCATTAATGAAAGAATTAGTTGAAAATTTTGAATGGCCTTAATTTTCATATTACAGTAAAACCCCGATTATCTGGCATCCAATTAACCGGAACAGTCAGTTAACTGGAAATTTAATTTTTAGGATTTTTTTTTGCTTTTTCTCTTTCATATGCATTTTTTAATTCATTTTGAGATTTGCAATTGTTTTTTCCACGCTTGCATTAATGAAAGCATTAGTTGAAAATTTTGAATGGCTTTAATTTTTTTATTACAGTGAAAGTCCGATTATCCGGCATCTAATTAACCGGAACACTCAATTAACCGGAATTTTAATTTTTATTATTATTATTTTTTCTTTCATGTGCGTTTTGAAATTTGCAATTGTTTTTGGGACATTTTTATTAATGGAAGCATTAGTTGAACATTTTGAGTGGCTTTAATTTTCATATTACAGTAGACGTCCGAGTATCCGGTATCCAATTTACCTGAGAATGAACTCAGAGTTAAAGTGTGTGAAGTTACTCCAGTTTTTCATCCCAGGAAATATAAAAATGTTCATCAGGTAACACTAATTTCATCAAATCCCAGAATTTTTAAAATCATCCCATCCCAGGATTTTTAAATCACACAATTATTTAGGAATGTGATATTTGTTAAAAGTAGTGAAAATTTTATATTACCGCTATGCTCATTTGCATATGGCCCTCCATATGAAATTTGAAGAAACAACTCAATAAAAAAATTAATAATTCTCCCAAATATATAGATTGCCTAAAGATTTGACTTTTGATTTTGAATCGCTATGATGTCCACTAACTCTGATAAAAATTTGGATATCAGCCGTATGATTTTAAAAATTCTGGGATAGGATGAAATTAGTGTTAACTGATGAACATTTTTATTTTTCCTAGGATGTAAAACTGGGATAACTTCACACAATTACTGAGTTAACGTGAATTTTGATTTTAATGGATTTATTTTATGCATTTTTTTATTCATTTTGAAATTTGCAATTGTTTCTTGCACATTTTCACTAATAAAAGCATTAGTTGAAAATTTGGAATGGCTTTAATTTTCATATTACAGTAAAAACCCAATTCTCCGGCAAAGAAAGAGGAAAAAGCAAAAAATATTCCTATAAATAAAAATTCCGGTTAACAAAGTGTTCCGGTTAATTCGATGCCGGATAATCGGGCTTTTACTGTAATTTGAAAATTAAAGCCATTACAAATTTTCAACTAATGCTAACATTAGTGAAACTGTGCAAAACACAATTGCAAATTTCAAAATTAATTAAAAAATGCATAAGAAAAAGAAAAAAAAACGAAAAATCTTAAAGCTAGGATTCCGGTTAACTGACTGTTCCGGTTAATTGGATGGCAGATAATCGGGTTTTTCCTATAATATGAAAATTAAAGCCATTCAAAATTTTTAACTAATGCATTCATTAATGAAAATGGGCAAGAAACAATTGCAAATTTCAAAATGAATTTAAAAATGCATATTTTAATTTAGAATTAATACACAAATAATAATTCACAATTGAAATTTATGAAAATGTATTTCTTCGTTTTTTAGCTTTCTTTACAATACAAAAAAAAACTGTAACAAGAAAAACAAGAAACCGTTTTCTTAAAAATGTGAAATTACGTGGACATTTCTATGTGTATTAAAAATAAATGTAAATTTTATGTTTTTAATGTGAAATAAAATATGCCTTTTTTAAGTCATTTTGAAAATGAACTAAAAAATATATTTGTAAAATGACATAAAATATGCCTTTCTTGTGTCATTTTGAAATTAAATTTGTTTTTGTAAAACACCTTTGTTAAGTCAGAAAATTTATTAAAAGTATGACTTAATATAAATATAAAAACACTATTTTTAAGACCACCTTTACCCTTTCGAACGCATTGTGCAATATATTGTATTATTGTACATCAACTTTGAACGCACATAGCAGGTTAAACATATTTTTTTTGCTTCAGAAAATTGTTTAATATCGTTTTCCTTTAAATACTCTCTCTTGTTTTGCTATTGTGAATTTTACTACGCTCGTAAAAATTAGTTTTATGCCAGTTCTCAACTTATAAAGTTGTGTTTTTTTCTTGTTGGTAAGATAGGAGATTAGTAATAAGCTAATATTTCGGTAAGTAAAACGTAAAGTGTGATTTTGGTAATTGATTTTTACTTTAGAATATTTAAATTATATTTATTTAACGATTTATTTGTGTATTTATACCTAAAAATAAATTATTAACGATGTTCTAATATCTGTACAATATATTGGACACGGAGTTTCAAACAGTGTGTACAATATATTGTACATAAATGTTACATAGAGTATTATACGAACGATTACAAATTTTGCAGTAGTTACAGCAATGGCACGAAAAGGGCTTTCTGAAAGAGAAACTCTAGAGCTGTTATACGATTCCGATTTTGGTGCTGATTCTGATGATAACTTTGATGAACTAAATGATAATGTCCAAACCGATATACCGGACAAAAGTGATTGAGGCGCCTGTTCATAAACAACAAAATGAAGAGATACTGGAAATAAAAATCTGCGACAAAGATGATGATGATGAAGTTAGTTCTACCAACGAGGCTTGCATAGTTGTTACCGCGGATGGTACAACGGAAATCGAAATTTCAGAAATAATATTTATTGAAAACGTACACTACACTAAAATATCCGACATTCAATGTTGTCGACGAGAATTTCAGCCCAACGTGACACCATTTATTAAGCCTCCTCAAGATGGTAACGATATTTTAACCCCATTAAATTATTTTTTAAGGTATATCCCTAATGAATTGTTTGAAAAATATGCCTTTCACACTAATCAATACGCTCAGCAAAACAACGTTAATGGATATAAACGAACGAACGCGAATGAAATAAAAATATTGTTCGGCTTACATATCCTTATGGGATGTCTGAAGTTTCCTCGTCTGCGGTTGTATTGGTCACCAGTTTTGAATTTGGAGGTTTTCAATAAAAATATGTCTAGTAAGCGGTTTTGTCAACTACGGCAGAACTTACATGTCGCTGATAATTTAAAGCGGACGGAAAACTGTACGGATAAGTTTTATAATACAAGGCCTTTGATCGATGCAGTCCGTGCGCATTGTTTGTCGATAAATGTAGAGGAAAACATCTGCATCGATGAACAAATAATCGTTTTAAAGGTTTAAAGGCTGATTGTCTGTAAAGCAATATATGAAGGGAAAACCCAACCCGTGGGGAATCAAGGTCTATGTATTATGTGGCAAAATCGGGATTCCATATGACTTCTTCATATATCAAGGAGCTAATACAGGTCTTCCACCGATAAATCGTAGTCGCTTCGGTTTCGGCGCCAGCGTAGTTTTGAAGCCAGTAAATAGACTGCAAAATCAAGGGCACAACCTTTTTTTGGCAATTTCTTCAGTTCGTATAATTTATTTGAAATTTTAAGAAGCCGTGGAATTAATGCAGCTGGCACGGTACGGATTAATCGATTCGCCAACCCTCTAATAATGTCCGACAATGACATTATGAAAATCAACGGGGTTTTTGTGATTCGGTGACAAGTCGTGATGGCAAGGTCACTCTTGTTAAATGGCGAGATAACAAATCACTAAATATTGCGTCGAATTATGTTGGAGTTAAATCGACCCGAAATCGTTCAGTTGTACAATAGAAACATGGGCGGTGTAGACGTGCTCGGCCAGCTTATTAGCTATTACCGGATCTTTATCCAATCAAGAAAGTGGCCGTTGCGCATTACAAGCCATTTCATTGATTTCATCAAGCTGGCTTGAATATAAGCGAGATTGCGAATTACGGAATGTACCAAAAAAAATGTAAAAGATCTATTAGATTTTAGACTTGAAGTTGGTAACTGTCTGATTCTTGCGGGGAATACGGTGAACCCCCAAAAACGGGGGCGTCCAAGCTCAACTATGCAAAATGTATCTCTTGAATTGTCAACGAAAAAATGTAAATCAGAAACAAGACCATTTGAAGACGTTCGTTTCGATAATATTGGTCATATGCCCGCACATGACCAAAAGTTGGAGCCCACCCGCTGCAAACTTTTAAACTGCAGAGGAAGAACATTCTTTTATTGCAAAAAATGTAAAGTTCACCTTTGCACAAATAAAGTGCGAAACTGTTTTTTAGAATTTCATGCAAAAAAGTAATTGTGAACAAAACGTAATAATCCTCGACTAAATATGTAACGTAATGATATGATTAATGTGATTAATTTAATTTATTTTATATTTTATTTTATATTTTTTTTATATTTTTTTTATTTTTTATTAATTTTTATTTTTAATTGATTATTATTTTGGACAATGTAACTTTTATGAAATGTGAAATAAAGAATTCCTTTTATACCAAATTATTATTGTTTGAAACACCATGTACAATATATTGTACATTTTCAGGGGTCCAAGAAAAGAGGATAGGCCTCCAAAAAAATTAAAAAAATTGATTAAAAATGTTTCAAAAATAATCAAGCACTTAAAAAAAAGCCCAAACATTTTTTAGCTACATTATTTAAAAATGGTGTTCGAAAAGGTTAATTTCAACTTATTAAAAATTAAAAATAATTCAGGGAGCCTAAAAATTTACATAGGAAACATTAATACAATTAATAAAAAAATACAAAGACTGACACAGGGATATTTAAATTTACAAAATAAGGAACCAGACTCGGATTTGGTATTAACAGAAATATTACAAAGTGTGATGGAGATGGATAAATATATTGAGGATAATATATTAAAAAAGGACAAAAAAAGTGTTAATAATTTAAATAATGAGTAATACAATTAATATTTTACATTTAAATATAAGACGTATAAAAAGAAATAAAAATGAATTAGAGAAACATATTTGTGATAATAATATAGACATAATAAGTCTTATTGAAACATGGGCTAAACAAAAATGAAAAGATTAAAATTAAAAATTATAATAATATCTTAAAAAATAAAGGTTTTTTATTAAAAGAAATATGAATTTTAATGAAATCAAAAATATCAACCAAATGAAGTAATAAAAATGAATATAATAGATAAAAAGAATAAAATAATTAATTTATTAAATTTGTATGCGACTCCTAACATAAATAATGAAAAAGTAAGAAATTGTTTTAATAAGATAATTAGAGACAATAACTATAATAATAATTTAATTATAATGGGAGACATCAATGGACATCATACTTTATGGGAAGAAAATAGCAAAGAAGACAGAAGAGGAATATATATTGCTAGTATGTATTATCAATAAATCAAATTTTATAATAACACTGTGCTAGTTGTCAAATGTGACAAGCTGGGCACCCGGGGGGTTCACCTAGTTCGAGTACGCTGAATTCAATAGTGCTAGTCCCATTTCAAAGTTAGTCCCCATTTTTCAGATATCGCTTTCGACATGTTTTGGCTCTGAGTCAAAACATACCCTCATTTTCACATTGATAGCTACTGAACCATCGTTATGCTTTCTTCAGCAAAGTTGTTGCGCAAGTCAAGGCCAACAACTTTGCTGAACATATCAAGACCAAAAAACCACATCCACCATGTATGTGTGTTTTTCTTAGGCCAAGGTTAGGTTGGAGTAGCGCTTCCGCACACTTAGACCAGGAGTGCCTCGTTGTGACACCATAGGAACCTATTTCTCCTTTACTCCTGTTCAGCGAGATCTGAAAGGCTGGCCATACTGTACACGCCCAAATACATATGCCTTCTGTATGATAGTGCCGGACACGAGCATAGGAAGTTATCTAAAGTCTGTTCTTCCTCTTCGTCCATCTATAAAGTCTTTCGTCTGTAGACCCAGCCTTCTCGCATGTTCCTCAAAAAGGCAGGGTCTAGACAATTTTGGCAAAAGCATCTCATAGAAGATTCCGGGTCCTACCTTGCCGTCTAGCGAAATATGGGTACACAGGTATGGCTAAATACAACTGGAAGTCGGCATACTTAGGCCAAACAGGACGTTCATTTCAGATAAGATACAACGAACACATCAATGACGTAACCAAAATTAAAAAAGTACATAAAATCAAGTTCTGCACTACACACATAAAAACTGAAAATCATAGGTACACTAAATTCAATAAAAATGTAACCAGTTTGCACAGAATTAAAAAAGGACTTAAATTAGACAGGTTAGAAGACCAATGCCAAGGGTATACATTTTGGGTACAATTTGACTCATAAGTCAAAACAACTGTACGTATACAAATTTCTCATGAGGCATGAGTCAAATTACGGCCAAAATTCACACCCTGAAAATATTCAAAAACAAAAACACCAACAATTTAATTGGCGACAAAAACAACACAAAAACCCAATGAAATGTACGAACTATTATCCATTACTTAAAAACAAAGGAGGTACCAAACAGCAGCGTCTAGGCTACAGTATATAAAGAGCTTCAAAACAAATTATGTAACAGTAGTAAAAAATAAACCGAAGAAAAAATTATTCTCGAGATCGATATTTCTAAAAAAGTTAAAAAATTGCCAACTAAAAACTGTAATATAAAATTAAAAATAAAAAAGTTTTTCATCTAAATATATAAAGTGACAAAAGAACACAAAAAATAAAGTGAAAATCGTCTTGTGAAATCTGGTGAAATAAATAATATGGATAGGTGTCTTAAACTCAAGTGCTTTTGTTATGTGTGTGGAGAATTTACAATTATGAGCAATCTTTGCAAAATAAGTGATTAAACCGCTGATTTAAATCGACTATGCTTTTCACAAAATGTTATTAATTGGACGCCGTCTTTTGTTTGGACAACATGCATTTTCGTTCGGCATAGATGGCAAAACACTGGAGCCGCAATGCCATTTGGTGTCCCGATGATATGGGCCAATCCACAAGGACATGATGCAGTTCAATGTTATGGGCGCATGAATTATATTTTTGGCACAAACAGAAACAAATTTGGATCTTTGACATACACGACAAATGCTCAACTACCGCTGCCGCATTCACATGAAATTCCTGTTCCGGAAAGATCAAACCCAGCTGAGGAATATTTAGCATAAACATTTGAATCAAGTGAAACCGGAGAAACATCTGCATCAATATATCAACCATCAAATGTCACTGCGCCATGCATTCACATTGAAATCTCGCAAAATCGTTTGGGTATTAAACGACGCCTGAAACGACGCCTGAAACTATCGCAGTGGCAAGCCATTCTTTTGTCAAAGGATTTAAAACAAGTGAACATTTTGGGTCCAAATTTTCGGATATATGGAGCAATAAATCGTCATCGTCATTTTACGAATTTTTTTCAAATCAATTGAGAATAATTCACTGGCTTTTTGCACTGATATCCGAGGATTGGTATCTACAATGCACAATGCATATAATACCGAAGATTGGCGATTTCTTATCGATTCCTCTAAAAGCAGCTTGAAGGCAGTTCTCCTTCACGTTACCAACTCAAAGAATTCCATTCCAATTGCACTCAGCACAAACACAAAGGAAACCTATGAAAAAAATCATTGATTTGATTAAATACAATGACCATCAATGGAAAGTTTGTGCAGATTTAAAAGTGATAGGAATGGAAAATATAGGAATGGAATACACGTTTTAAAGCTGACTAATACAACGAACGGAACTGGGCGTTACGCGTCGCATTTTTCCACGGTTAAGTGGAATGAAAATAAAAGAAGGTTGGTGTTTGAATCTACTCGAATCTAAGTTTTGTTCAAATGAAATTTCATCTCGCTTCTGTTTTTTATTACAGGAATACTTAATGGACCAGATATTCGTCAGTGAACGAGAGCTTGTGGCATGGAAATGTGTAAAAGAAGTTATTAAGAATGTTCTCGGAATTAATCGAGCCGATGATTGGCGCAGATATATTGAAAATATGCTGACTGCTTTTCATATATAAACGTTAGAATGTCACTGAAAATATATTTTTTGCATTGTCATGTGGAAAAATTCGTCGAACAATCACCAGCCGAATCCGATGAGCACGTCGAGCGTTTTCACCAAGTGACGGCAAGGCTCGAACATTGGTACTGCGGCAAAAAGCTAGATGCACTCTTGAGTGACATTTGTTAGAATTTGCAAGAGGAAGAAGATCCCGGAAGTGACACGAATGAATCAGAAAATTAAAATTAAAAAAAAAAAAAAATGTAAATTTTTTAGGAAAAAATTAAGAAAAATCACCATAAAATCAACTTAATCGATCTAATTTTCTTTTAAATAGTGCTATTATATCTATGCGATGCTTAATTGATCGATGTAAATTCAATAAATGGACCAAATATGATAACAAACGTATTTTTCGTCGAATTGAAAAGCAAAAAAAAAAAAAAAATAACACAAAAATGAGAATGTTTTTCGGTCTTTATATGTTCGGCAAAGTGGTTGGTCTTGGCTTGCGCAACAACTTTGCTGAAAAAAGCATAACGAAAATCTTAATGATTCAGGAGCTATCAACGTGAATATGAGTGTATATTTTGACAAATTTTTGAATCAGAGGCAAAATATGTCGCAAGCGATATCTGAAAAATGGGGACTAACTTTGAAATGGGAATAGCACCATTGAATTCAGCATACTCGAATTAGGTTTACCCTCTGGTTGCTCAGCTTGTCACAAGAAAAAAGTTTGCAATTCAAGCACAGTGTAATTTTTAATTGTATTGCCTAGTGTAATTGGTGATAATTTGTATCTCAAAGAATATCAAAAATTGAACCCCCTCTCCCATACGATTTTTTCAGAATGAACCAAGAGATCATCCCTTTAACGGATTAGTATCCCAAACCCGGACACCCTGTATATTGGGAATATAACTTAGTTTTTTGAATTTTTTTGAACGTTTATTTCTAAGAGATTTTAAATTTTATTTTAATCAAAATATTTTCCATCCTTATTTATGACTTTCGACCATCTTTCTTGCAATTTATGGATCCATCGAAAAAAAATTGTTTGTCTTTTGATATACTGTTAAAGTTAGCAAAAAAGTTTCCAGCCGAAAGATAATGCAGATAGTGTCTCTGCTATCTCAGCCGAAACACTAAGTAGACAAATGCAATAATTGTAGAGGCTAACGGCTTCGACAACTCCAAGGGGCTTTAGATTTGAACTTCGGGGAACGTAGGAGCCGAGATCAGCAAACATGTCGCACTGCGTGCCGCACGTAGGAGCGGATTATATATAATCTATTGTCCGCTTTATCGAAAGATCATATCGTATATTTTTTCGGCTGGGATAGCAAAGACACTATCTACATTATCTTTCGGCTGGAATCTTTCGGCTAACTTTAACAAGGTCTTTTGATGTGATCCATTCGCCGAGACATTTTTGATTCCCTCATGGGTTCTGAAGTGCTGGCTTTGAAGATCACTTTGCATTGATCGGAACAAATATTAATCTGGGGGCACGATGGGGCCAATCTGGTGAATAGGGATCATGCGGTAGAATTTTCCATTTAAGTACTTCCAGCACATTTTTTACTTGTTTTGCGACATGTTTTCGAGCATTGTCGTGCAGTAAAATCACTTTGCGCTGTTTGTTGGCTAGAATCGTATGATTTTCGTTCAATGCATGGTTCAAGGTAGTAGCAGCTCCTTTCTGATCCCAAATGCACAACATAACCTTACTGCCATGAATGTTACGTTTTACTATTGATGTGGATGGTTCGCCAAGAAGAAATTCATTTTTCATCGCCAGTCACAATTTGAGACAAAAAATGCCAACTTCGGTGTCTTGTAGGCATATAATTGCAAACCGATAAACGATTTTCAATATTAATAAATAAATACTAACATACGTGTAATTAAGGTATTAATTAAGGGTTAAGATAACTCAACTACGGACGGAAAAAATATTTTCCGATATACGTCAAACCAATATAAATTAATCATTATTTTTTATTTACAGCTAATATTTTGTTATCTAATTTAAAAAATTATCTTCGAATTCCCCTGTTTGCTCAAATAGTTATACGAGTACATACTGACATAATTCGGTACGTATTGATGGTGTTGTCACTAGGAATCAATTCTAGGATTTACTTTCGTTATTTTGTCGGTTTGTTCAACTCACAACAGATTTTGTTTTTTTCATGTTGAATTTGTTAAATGAATTCTTCTGTTGAAATTCATTTCACAAATATACGCGATGATAAATCTAATTTTAACCCTGTAATTTCAGTTATGTGAAGTTATCCCCGGATTCTATCCACATAATTAAAAACATAATCAGACAACACTAACATAATTATATCCCTCTAACTCTTGTTTGAAATTAGCCCCGCCTCGCTTTTTATTATATTTTTATTCCAAATACACTTCATATGTGAAGTTAGCCCCGAGTTTTATTATACTGTATGATGTATGAATAAAAATGTTTATTAAAATTATTTTAATTTGCAAAAGACACAAAATAAATGTATTATTTTTTTATGTAAAGAAATTTAATTTCTTTAATTCTTATGAAGATGTATGAAATTTTATGAAGTAAAATAATTTTTAAATTAGCTCATAAATTTATCAGATTATGATAATTTAGTTATACGGAAAAACACATATCTCACATTTAAAATTAAATTATGCTAAATATGAATGAAAAATATGTTAAAAGTATTAATTTGTTGGATCAGAGCTATATGGTTTTGTGATAGCCAGACCCATATGTCACTTTTGGCATAATATGAAAAAAAAAATTGTTTTCACGTGATGCTGATTACCATTAGTTAATAGCTCTACAACTGTTTTTCCAGTTAGTGTATTTCGGTCTGCGCCGCTTCTGTCATTGCTATATTTAAGCCACACCGCCTCGTCAAGGCTGTAATCTTGGGTGGGTTGTTTTTTTTTTTAATTTTTTTTTATTTTTCGTTTTTGAGTTTTTTTTTTTGTTATTTTGCCTTCCATTTCAATTTCAAATCGATAGTTTTTAAACAGAAAACTTAAAAGGTTTAGTAAGAGTTATCTCTATTTTTCATTCGGATCCGTTTCTATCCTTTCATAAACTAAGATATGAGGAATAACTTTTACTGAACATAATGCTTTTTTTCTAATCACGATTTCATTTGCATCATCATAAATATCCCAGCAATCATTCCGATAACAATAGCTCACATAATGCAAACTATTCGGTAAATAATTCACAAAGGAATTTATTTTGTATGTATTTTGCAATATTACAACTTTGGTGGGAATTTTGGTGACTTCGACAGTTCTTTTCGGCTTTAAAAGCGGCTCGACATAAACAAAAATTACATTATTTGTGTCCATGCTCCAATTGGTAGTGTTATTGTTGCAGGTACGGCAAATTGCGAGATCGTCTTTTTCCAAGCACTCATTCAATCTTTTTAAACCTAGACTTTTCAACTTAAAATGGTCGATTGGTAAATAGTGTAACATATTAATGATTGTGTTGTTACATGTCGTGCACTGTTTTGTAGTTTGTGCACTGTAAATGTTTTGCGATTTTAACACAAAATCTGATACCGTCAATATATTTGATGTACAATCTCGATTTAATCCGTACAAGTTAGTAAGTGTTAAAAATCGATAATTTTGAGCTAACTTGACGTTCCCAGTCCGCAAAGCGTTTATCAAATTAGCGAAGTCATCATGGATCAACAGTTCTTTAAAATGTCCTAAATTCAAAATGCAGCATGTAAATGAATCAAAAGCGCACGTATTCTTATAATTTTCATCAGCAACGCTACCATTCAATAAAAAACATAAAGAGTCATCTAGATGAATAGAGCCTCCCTGTTCGAGCTTTTTTCCACTAAACTTAAAATACTGGGTAAACAAATTTATATTTCCCATTGAAAATAGTGAAAAACGGTTAATTTTATTTGTTAGTTGATGTCTATTTGCACCATGAGCTTTTGAAATGTTTTTCTACAGAAAAATAGAGAAAAGTGGAAACTTTAATTAGTTCAAAACATTATTCAAGAAAACCCTTAAAACTGTATGAAAATCGATTTGAAAAATGAATAAATAATGAGCTTTTATGTATGTTGTTGTTGTATTACGTCATGGGTTTCAAATCACAATATGAGTGGTCTCTTTCCATTCTCTTTCTAAAAACCTAAAAACACGATTGCAGTGAAAACAAAAAACTATAACTTTTTTTATGGGATTTTTTACTTATAAATAACGACATTCGGCCAGTCACACCGGTGTGAAGTATTTAACTTTAATAAAAAGTGTAGCTATACATTTTAACGAAAACTGTACACTCAAAATGTGTAGCTACACAAATTATTACAAAGTGTAGCTGAAAAAAAAACAGTTTGGAATTCGAAACACGTGGTTTAATTAAAATTATGTATTAAAAATAAACAATAAATATTGAGAATAACAGTACTACAAAAATAAATTTATATACATACTTTATAAAAAAATTTGTTTAAAGTATTTCAATTCAAAAAATCATGGGAACAATGGTTGCCAAGTGTGGAATTTAGTGTTTTTAACTTGGGTGGTGTCTGGGATTTGTAAATTTTTTTTACAAATTTTGTTCCGAAGATTTTTTGAATTATTAAAGAATTAAGTAAATTTGGCCAAAGCTGTTTCCACGTGTAGGGCCATATCGCCAATAACAATAAGCAAATTGTCTTGAAGTTTTTTTTTACAAATTCCAGAAAACCAAAAAACTTTAAACAATTTTTTTTATAAAGTACACCCAGGCTCACTTGTTTAAGAACACTTGTTTTTTTTCAAACATCAGATTGTTTCTTCAGTACTATGTATAATTAAACAAATTTTAATTGTTATATCGGAAGAGGGCTCTATTAAGAAGATATCCCATACAGCATTTTGCAGGTACGTTAGATAACCGTTACCTTTTTTTTAATAAAACGGGGTGCACCTTTAAAAATTGCATATTTGTTTGTCCCACTTGTTTAAGGGCAACTGAAATATCTCGTTTCTAATGCTAAAAATTAAAAAAAAGAGTGTAGGGTGTGTGTAACTATGCCTAAAGGAAAGTTCTTGAATATAGAAGAAACAGCTCAAATTCGGGCTTTCGAGGAGGACTGCCTTACTATCCGGGAAATTCCTGCTAAAATTGGAAGAAGTTCAACCGTTGTGCATAATTACCTAAGTAACATGGCTACAACAATCCAAGATCGACTGGGCAATTCAAATTGTGCCCTGTTGATTAGCAAAATAAGGGCTAAACTGGTGTTACGGTCAGCAGAGCAACCGTTTATCGCATAATTCAGCGTTCCCCACATTCAACATTTCAAAAAATTAAAATAACGCGGTTAAATGAAGCACGTAGGAAACAGCGTCTTTGCTTTGCAAGGCAACACATTAGATAGGACGGCATACGGTTGGCTATTCTGATGAAAAAAAAAATTAATTTAACCGGGCCAGATGGATACAATTCTTATTTTCATGACCTAAGAAATAAGAAAACTATTTGTAGCACAAGGCACAGTAACGGAGCTGGTGTAATGGTGTGGGGATCAGTTTTTTGGAATAATTGATTTAGATTTTCAGACAGTAAAAATGACAGTAAATACCTATAAAACCGTTTTGGAACGAGCTTTTTCAAAATTTGCCAAATATTTTAATGAACAGCGTTTGATTTTCAAGCAGGATAATGCCCCGATTTATACTGCCAGGATAATCAATGCGCGGGTTCAGGAAAAAAAATGTAAAACTATTGCCTTGGCCGCCCTATTCACCCGACTTAAACATAATGGAAAACGTTTGGAGATGGCTATCACGAAAAGTCAACGAAGGAATAAAGCAGTTCGAGAATAAGGACGATTTAATTGAAGCCTTAAAATCATCCTCGGCTGAAATTTCCCTTCGCTATTTGGGGTTACTTAACAACTCAATACACAATAGACTTCTTGAAGTTATCCAACATCAAGGTGGAAATACTCATTAATAAATGATTAAATAATATTTGAAATAAAATAAAATTTACAAACACAAAAAAAAGATACGAAAACTGTTCATTTTAATTGATTTTTCAGCTGTTCTTAAACAAGTGAGACAAATAAAGATGCAGTTTTTAAAGGTGCACCCCGTTTTATTTAAAAAAAAAAGGTTAGGTTTCCATACAAAATGCATGTAGGTACTAATTACTCAAATTAAGATATTTTTTCTTCACTCACATGAGGGTTTAAAAAATAAGTGTTCTTAAACAAGTGAGACGGAGTGTATGTATACAAACTTATTTTTGTAGTACATACTGTGATTTTCAAAACTTATTTATTGTGTATTTTTAATACATAATTTTAATTAAACCACCCGTTTCGAATTCCAAACTGTTTTTTTTCTTTTCCAGCTACACTTTTTGATAATTTGTGTAGCTACACATTTTGAGTCTACACTTTTCGTTAAAATGTGTATCTATACGTTTTATTAATGATAAATACTTCACACTGGTGTCAGTCACCACCACCTAAATGTTGTTATGAAAGCACGCGAGTAGAAATATTTTTGAATCACAGATATGATTAAAAAAATATACAACAATGTTTCCTTTGTTTATATACGTACACTGCAGATCACTTGAATAGGAACGACCGTTTTCATGGAATATTTTAAAATTGGTCTAACTTTTCCAAGATTTTTAGATTTTTACAGGATGAGCACTTGTTCAAAATGACAAAATATTTAAATACAAATAATTTAGTAGGCTAGAAATTTTTTATTTTATTTTGGTTTTTCTTAAAAAGTATATTTTTTGTTTGTTTCACTCAGAATAGAAACGACCATAGTTATCAATAAAGTGGAAGTGTTAACAAATTTAAACAAATTTAAACAGAAAATTAAATTATTTTTTTTTTTTTGAAAAAAGTTACCGTTTTAACATAAATAATTAAAAAATGGGTGGTGGAAAAAACTTAGTAAGGAAGAAATAGCCCAAATGCAAGTGCTACACAGTGAAAAATATTCTCTATAAGCAATCTAAATGAATATGGCTTAAACAACAAAGGTCGAACAGTCCAAGCCCACATCTGCAGCCGATAAGTGAGCCACACTAAAAATTAAAGCGAGAGCTGATGTGGAGACGAGCCGAATAACAGCGTGGAGAGTCATTGAAAATTCAGAACACCTTATTCGAAGAAAGCTTCAAAAGAAACCGCCTCTAAATCAGGAGAGGAAGATGAAAATATTACATTTCTCGAGGCTATACATGACGCGGGCTGAAAAATGGAAAGGTGTCGTTTCTCTGATGAAAAAAAATTTAATCTCGATGGCCCCGATGGATTTAAATTTAACTATTACGACCTTCGAAAAGAGGAAAAGCTTTTAGCAAAACACCCTAGCCGCGAAGAAGGCGTTATGAGCTGTACCATTTTATCATCAGGGAGATTTGTCATTTCCAACCGGAAAAATAACCGCACCAACTACAAAAGCATCTCAATGATAGGTTTGGATCATTGCCATGAATATATCAGCAAGATAATGTCCCTATCCATACAGCTAATCTATAGTCTAATCTTGGATATCGTAGCAAAACGTAAAGCTTTGCAATGGCCACCGTATTCTCTCGATCTTAGATTATTTAAAATCTTTACATGACACCATCTCCAGCAGGTTGTATGAAGTTATTTTCAATAAGGGAAGTAGTACGCATTACTATTTTCAACGGACAATTTTTTATTTTTCATTTGTCGGATATCGATGATGAGGGGTGGATTCGGAGATTCTTAAATGATTTTTGTAGGAAACTCTCTAATATGGTCACCTGGGACGGAACTCGATCAATTCTTAACCGATTATGTTGGCTGGAAATGGGATTCTTAAACGATTTTTCTGTTATGAAATGCTCGAGTTCCGTCTCAGGTGGCCTTATTCCAGAAATTCTTCCAAAAATTATTTAAGAATTCCACTTCCATCCAACATACCCAATTCCAACATAATCGGCTAAGAAATGCCAGAGTTCCGTCCGATTAAATTCGATCGAATAGATTAAATTTAAAAACTTTCAGATTTAATGGACAATCGGATATAACGGACTCCCCAATAATCCGTTAAATCGAGGTTTTTATGTCTCGTTAAAAGTCTAGGGGCTGTGGTACAAATTTTTTCTCAAATTTCATTTTTTTTAAGATTTTTTGACGGGAATGACTTTAGGAAAGGTGTTATATGAAATTACTGACATGCTCCAATCCGGAAGTGTGCCCTGGATCAAGAATTTTTACATGTATAGGTTCCGAAATAGCCGCAAATTTAGGCACCAAAAAGGATATCTAGCATGCGATTGTTATACACAAATCATACCTCTAATTGATTTAATTATTCAAATTAATTTTATTAATTTAAATTTAAGACAATCTTTCATCACTTTAACTGAAGACAAATCTCTGAACATATTATCCATACTAATAATCCATTTTTACTGGTTTGACATGTACTGTTTAGTGATATCCTATTTATCATATCCTGTTTTGAAATAGGCGGCGGCTTTTAATGAAAATAGTAGTTTCATACTAAACGTCAATAGTTTATTACTTTATTTAGTTTATTACTTAAATAATCAATGATTGTTTCATAAAATCAATTCTAGGAAAGGTACTAAAAAATATTGTACGTATAAACTGATTTACTGTGAAAAGTACTAGCGTTCTATATTTGAAAATAACATCTTCTACAAGAAATATCCTTGGATTCAAATTATTGTACGTGTAAAATTGCCTTAGTTTGAAAAAACTTCTTTTGTTTTTCGAAATGTCATTTTCAACCACAGTTCGCGGTAAAACGTGTCGAAGTGGACGTAGTTTTAATCGTTTTGAATAAATTAATATTAATTTGTGTTTCGGATGCCGTTGTTCTCGATTGGTTAGCTATATTGCAATAAAATAATTGTTGGTGATTATTTTCCAGGTATTAAATATTATTTCAAGTGAATATACATTCTTATTAGATTTAAGTTTTCAGTTTATAAACGTGTTAATCTATGACTACTTTTTGATTGTAGATAACAATTGATTTTGCTTAAAAAAATCCGTAAAGACATTTTCAAACTCAGTTCGCGGTGAAACGTATCGAAGGGAACATTAAAATCGTTTTGATAAATTAATACTAATTTCTGTTTTGAATGCCCGTCATTCCTGATTAATTAGCTACACGTTTCATTTTTGCTTAAAAATGCCACCGAAAAAAAGATCAATTGGGCAGGTAACTGCAAAGTCGAAGAAGATTAGAGCCGCAAGGATGGCTGAATCAAGCGAACAGCTTGAAGCACGACTTGAAAATGATCGAAGCAGTACGTCTTCTTCTAGAGCTAATGAAACAACTGAACAGTGTGAAACATGACTTGCAAACGTACGAAGCAGTACATCTGTTTCTAGAGCTAATGAAACAACTAAACAGCGCGAGATACGACTTGCAAACGTTCGAAGCAGGATGTCTTCTTCAAGAGCTACTGAAACCATTGAACATCGTTAGGGCCGGCTGGAAGTCGATCGGTTACGATATGAACGATTAATAGAAACTTTTAGAGGTGATATAAAGTTAGCAGCATTCAATTAAGTTTCACAATGAATCGCCTGGAATGTGTTGTTCAAATGGAAAAGTGAATTTGCCTCCTCTGGATGATCCACCTGAACCTTTTCTAGCTTACGTCTCCGGAACTACTGAGTTATCCAGACATTTTCTACAAAATATTTGAAAATACAACTCATGCTTTCAAATGACATCTTTTGGAGCAACCCAAATTGTTAAGGATGGAGTTTTTATGCCCACGTTTAAAGTACAAGGACAAATTTATCATAAAATTGGATCACTTCTTACTCTCTCTAACAACGACTCCAAGTTTTTACAAATTTACTTCATGGGCAACGAGGAGGCGGAGACTTATCAACGTTGTGCTATTAGTCCCGGAACAAAACGTGAAATAATATCAGGTTTACAGATTTTATTCCATGAACGCAATCATCTGGTAAATTTATTCAAAACTGCATTGGAGCAAATGCCATCAGATGACCACAGAGTAGTTATTCGAGCAGACAAAACACCGTCTGGTCAACATGAAAGACAATTCAATGCTTCAACAATCAACGAAGTTGCTATTGTTATGGTCGGAACGGATTTCAACCGACGTGATATTATTATCTATAGACAAAATGAAAGCCTATACAGCGTGTTACTGAAACACACAGATCGTATGATGCTCTTCATGGGTATCATTTCAACGTGATGCAAACTAACTCAACAACTAGTGCTGCGATGACGAAAAGGGTTTCCTGCATGAATTTTTATGCGTATCGTATTATGATTAGAGCACAACAATCAAACCACATCCTGAAGTGCCGTCAACTTTTTCACCAATTCATTGTTGATATGTATGCTAAAATCGAAAGTGAACGACTTCTTTTCATTCGTTTAAATCAGAAAAAACTTCGTTCCGAGGAATATATTCACTTGCATCGCGATGCAATTACAAATGATGGAAACATTGCTAACATTGGGAAATTGGTCATATTACCAGCTACGTATACGAGAAGTCCAAGGCACATGCACGAATACGTTCAGCATGCCATGACGTATGTCCAAAGATTTGAACGTCCTGATCTATTTATAACGTTTACGTGTAATCCAACATGGACTGAGATTATAGATTTACTCCTAATTGGGCAACCATCGAATCATTGGCACGATCTGACAGCTAGAGTTTTCAAACAGAAACTCATAAATCTCATGAACTTCTTCACTAAAAATCATATTTATGGAGAAACTCTCTGCTGGATGTATTCATTTTGATTTGGTTAAAGGACAAGATTACTCCGACTCAAATTGATATTGTTATATATCAGCTGAATTACCCAATCCCCAAGAATATCCGATACTTTTTGAAATCGTTAGCAAAAACGTGATACATGGGCCATGAGGAGCCGTGAATCCCAATTCATCTTGCATGAAAGACGGAAAGTGTTCGAAAAAATATCCCCGAAAGATGTATCAGGAAACACAAACTGGTGATGACGGATATCCACAATACCGGAGACGAAAACCCGATGACGGAGGACACACAGCCACTATCAAAGTAAACAATGTGCATCATGAGGTAGATAATAGCTGGATTGTTCCTTACACTCCGTTACTGTCGAAAATATTTAAAGCCCATATTAACGTTGAGTACTGCAACTCGGTTACGTCAATTAAATATATATGTAAATACGTCAACAAAGGCAGTGATATGTCAATATTTGGACTTTCAAATACAAATTCACCATTCGATGAAGTCACGCAATTTCAAATAGGATATTACATCAGCAGTAATGAAACTGTCTGGCGAATTCTGAGTTTTAATATTCACGAGCGTTATCCAACAGTTGTACATCTTAGTGTACACTTAGAAAATGGACAACGAGTTTACTTTACGGAAGAAAATCTGTCACAGAGAGCTGCACAACCAACGAATACGACATTAACAGCCTTTTTTCAATTGTGCGGAACAGATTCATTTGTAAAAACGTTAGTGTATCATGAAGTTCCAAAATATTATACATGGAACACGTCGAAGAAGCAGTTTTTCTGAAGAAAGCAAGGCACAATTATTCGGGAGTACCCTTGGAATACGTGGTTCTGATGCCTTGGGTCGAGTTTATAATGTTCATCCTAATAATACGGAGTGTTATTTTTTGAGAATGCTTCATGAAATAAGAGGACCAACGTCTTTTCAACCACTAAGAACTGTAAATAGCGAAGTATGTCAAACCTACAGAGAGGCATGCCTTAAACTGGGCTTACTTGAAAATGATGAAAACTGGGATAGAACACTAACCGAAGCATGTCTCATGTGTCATCCAGCACAAATACGCAAGCTCTTTACAATCATATTAACAACATGCACACCTTCCGATCCTAAAGGTCTTTGGGAAAAACACAAAGAAAGCCTTAGTGAAGATATACTTTGGCGCGTAGAACAAATCCCGATATGGAAATACAGTTTTCAGCAGTCACTTGGTCATTTAGCAGAGAGGGTGGCAAAACTGGAAATCAATATCTATCCACGCTATACGCATTGTAGCTTGGAACGCTAATGAGCTCAACCAACGAGCCCAAGAACTAGAAATATTTCTCCATACAAACAACATTGATATTGCGCTGATTTCCGAGATGCACTTCTCCAACAAAAGCTTTATCAGAATGAGGGGTTTTAATTCCTACTGGACAACCCATCCTAGTGAAAGAGCCAGAGGTGGTTCAGATGTACTAATTAAAAATAATATCAAACATAATCAACAAGAGGATATTCGTGAAAACTATATGCAAGCTATCTCAATCCAATTTAATGGCGCAGATCTAAATATTGCAGCAGCGTACTGTCTTCCACGGCATACACCAACGAAGTTATACAATTTAATAACGTCTTCAATAAACTCGGCCCAAGATTTATTATTGAAGGGGACTACAATATAAAACATACAGCTTGGGGTTCCAGGCTTATTTCTCCTGGGACAGGAAACACCTTGTTCAATGCCATTCATGAAAACAAATGCGAGCATCTGTCGCCAGGAGGCCAACGTACTGGCCAACGGATGCAGGAAAAATACCAGATCTACTGGATTTCTTCATCATAAAAGGTATTCCATTAAGTTATACTAGAGTAGAAGGAATTAACGACCTAACATCTGGCCACATTCCTGTACTGTTGTCAGTAAGCGCTATAGTAATAAAGAAACAGAAAAAGCAAAACCTTACTAATAGATTCACGGATTGGGACATCTTCAGAGATAAATTGGAAGAGCTAGTTGAATTAAAAGTTAGTATTAAAAGCAATGAAGAATTGGAACAACAAACAAACAATTTCATTGAATACACTCGAATGGCTGCCAGACTAGCTACCCCTGAACTAAAGGACAAAGCGGAGATTGAAGTCAAATACCCGGCTGAAATCAGAGAACAAATCAAGGCAAGAAGAAGGGCGAGGAGAATATGGCATCTCACCAGAAATTCCGCTGACAAGACAACTTTTAATCGAATAAGTAACAAAGTCAATAGGCTAATCAAAAATTTCAAACAAAATAGCCTCGATAACTACTTAAGCGGGCTAGGTCCAGAAATGGATAAGGAATACTCGATATGGAAAGCAACCAGAAGATTTAAACGACCTGTAGTTCGAGTACCACCTTTAAGGAATACTCAAGGCAGTTGGGTTCGACAAGACAAAGAAAAAGCGCAACACCTAGCAGCAGTGTTCCAACCCCATGACATTCAATCCAACATTGATGTAACACCTGTTTATCAACCAAATCAGGACTTTAAAAAGGTCATGCCAATGGAAATTGCTGAAGAAATCGACAAAAATCTTAATCATAAAAAAGCACCAGCAATTGATGAAATATCACCGGGTCTATTCAAGGAACTTCCACGTAAAGCAATCATCTTGATCACATACTTATTTAATGCCTGTATGAGATTGAAGTATGTACCCAAATGCTTCAAAATGGCCCAAATCATTAAAGACCAATCTCACTGCTTCCTACCTTATCAAAGCTGTTCGAGAAACTGCTACTAAAACGTCTAAAGCCAATGGTAAACGTTCCTGATTTTCAATTTGGATTCAGGGATAACCACTCCACAATAGATCAAGTCCATCGAATAACTGCGGTAATAGAGCAAGCGTTAGAAGAAAAGAAATATTGCCCCGCCGTATTTCTGGATGTATCCCAGGCCTTTGATAGGGTTTGGCAAGAGGGATTGACATCCAAGATTAGTAAAATGCTACCACAAAATTATTGCCAGCTGCTTGAATCATACCTCTCTGATCGCCAATTCAGAGTCATTCATGAAGAAACATGTTGTGACTTTTATCCAGCGATTGCGGGAGTTCCGCAGGGAAGCGTATTGGGTCCCCTCCTCTACATTCTTTATACTGCGGACATACCTACAACGAATAAAACATTCATCAGCACGTTCACAGACGACACTGTAATTATGTCAGTAGACGAATCTCAACCAAGGGCAGTGGAAAATCTTCAACGAGCAATGGACAACGTTATTAAATGGACAATTGACTGGAAAATCGCACTGAATGAGCTCAAATCAACCTATGTGACATTTATGCTCCGACATAAAAATAACACTCTTCATATATTCCTCAAAGGGGTGCAAGTGCCGCAGGCGGAATCGGCAAAATACCTTAGTCTGCATTTAGATTCAAGGCTCAACTGGAAACATCACGTGAGACAAAAATCTGAACAGATACGATTGAAACAACGTCAAATGTACTGGTTAATTGGACGTCATTCCAAATTGAACCTGTATTGCAAATCTTCAAACCAATATGGATGTATGGTGCGCAGCTATGGGGTTGTACACATAAATCAAATAGAGACATTATACAACGAAGCCAAAATAAATTTCTTCGAATGGTCACCAACGCTTACCGATTTGTGACTAACAAGGAAATCCACAATGATTTAGAAATACAATTGATAGACGATGTTATCCCAGAATGTGCCATAAAACATGAATAGAGACTTCTTACCCACACCAATCTTGAGGCCATACAACTACTGGACAGTATAAACGAAGTAAGGCGGCTCAAACGAATCAAACCACATGAGCTAACCGTATGAAAATTATAAACCAAGAGAACTGGACACTGGTCCAGCAGACCCACACAAGTTTATGCTTATCTCATAAGTACTAATGTCAACCTTACTAATGAATTAATAATGTTTAAGATTGTAGTAACCATATCAATAAAGTTGTTAATTAAAAAAAAAATGTATACTGTCAAATTAAAATAAATAAAGGCGTTTGGCCTTATAAGTGTACTTTTATTTCTCCTTCTAAACAATTAAAAATCCATACGGGAATATATTTCCGGCCTAGACCAGAAAAAATTTTCTCGTACTATTGTTACTTGTTGCTTAGCAACAAATACAACATACTGGAATCATGAGCTTTTCGTTTCGAAAAAATAACGGAAAGATATATTTTTTCCTACGATCGGAGAAAAATTTGTTTTCTAAGATGTTTGTAAAAATTAAAAATTAGAACGTATTTTAACGTATTCTCTCTCAGCAGCTCGATTCTGGTTTTTCCTATAGGAAAAGGAATTAGGAAAAATATTTTCGTAGCATTTTTGTCACAAAAATGTTTTTTCTGGCATACTATGGTAAACAGTTAGTGTAAATTTTTTCAAAAACAAAGTTAAATTGGGAATATTTTTCCTATTCAATTTCGATACGGAAAAAATATTTCCTAAATTATAAAATTTTAGATCAAACATGATTTCTCAGTAGGCCAGAAATTGTTATTTTTGACAAAAATACTATGAAAATATTTTTCCTAATTCCTTTCCCTATAGGAAAAACCAGAATCGAGCTACAGGACGCAATTTTATAGAAAACTTTAATCTTCCTTAGTAAATTAAAAAAGCCACAACTTAATTTTTAACATCGAAGATGTTTTTGGGGTCGCATCGCATTACAAATATAAAAAAATGCAACGAAATTTTGTCCCAAGAATATGCAACGAATAAAAATAAAAAAACAAAAAAATAAAATAAATACGAGAGAACCAAAACACGCTGATGCACCGAAAATCAATTTTTGAGCTCAAACTTTTTTATTTTTTATTTCTAGGTCTATACTCTAAATACAAGTACTCTAGCCCAAAACAAATCAGTAGGCTTAAGCTTTTTTATTTACATGTTTAAATATTTAGCCTTATAGGCTCAAACTTGGGATTTTTTTGTTTAAGTGTTAAATATATTTTCAATTGAATTTTATAACAAAATTGATCATAGCATATTGTAAATGATTTTAGTTTTTCAATCGTTACATATCTGTGGAAATTGAGAAAAAATACTTATCGTTTTTAAGCAAAATTTTCAGGAGATCATTAGCAAAATCGTGCAATAAGATCGAAAAATTTAAACGGATTCAAAAGTATTTCCAAACATACTTAATAGTGTATGTTTTAAAATGTCGTTGGAACCGGTTTACATTTTTCGATGTTATTGTACGATCTTGCCAATGATCTCCTAAAGATTTACTGCAAAAAGATATTTGGTTTATTTGAATTACAACAGATACTCATGTTCAGATAAAAATTTACCCTACGAGTTAAATTATATTAACGTTTAAAAATAAAATTAAATCTTATTCTTAAATTAAATTAAATTAAAAATCTCAAAAAATTTATAAAATTATCAGTTCTTTGTTTTTATTTGTATTACGGCTAGAATTTATTGTTATATATGTTAAAGTCACCAAATTTATATTAATTTCAATTTAACTAATATGAAATTGGTCACGTTGACAATTTTAACAAATTAAATGGTTTAACAAATTTTACTTTTAATACATACTTGCACTAAAGTTTTAAAAAAGGATAAATTAAAACTCACTGTATATTAATGTAAAACTTTTGGTTCACAATAAAATCTCTCTGCTTTTTAGAGAAACAAGTAAGTTAAATGTCTGATGTAGTACTAAGCAAAAATCTCTAATGCGGTTCCTTTAAATACCTTTCTGATTTCTTTTTCATAACTGCGTTAAAATTATTGGTTGTTTTGAAAAACGTTTTCGGCGCAATTTTCTATAAGACATCAACCAATAAGCGTATTTGTGGTATGGTTGTTTGAATAAAAAAAAAATTTGTTGGATTCGTTACGCGATGCTTTTCGTGTATCATAAATCCTTCGATGAAAAATGTAACATACATAATTATGATTATTGCGTATCAGTGTACAAAATTAAAGAACAAATTATGTTAAAAATTGTTAGTATGATTGCAAAATAAAGAAGTATAAATTATGGGTTGGACAAGAAACCTTGTCCAAAAATTTGCTAAAAAAAACCAAGGCTGCAACATTTTGAAATGCAACGGCTTCAATAACTCTCGCGGGCACTCCGAAGGGTTTTAGATTTGAGCTTCGGAGGACGTAGGAGCTGGGATGAGCAAACATGTCGCACTGCGTGCTGCATGTAGGAGCGGATTATGTATAATCTATTAATGACACCTACTAAAAAAAAATAATTTCAACATTTTGTTATGCAAAATTTTGTAATTGCAAGCTTTTGTACTGGATCATTTTAGAAATCCATTTCCATCGCACGTGTCGAATTTCCACAAAATCTGTAAAAAATGGCCAAACTCCATCCCTATTAGCCATTTTCTAGAACTTTATCGCAAACTCATTTTTGAATTTTCCCACATGTTAAATTTTAAAATTCAAACCGGGATTTCATAAAAATCGGGATGTTTTTTTTACACAAAACCGGGATTTTGGTCACTGACCAATCCTCAATGACAATTGACCAACCAATCGCTGGATTTATTAAATTATTAGTATTTTTCAAGTTTCCAGACCCGAACTCTTCGAACACCAATCCTCAACGAGCTATGAAGATCCAAAAATTGAATTGATTTTATCTTATGTCTTACACTTTAGATACAATTAATTGATAAAAGGAATATTTTTATCTAAATGGTATATTTCAATTGGATTTTTTATTAATTTTGTAAAATGATATTCCCGCAAATAAGCGACGAACCTGATTTTATTGAAATAATACAATTTTGATTTTGTTTTTTCGCAATAAAAACTGACCCATTGCTTACCAAACGCCAAATTATGTTGACCAATCCTTGTAAACCTTGTTTCGACCAAACGAAGTGACCAAACGATAAAAACTAGCGACCAATCTTGACCAAACGAATTCAATATCATCACTTTTGTTAAAACCTTTAGATGGGGTGCTAAAAAGTCGGAGCCATGAATACGGCCTTATTCTTATATTATCTCTCGTATGTATTTTTCATAAAAACTTTCCTTCGTTTTTTTCAGTATGAAAGTATATTATGGAACAAATAATTTTGGGTATAAATTCTGTATTAATTTCGCATGCAGTTAGAACATGAGACAATGTTATTGATACATGAAGTATATTAACAAAAAAATTAAAAAAAAACGGTTGAGTTATAATGATGGTCTCTATGTTTATGATTTGTGATTATCTCTGTTCATTCAAGTACGAGTAAATAATAACCAATTTATTTTTTGGTTATTCTCTAAAAACAGTCTTTGACTACACCACATTTCTATAGCATCACTCACTTTCTGCGTATCCCAAACAGGCAATTAAAATTTGTTTGTTTATTAATTTTTAACAATATGAATATGTTAACCAACCTAGAAGGATATACGCTTAGTCCAAATTGCTTTCATTTCCATGACATCCATCGAAAACTAGATCATTATTAGAAAACAAAACGTCTTTGATATATTTTGTGATTTGATGAAAAACAACTCTCACTCTACATAAATAATGCGCGTGTCATATTATCTATATACACTGTAATAGAAATTTTTGAAAACTGTGTGGACAGTTCCATTATTATTGTAGACGAGTGGTTTTTTTTCATGTAAAGGATTTATGTGTGACAGAGGATATAACTGTGCAGCAGCTAAGTCTTAAAACACTCAAAAAAATATTCCACGGACACAGTGCGACTTCGTTGGATTTGTGACAAATGCTTGCACAATATGAAAAATTTATTTTACTCGGCAAGAAAGCAAACAACAGCAGAAGAGGCTTCGGAGAATAAACCTGACGAAATGCCCGTGCCATCAATAACTAGCCGTATTAAAACCCGTTGATTTGCTTGTAACTCTTCATGTAAGCGTTTATGAACCCCACCCAATCAACTTTCTAACTCTATGGTTTCAGTTTCATGGTCTTAGGAATTATAATTTTGTCGTAACTAGTTAATAGTTTTGACATTTAAACAGAAACAAAAATTATGTTTGATTTTTTGTCTTATAGATGGAAAATGTTTAAGAATCACAACCATCAGTTTCGAACGGATGAGATTACAGTTTTGAAAAAATTATTTTTCTCATCATGTCACTTAATAAACACATTTTATTAAACACTTGTTTTTTATTTCGGGAAAATTAGATTTTTGAATATTTTAATTAAAAATATGTTCAAAAAGTTTAAAAAATCACTTCGACTTGTTAGGTCATCATCAGGAATATCTACCGATTTGTAAAAGTAAACATCTTGTTATGTATAGTAGGAAAAAGCAAAAAATAAATAAAAGAAGGAGGGACAAAAAATAGCAATAAAATTTAATCTATTGATCGCCCCAACCAAACACGTTAGTCATACGGAAAAACTAATAAAAAAAATTAATTAATCCTGGTTATTGTTATTCTTCTTTAGGTTTCAAAATGTATCGGAAGACGACGTATACAGACGCTGTTATCCCTAAATCTTCAAACCATCCCCATAATATTAAAATGTCAGCGTTCCACTCACTCATAGATACACTAATAAATATCCCTTTGACAAATTCAAATTATAACACAGAGCTTAATATAATTCTACAAATTGCAATGAATAACGGATATGTAACTAGGACTATATTAGAGTTTTCAACAAAAAGGAATTTTTACTCCAGGTGGTACACCAACTGCTCATTTGGCTATACCACCCTCTAACGAGGCCGGCTCAAAGGATTCTGGGGTGAGCCAACCATTGCTATTCCCATTCGATCGAAGTTCAAAATTAGCTAGGTCTCTAGGAGAGACCACCTAGACAAATAGAGTTCGCTACTCAGCAGGAAATCGAAAATGCTGAACTACGCAGAAGACTAAGTGAAATAGAAAAAGTCGCATCGCAACTTGGCAATGAAATCGCTAAATTAAAGAAAGAAAACGAAGAGCTTAAGAAGCCCAATCTGACAGAGGTTGTGGAAACTCCTCTTACTTGCTATAACGAAACCAGCAGACTTGCCCGTACTGACGCTGAGTTTCACACAGATGAGGAGGAACGTGCAAGAGAAACCGATTGGATACACAAACAAAAGAAAAGACCAAGGAAAAAACGAAGAGCAGAATTCTCGCCAGAAGTTTAGGAGCTCTCGCAAGCAAAAGTTAATGAAATTGTCAAACCAGTGCCTGTTCCCAACATCACCAGCGACAAGAACAACGCAAGGTGTGAACGCAATGAAGACCAAAGCACCACCGCCAATTAATGTGATAGGCATTACTGAGTTTGCGAATATCCAAGCTCTAATGAAATCAGTATCCACAAACGACTATAGAGTAGTTGCACTAAACAATAATGTTTGGAAGATAAACACAAGAGATCCCGACGCATACAGAGCTTTTGCCACAAAGCTCATTGAAGAAGGTAAAGAATGATATACATATGAAGACAAAAATAACCGAGAAATCAAGGTTATGGCCAGAGGTCTACATCCCACCTGCAAGAAGGAGGATATAATAGAAGATCTCAAAATGAAAGAACTGCAAATTGAAGACGCAGTCAATATCCTTAAACGAGAGAAAGTTGAAAATAGTCAAGGAACCAAGATCGTTAAAAGAGCGCTCCCGCTATTCATGCTCACATTCAACAAAAGCAAAAAAATTGAAAATATATTTAATATCAAAGCAATACTTAATATGAGGGTTAAAATAGAACCACTGAAAAAGAACACGAGATTAATGCAAGAAACACCAAGGTTATAAACACACCCAAAGATATTGCGGGAGAGATGTTAGGTGCGTAAAATGTGCTGGCAGACATATCGCGAAAGACTGTTCTCTTAGTTGAACCGAACCTGCAAGTTATATAAACAACGTAAAGGACAACACCCCAATCAACACGCCAATCGACTCAAAACAGTAATGTGAGAAGAGAAAGGATTCCAACTACAACTAGAGTGCCGACACAACCAGAGCCCATAGAGCCAGAGAGGAGATCCTACTCTCAGATAGCGCAGCAGAATGCTATTAAAGAAAATCCACTAGAAAGCATATTTCGAAGTTAGAAACGATAAATGCACGCCTAGCAAAACAAGAACGTGGTCTAGAAGCTATATATAAGCTGCTGGATAGACAAGAAGCTACGAATGAGCTTACATCAATGCTATACTAATCAAATGAATAGATCACTTAGAATTGTTATTTGGAACGCAAATGGATTACCACAGCATGTTCCAGAGCTAGAAATTTTTCTAAACTTAGAAAAAATAGATATATGTATTGTCTCGGAAACTCATTTAACAGAAACTTCATTTATTAAAATACGTAACTATCAATGCTACCATGCTATTCATCCAGGAGGAAACGCTAGAGGCGGGTCTACCGTAATTGTTAAAAATAATATTAAACATTACGAAGTGCCCGGCATTGAGGAAGAAATTATGCAGGTTAAAACCATAATAGTTGAATCAATAAATAATAGGGAACTCAGTATCTCCTCTATTTACTGTCCCCCACGCCATCAATTAATAAAAAAGACTACAGTCGACTTTTTAAATCATTGTAAAATTGTATCATGGAGATCTAGACTGACAACCTCTAAAGGGAAAGAGTTATTTAATGCAGCTCGCGAGAACAACTGTGAATTCGTCTCTGACGACAAACCAACATATTGGCCTGCTGACATATATAAAATTCCAGTATATCGATAGTGTCTCGTGAGTTACTCATTTAAAATGAGTGAAGCAAAAAAAATCGAATACGTATACTGTGTATAATACACAATTATGTCTTTGTATTTGGATTTTTCTTTTGTTCGTATTTGTGTCATTTGTCTGATGAACAGTATCAAAATAACGCGATCCGGGCGAATCGGCTTAATTGTTATGGCTTTCCTTTTCTCAGCACATTACGTCTGCTCTCGAGCTGTGGAGAGACATTGTTTAACATGCTAATATATTTTATATTTAATGTTTTTTTTATCATAAATTGTTTTTATATGTTTTAATAAAATTTTATAAATAAATTTATTTTAAATTTCATAAATTTTAAAAATAAAATATTAACTATAAACAACACAAAAATATGGTGTTTACAATGGTTAACTTTTTGAGTGTCAAAAAGCGCGATCGTGCTCCTCTCAATACACTAGTCGAAATCATATTGACACTCAAAGGGTTAATATGAATAAACAAAAAAAGAATGACACGTTGCTTGCATATGCAGTAAAACAATCATACGCTCGAAACTAACACAAACACAAATGCTACTACTATATCTTTCCGGTTACACTCATTTCGTTCACACATTTCAGGACAAAATCCGTATACAGATCTTCTTGACTTCTTTGTAACAAAAGGAGTTTTAGAGGACTACACATGCATTGAAAATAGTGAAGGACTATCATCTGACCACTCACCTCACCTGTGATCATGACGCTGAGTACAATGATAATAAAAAATGATAATTCACCTAAGTTAACAAACAATAAAACCAATTGGGATTTATTCAAGAAATTAGTAGAAGATCGAACAAATCTCGGCGAACCAATTAGAACGAAGGTGCAGCTGGAAGATGAACTAGAAATATTTAATAACAATATCCAACAAGCGGCTTGGGAAAGTTCACCGATTTCTCATACCAACGCTATAATGAAACATAACTATCCTCTTGAAGTCAGAGAGCTACTCAAAGAGAAACGGAAAGCTCGCAAAATCTGGCAGAACTCTCGTGCACCGCAACACAAAACTATTCTAAATTTTTTGTGCAACAAATTAAAACAATTAATAAAGGAAATAAAGAACGAAAGCATAACTAAGCGACTACGAGGTCTTTCTGAACTAAAGGATGATGATTACTCGCTTTGGAAAGCAAGGAAGGGACTAAAAAGATCCAAAATGCATGTGCCTCCTATCAAATGCGATGACGGATCATGGGCTAAAAGTGACAAACAGAAAGTCTCTCTATTTGCTGCTTATTTAGAAGAGACTTTTCAACCGTTGCCGAGACAAACAGCAAATGAAAATACAACAGTCGTAAACAAAGCAGATGACCAAAGCAGACTTTATTGGAGCTTAAAACTGAAATCAATAGTAACTTAAGTATCAGAAAAGCTCCAGGTTATGATTTAATAACTGGACAAATGTGAAAACCATTTCCCAGAAATATTTGAAAAAATGTTGCTGAAAGAGAGAGAGTACTCTGAAAGAGTACTCTCTCTCTTTCAGCAACATTTTTTCAAAAATGTCTGGGAAATGGCAGAGTTTCAGAGTACTCTGAAATAAAAAGAATATCAGTAGGTATACCACAAGGTAGCGTACTTGGACCTGATGCAAATGATCAAAATTCCTATGATTGAGTAGGAAACCGTATAGTGATGAACATCATGGTGATTTATACTTGTCGGCAGTTGTTGATTTCCTTTTATTATTGCCAGCTCCTTCTCCAAATTTGTTGTGCCCAATGGCGTTATTGATTTCGGATTATCGTTCACTATTGTTCTGGTTTTTATTTGTAAACCGAATTCCTTTAGATTGATGGCTCCGTTTATACGTTTAGATGACTTGTGAAATTCATTGTTGATATTATTACGTGCTGTGCCGATGGCAATAATTTGAAGATTTACGTCACGACGCAGCAATTAGTGTTGTTTTATTATTCATTTTGCTGGATACCACTGCAGCATACGCGTGATTAGATGCGTCACAGAAACCGTATAATTCAATTTTGGCTTGGGTGATGTAGTGTGTCCATCGATTAATTCTAATTTTCTCTAACTGTGGTAGTTCTAGCTTGTAGTTTGACCATCACTTTTCAAATTTTGAACTAAGTTTTTCATCCCATCCTACGCCAGATGCCCATAAATCGAAGCAAAATTTTAGCCTGAACTATCACGGGTGCTAACCATCCCAGCGGATCAAAAAGCCTAGATGCTTCCGACAGAATTGTTCGTTTGGATATCGCTGGTTTAGTTCCTTGCAAAGACACTTTAAATTGAAACATATCTGTTGCAGAGTTCCAGAGGAGTCCTAGAGTTTTGATTGTCTCGTCAAATTCTAGTAGACGGGTTTCTTTAAGGCTCTCTGGAAGTTCTTCTAATATTGTCTTATTGTTGCTGACCCATTTTCTAAGGTTGAAACCTTTTGACTCTGTTATTGTGTTGGCCACAGATAATAAATCATCCACATAGAAATCGTTTAATGCGAGTTTGGACCCAATTGGATATTTTGATGCTTCGTCTATGGCCAGTTGTTGTAGAGTTTTTGTGGCCAGATAGGTTGCAGAGGCTGTTCCATAGGTAACTGTTTTTAATCTATAGGCTTTCATTGGCATATTTGGATTTGTTCGCCATAAAATTCGTTGAAAGTCTTGATCTTGGCTGGTTACTTGTATTTGCCTGATCATTTTCTCAATGTCCGATGCAATAACATAATGATGTTTCTTCCATCTGATCAATATTGTTGTTAAATTTTCTTGTAAGGTTGGGCCTACACGCATCATTTCGTTTATAGAAGTACCCGTTGTTGTTTTGCAGGAAGCATCGAATACTACTCTTAATTTCGTCGTTGTGCTATCTTCTTTTAGAACGGCGTGATGTGACGTGTAGTATACTCGGGAAGGATCCGTGACGGAATCATTTTTAATTAGTTTCATATGGTTGAGCTGGATATACTCGTTGATGAACTTGTGGTATTCCCTTTTAAGGTTGTCAGCTTTCATTAATCTTTTTTCGATTTGAACCAATCTTGCTGCTGCTTTGCTTTTAGATTCTCCTAATCCCACTTCTTTTAGTTTGTCATTTTTGAGCGGTATATGAACCTCATAGCGCCCATTTCTCTTGTGTGTGTTTTTATAATGCTCTTCACACTCCACTTCATCCGTAGTTAGGGTTCGCTTTGGATGTAGTTCTTCATATTCCGAAAGGCGCTTGAGTTGGTTATCAATATCTGCTAATGTAACATAGCTACTTAGTCGAGCGGTTGGTATGTTGCTCGCCTGGGTTAGACGGCCGATATTATCCATCCTATTTGTGATTTTTGAGCAATACACTTGTGTTGTGGATACCTTTTTATGCCTTCGAACATTATCTCTCTATAAATATCAGCACCTATTAAAATATCAATAGGTCCGGGAGTGTCGAAGGTAGGATCGGCTAGAATTATTTCCCTTTGTAAATTTCCATCCAAACCCAAGATGTTCTTGTCTGGAAGTGGTTTTGTTATGGTTCTGAAAACCAAGGAATTAGTTTGTATAGTTTGCATCATAAGCACTCCAAAGCTTGTATACAATTGGATTCTCAATAGAATATATCAACTGGTTTAAGTCGCATTTAACAAGTTGTCAGCAATATGTAATAATAGGAAATAAGAAATCTAAAGTTATCAACGTGACTTCTGGTGTTCCCCAAGGATCTCAAAATGAACCATGGCTTTTTATTGTTTTCATTGACAGCATTACGAACATAATAAAAAACTCAAATGTTCTCATATTTGCCGATGACGTAAACATTTTTCATACGATCAAACAAATTCGCGATTCTATCGAACTACAAGAAGACCTCAATAGACTTAGTAGATGGTGTGACCAAAACTCATTGGATTTGAATAACAAAAAATACAAAATTATGTGTTTTTATCGCAAAAGGAATCCAATAATTACCGCATACAACATCAATGGCGTAGAAATTCAGAGGGTATACGAGATTACAGATTTGGGAGGCACATTCGTTGAAAATATTAGTTTTTACAGGCACATCTATAACTGTATTGCCACGATGTTCACATCAAGAGAATCGAAAGCATACAAAATAAATTTATATTATTCCTGTTAAAAAAATCTAGTTGGGACTACGACCATAGAGAACCATTCTACGTAAATGTGGCTCGATTTGGTAATCGAGCCGTATTCAACAAGGTGCAAAGAATACAATATTTGCACTCTTCGAAATAGACGCCTTCTTCTAGATGCCACTTTCATCGGTAACGTCGTACTACTTGGTCACATTGATTCTGCCTACATACTGGGAAACATCTCTATTAATGTTTCAAGTAGATCATTTCGTAATTATTGATTATTGGCGCCAGAACACCATTCCACCGAATACAGAGATAACAACCCAATCAATAGATCAGTGAAAACATTTAATACAATAGAGGATCACTTCAACTTCAATTTATCTAAACACTTTCAAAACTAACTTGAAAAAATATTTTTTAAATTTATAATTACTTTTGACTGCTTCAAATTTGAAGAACTACCCTTAAAATTTTTTAATCTTTTTTTTTTTTTTTTTTTTTGTAACTATTGCCAAAGGCTTTATTCTTGAATCTTTCTTTATACGAAACTAACAAGAAGTGTGAAATTCTTAAAAACTATAAAAAAAAATTTTAACTTAAGCCTTAACCTATGTTAATACTTAATATCATTATGCATTATTATTATTAAATTATTATTAATTACTTAATTTTAGAGTGTTAGGCAACGTTCCCTCTAATTATTCAAAATCATGCGCGGCATAACTGCATTGTAGGCAAGTATTTTAAATTTAGCAAATTTCGAGCAAAACTTAACAAAATTACAATACAATAATTTTTACATAAAATTTTATTTAAAAATAAATTTAAAAAAATGTAATGCGTGAATTTCACAGTGAAACAAATTTTTTCAGTAAAATTAACACGAGATAAAAATATAAATCCTTTACTTGTTAGAGAGAAACAAAAAATTTGTTCAGTAAAATTTACTGGCAAATAATAGAATAAGTGGGGAAAATGTTGCCATAAAAAGTATGAAACTCAATACTTTTTATGGCAACATTTTCGATACACCTTCAAACAATAGTATGCGATGAGGAATATTTTTCGCACACTACGACAATTTTATGGTTGGAAAAGTATTATAGTGAAATGTCGAGAAAAAATGGAACTCGCTATTAGTTTTTGTGCCGCTAGATACAACACGTTCAGAAAGGGTTCAGCAAATTTTATTTTTCGTTAAAATCGTTTATTTTCAATTTTTTTAGTTTTGTTGCCCCCACTCTGTCACTATTTTGACTATAAATTTTGCTATAAAAAAACAAACAAAAGTTGCTGTCTTTCGTTTTCCCAGTATATTTTACTGAGAAAAATTTGTTTCACTGTGGAATCCACGTATAAATCAGGATAAAGTTGCCATAAAAAGTATTAAACTCAATACTTTTTATTGCAACACTTTTAACACACCTTCAAAAAATAGCATGTGATGAAAAATATTTTTCGCACACTACGCCAATTTTATGGTTGAAAAAATATTACTGTAAAATGTCAAGAGAAAAATGAAAAGTGGTATTATTTTTTTGTGTCACTACGTTCAAATTCAAAAATTTTCTATTTTGTTAAACTCGTTTATTTTCAAATTGTTTAGTTATGTTGCCCCCAATCTGTCACTATTTTGACTATAAATTATGCTATAAAAAATAAACAAAAGTTGCTGTCTTTGTCGCTCTAACGTAATTTAAATATACTCTTCTCTTTTCGGTTTCCCAGAATTTTTTACTGGAAAAAATTGTTTCACTGTGGAATCCACGCATTGTAATATAATTTCCGATTTTTCCCTTTTATAAAAATCACTGTCAGCTTTTGCTTCAATACATATTTTTTTATTTTAAAGTACATTACTTGTTTCAATTTGATAACTAGAAATTTCATATAGTTTAACTTTTTGTTTAATTGATAACGACGGGACTTTTGTTTTAACGAGTTCATTTAACCATTCTACTCTAAATTTTGAAGCCGTCTTGTTTGTTCGGGGGTCTGGTATTCGGGGATCCCGGCTTCGATTCCTGGTGGTGACAAGTAAAGAACTTGCGACTGGGTGTTTTTTTAACGGGTCATATGTTCTTTATATGCTTGCTTGACCATTTTCAGATTTTCAAGCCATAGTAGTTACAGCTTCGCCCTTAATAATATTTTTGTAGAGCTTGAGCTTACATCTAATTTTTGTTTTGTCATTACAGTAAATGGAGTAAATTTTTTATAAATTGCTTAAAAAAAATCACGTCATATATGTAAAAAAAATTAAACTGCGTGGGTTTACAAATTTTTAAATTTTGTAACTAACACAAAAAAAATGTTAGCAATATTGCAGATGGGCGGACTAAAAATTATGATGGGCAAAATACAATTTAAATCTGGGCGGCCGCCCGTATGCCCAGCTTAGCGGGAACGTTGGTGTTAGGTCAACATGCGCGTAATTATTAGATTATATATATTTCTCAGTTAATTAAATCTGGAGGATCTGTTCTGCGAAGCCGTCCGTATTTCGGTTGCCTTAGTAGTTCTGTAGCTAATTCGTTAGGGTGTGATTCCAGTTTCAGTTGGTATTTTAGACTGCATGATTTCTTTGACAGTTTTGATTCCTAGGTCTCTATGGATGTTGCTGTTTCGAATATACCATCGGGCGTTTGTAATGCTTCGAAGTATCTTTGCTTGCGTTCTTTGTACGATATCTATATTTGATGCACTAGTTGAGCCCCATAGTTGGATACCATATGTCCATATGGGGATTAGGATCGCTTTGTATAGTAGAACCTTGCAGTCTAGAGAGAGTTTCGATTTTCTTCCGATCATCCAGTACATTTTAGAAAATTTTATTTTTAATTGATTGCGTTTTGTTTCAATGTGCTTTTTCCATGTCAATCTTCTATCGAGATGAAGACCGAGATATTTGACGTTTCTTTGATTTTGTGATATTGTTTAATTTTACTGCTGGACATGTACGTATATTCAGTGTGAATGTTACATGTGTTGATTTACATTCATTCGTATTCGTCCTTACCGCCAAGTTTTTAACCAATCTTCTATTTTGTGTAGATGTTCTTGTAATTCTCTCGATGCTGTTTGAGGATTTTTGTGTGAAAATAATATAGCTATGTCATCAGCAAAAGTTGAACTGACGATTTTTTCAGTTATTGGTAAGTCAGCTGTGAATAACAAGTATAGCACAGGTCCCAATACACTACCTTGCGGTACTATTACCTTTATCTCGGTTAGATCAGTAGTGGCCGTATTTTGTTTCACCTAGAACATCCTTTGGGCTAAGTAGTTTTCAAGAATTGCATGAAATTGTTTAGGCAAAAGAGTTTTAATTTTGTAATTTAATCCTTCATGCCATACTTTGTCGAAAGCTTGCCCAATATCCAAAAAAACTGCCGAGCAATATTTCTTTTCTTCTAAGGAAACCTTAATTGTATTTACAATTCTGTGCACCTGTTCTATTGTGCCGTGTTGCTCTCTAAATCCAAATTGGTGATCTGGTATAATGCGACCTTCAGATAATATAGGTATTAGTTCTTGTAGTAGCATCTTTTCAAAAAGCTTTGAAATTATCGGAAGTAGACTTATTGGTCTGTATACGACGAGACTTGGGTTTCGTCTTTACCTGGCTTAGGAATCATGATAATTTGAGATATTTTCCATGTTTGAGGAAAGTATCCTCATCTCATAATCGCGTTAAAAATATATATTATATATTTTATGCATCTATCTGGTAATTCTTTGATCATTTTTAAAGTTATTAGATCATGACCTGGCGCTTTCTTAGGATTTATACTGTTTTTGATAACCGTTTTGACGCATTTCCATTTAAATTTTACTGGATTTGGGTTCGACCCGTCCCTCGTAAGCTGTGGTAGTACGCAATCATTATTTTGTTCGTTTGGGGTGAACACTTTTTGTAGATCGTTAGAGAAAACGATAGCCTTTTCTAAGTCACTTCTGGCCCAGTGACCATCTGGTTTCCTTATCGATGGGTTCGATAGCTCTGGCCTTATTATATTTCTTGCTGCCTTCCACAGTGAGTAATCGGTTGTTTCTGTTGCTGTGAGCTCACTTAGGTAATTCTGGATTCCTAAATTTTGTTCTTCCCGTATTGCTTCTCTCAAAGCTTTAATAGCTCTATTTAATTTCCATTTATGCAAAGGAGATTGGTGAAGCTGCCATAGCTGCCGAATTGTCCGCTTCTCTGCCAATAACTTTTGAATGTTACTTGAAAGCCTTATATTTTTTTCGGAATTTTTGTTCTCCGGAGTAGCTTGTTTTGCAGCCATTTCCATTATTTGACTTGAGTTTTCTATCGCGGCATCAATGTCTTCTGGTGTGCGAAGTGGAACATCAAGATGACAATTTACATCTACTATGTTTCTATAGAGAACACATTTCGTTAGTTTGTTTGTTAAACGTTGGGGTGGTTCAGTTTTTAATGCTTGAGTGCTTAGTGTTACTATTATTGGTGAATGATCTGATGATAAATCATAACAGTCAACGACTTGAGCATTGATGCGTACTATACCTCGTATTACAAAGAAATCTATTAAATCAGGAATTTTCTTTCTATCTGTAGGCCAATATGTGGGATGTCCAGATGATAAATAATCTAGGTTTTTCTCGTTTATTGCTTCGTAGAATTGCTTTCCTTTCGGTGACGTCAACCTCGAACCCCATTGCACATGTTTAGCGTTGTAATAACCCCCTGCTAGAAATTTGATCCCCAGCTGGTTAAAGTAATCGATAAATTGCTGTTTTTTAATTGCGTATTTCGGTGGACAGTATAGACAGCCGATATTAAAAACTTCCCAGACCATTCTTCCAAACTGACAGTTGTAGCTTGGATATGATCTTTAGCATATTTCTGGAGCTCGTAGTGCTTTAATCTTCTTTTTATTAAGACTGCCGATGTGTGCTATTCCGTCCGGATGTTTGGTGTCATAAACGGAATAGCCGGTAATATTAAAAAAAAATTGTTTTGTGAAGTGTGTTTCAGATATTAACATAATGTCTATATTTTGTTCGATAAGATAGGTTTGTACCTCAGCTTTATGTTGCGAGAGCCCGTTCGCATTCCAAATAGCTATTTTTAGAATTGTCATTTCTGATTTTTGACTATAATTTGCATGAGCGTATTCATATTTTGCATCATCATGCTCATTTGTCTCTCCATCATCATCATGAAACTTTGAATGGTCTCGGTTAATTTATTTACCATGGTGTGAATGTTTAGGTCCTCCTCATTAGAATGAAGTTTGAGTTTTGGTTTGTTACCTTTTAGGATATTGGCGTACGAAACACCTGACTGTGCTAAACTGCTGGCAAATGTCTCCAAGTTATCATTTTGTGTGTTTGCACTCGTTGGTTTGGTGACTATTGTATTTTTTGGTAACATGGTCCTCTGATTAAATTGCATATTCAGCGTTCGTTGCTCAGCTCCCATTTTAGGGTTTATTTTGCGCTTTAAGCCCAGATATACTGCGCAACCCCTGTAGTTTGCAGTATGATTTTCACCGCAGTATGATTTACAACGTCTCACAGATGGGTCATTGCGAGACTTTTCACACTGTTTGGAGTCGTGGAGTCCACCACAAATAACGCAAACTTCAATTAAGGCGCAGTATGCTTTCGTTTGTCCATATTCTTGGCACTTTATGCATTGAACTGGTCCAGACCTCTTCTTAGGTTCTTCAATTACGATTTTGCGATGTAGCAAATATTTTAAGTTTTAAATCTTGTGAACTCCTTTCGATTTTTCTTCCTCTGGCTCTAGTTCCAAACGGAACATTGGTTGAGGTTCCTTCTCACGGTTTACTATATTACCAATGGATTTGGCATGGAAACCTTCCGCAGCAAGTGCAGCTTGTATGTCGCTAACATCTACGCAGCTTTCAATTCCTTTTAGCACAACAGTCAGCCCTTTTTGGCTTTTTAGCTGGTATGTGTAATATTTTTTACCAACTGCGTCGAAATGTTTAACTATAGGGCTCTGAAGCCATCGATTTCGAAAGTTTGAATCTTTGTTTCGTTTATATTACATCGTTTGAGCGGGGCAATATAAAATTTAGAATCTGTTAATGTTGCGATGTTATTAACCAACTCATTGTTCGATGCTTCCCTTAAATAAATTGGAGGCGGTTTCTCAGTTTTCAAATTTGGCACTGCATTGGGGTCAATGACTTCTAGACTAGAGAATCGGTTGTTAAGAGGTATTTGGTTAACACCTCCCTCAGTCCGTGTCACTTTGCTTCTACCAGCAAACTGGGCAGATCTCGGGCTACGTTTTCTTTTAGATTGAACAGTGATATACCTATCCATTCCCGTTTGCACTAGGTTGTTTTCGTACTGACCACGGTCACTAGAGTTCGTCGCACTGAGTTCATTACTATTATTTTCGTTCTGCATTGTTAAATTTGCTGATGAATTAATTTTTTCATCGCGGTTTTGATTTTGATTTTTAAACTGCGGTATAATTAATTCTGTCGAAGAAGCACTTTTAATCATTGGCATAGGTGTTTTCTTTGGGCTGAGCTGAACTTTGCCCACTTGTTTTACACTTGCACTTGCCATATTTATATTTTCTACATGAAACTGGTTCAAGTTTGTTGTAGATTGTGTTCGGCGTTCGATGTTCGAAGAAGTCTTTTTTGGGGAAAAAAGCCTCATCACGTTTACATCATCACTTATTTTAAGTTACAATTGTATATTAGTTTTTTGCACCGTGTGTATTTAATTTTAAAACCATTCACACAATTGAAAAAAGATATAACAAATCAAAAAGCACTAACACTGCACTTTTCGTTTGTTTTATTTAACGTTCGAACCTCACGACAGTAAAATTAAAACTAAAATTCAACTTGAATTTGACTTTTTAATATTTTATCTATATGTATATTCTAGTAGAGTATCAAATTTTTTTTCTGTAATTTTAATTTTGAAATTATAACTGTATTATATTACTAAATCTCTCTCTCGAGGTTTCATAATCATATTTTCATTTCAGATAATGAGTGATTAATTCATTGATCCTAAACCAGCCGTGAAATTTTTTCACCACCGAGGATCAAACCCGGGACCTTCGGTTGCTGGAGCAAGCATGCTGACCACGTTGCCACCGGGGCATTACTAAATCGATTTCTTGAAATAAATAAATATTTATATATATATATATATATATATGTATATATATATATATATATATATATATATATATATATATATATATATATATATATATATATATATATATATATATATATATATATATATATATATATATATATATATATATATATATATATATATATATATATATATATATCGAACAATAGCATGTAGTTGTACTACTAGCGAATTACTTCGTAGCGTACGAAATTCGATTCTTTCACATTTCTCATCTATATTTTATTTACACAACTAACTTTTCGTGTTTACGAATTTATTATTATTTACTTTGGTTTTTGGATTGTAATGGTGTTTATGATTGCTCCGTATATTGATCTATTTTCAGCACTCTCGAATTAAATACACAACCATAGGAAATTCTTCCATTTAGCGGTATGACAACGAATATGATAATCGTCACTTACTTGTACACAGTTCCCAACCACCCCATACTTTTCTTTCATTAACGCTGGATCGCGGATACATTTGAAGTTTGAAACAACAGATATTTTGATAATACTCCTAAAGTAGTTCCTACGTACGCCAATAGATGGCTCTAATTTAAAAAGATCAAGGGCGGTATGTTGTACCATCACTTCGAATCGAAAAAAATCAAAATTCGAAAAAATTCGAATCGAAAAAGTGAAACTTGCATCATTTATGCTTTTCGAAAATGATACAACACACCGCCATTCGACTTTGTTCGAATTTCGACATAACGCCTCAAGTTGTAAACATTAAAACTGTTTCGAAAAGTGTAAAAATAATTCTCTCGACTATCTGCCGAATTGTTTGTGTCATCATTTGTCACAAACAGTGAGCGAACAGCGAATTCAATATCAATGACAGCCGGAACATGGCATTAATGATAATTCATCGCAAAATATGCATTATGGTCTGAACTTTTACACAAATCAGACCACTTCAAATACCTCAGAGCCATACGTAAATTCGTTTCAAAATGTGAATCTGCGCGCGGAACAGATGAACAAGAATTTACAGTATACACGAAAAACTCAAAATCGAAATATTGTGAATTTTTTTTCTTCACGATTTAATGATTTCTATTTTCTGATGTGCAATTAAAAACACTAATTTTGTCCAGTGGTACTTTTTTTGTACTTACCATGCCAACAAAGTGATTTTTTGTCAAATGCATATCGCAGGCTTTCGAATTAAATTCTAAAAATAATTCAACAAGATCAATATAATAGCATGCCATGAAATATCTCGCTCGGAATTATGATCATTCGCAAATCGACGCTTAGCCTGAACGATCCTCTATTCATTACGTCTTCAACCGGAGCAAAGAAATGAATACCACGCCAGAGGTAGCCGCACAAGTGGTTGCACTAATTTATGCGGAGCAGCATCAAAGTGAAGTAGCTCTACAACTACATTTGAGCCGATTCTCCATTCGTCGAATGTGGTAAAGATATCAGGAAACTGGTGGCTTCAGACGGCTACAAGGATCTTTCCGACTTCTTGCTACAGCACAGTGTGATGACCGCTTTCTAATAACAACTTCGTTGCAAAATGCGGTTCAACTGGGACGGCGGCTATAAGAAGTTCTTGAAGTCGAAGTCAGTCGATGGACAATTAGAAAACGAGAAGTTAGTCTGACTGCACATGGACCAGCAAACGGTTCGAAATTTGAGAGCTGCTCGAGAGCAATTGAATTGCTCGAGAGCATTTGAATTGTACAGAAGAAGAATGGAGTACAGTCCTGTTCTCTGACGAGTGTAGGATGTGTTTATATGGCACCGATGAACGCGGAAGAGTTCAGAAGACAAGGAGAGCGATATGCACAATGTTGCATTGAAAAAAGTGTCTCGTATGGCGGTGGATCGTGCATGTTCTGGGGAGGCATATCATTAGAGCGAAGGCAGATTTTGTATGCACCACACGAGCCAATACTTGCTGTCGATCAAGAGGAATGAATTCTAAACGGTATATTGAGGAAGTACTCGAGGAGTACGTCGTACCTTTTGTCGGGTTTATTGGTGAAAATTTTCTGTTTATGCAGGATAATGCGAGACCGCATACGGCTGGTGTAGCATACCAGTACCTTCAAGAGGTGAATGTGCCTGTTATGGAGTGGGCAGCTCAAAGCCCGGAGCTCAATCTCATCGAACATTTATGGGACGAGTTGAAAAGAAGGGTTCGAGCCAGAGATGTCCAACGAGTCTCCAGGAGATACCTAAAGATTTTATGAAAACTTTGGTGAAATCAATGCAATGGAAGCTGTCATTCGGGCCAGGGTAGGGAATACTTCTTATTAATAAAACTGTTTTTTATTTTTTATTTCCATGTTTTAATTCGGTTTTTACCCCTAATTTTAAAGTTAGATGGCACGTAGAACAAAAAGTTCCACTGGTTAGGCATTGAAATAAACTTTGAATCTGCATTAAAAAAAATTAAACAAAAATTGAAATTTTTTGATATTTTTGAACTTTTGTGGAAAATTGAGCAATGTGCGATTTTTTTGCACCCAAGTGTACGTTAATGAACCGAAATAAACATTTTTGATTTAAAAATAAATTACTGTAACACCAAAATTATCTATCTGCGTTATCGACATTTTTCGGCTGGCTATTTATTCGAATTTTGCTTACTCACTTTATAGGTGAATAATACAAATTGTTTTAATCTGCATTATCGACACTTTCCGGCTGATACTTATTGTTAGTTATTACAGCCGAATCTACATTACCGGCATTTTCTTTTAATTATTACGGGCTAACCTACATTATCGACATTTCGGTCGATACACGTAATTTAGTTGTTACATCCGAATCTGCATTGCCGACATTTTTCAGCTGGAACGAGTCGGCTAACTTAAACTAACTTTAATAGTATGTAAAACACTAATTTGTTTTGAAATATGCCTCGAAAGTAAAAGCTTACATCCATATTCAAATTTAAGCCACTTTCCCTCCTTTTCCTCGGTTTAGTCTTGTCATTCAGGAAGCTCATGGCATCATATCCAAACCACTTGGCAACAAAGGAGTAACCAGAACCAGACTATTTCATGCTTTTGTACTTCTTCTTTCGCGTTTGTACTGACTAATTAAATTTTTGATTTTTCTTTCAACTTCATAGCTGGAAATTTCGAAGAAAATTCCCTTCAGTGAATCTTGTCTTCTATTTTTTTTTTATAATCAGTATTTGTTGGGCCCGCAAGTTAGTATGTTCAATAAGACTGCTGCACTCAATTTAACCCACTGTTTTTTGGAACTCATTGTATAGGTATAATATACGATTATGTCAACTATAAAAACTTTAACTAATTATTATGAAATATTTAGTTAAAAAACGGTACTTACTTTTAAATGATGACACTCTTAAAAAATCAACATAAAGTTGATAAAATGTTTAACCAAATGTGGCATAAAACAAAACTGCAAAAGTACCAAAACCGACTAAATAATGAAAACTAACTTATTTTCCTTTGATCTTACCGACTCGACACGGGAAAATGTTTGTTTTTAAGAACACTGTTCTCCGACAAAAAAACTTTTAAAAAACAGTTTTTGTTCATGTTTTTTTTTGTTCGTTTGGTGGAAACCCGGATTACAACATCTTCCCTGTAGTTAAGATTTTTAAACACACAATTAGAAAATCGAAATTTATAAATTATTTTCGAGGAGAATAATTATTCAGCCAAAAAAAATTAGCTAACCAATTGTACTGGAAAACAAATATTTTCGCTGCTCAGTTAATCGGTCAGGTTATATAGCAATTATTAAACAAACGATTTAAATTGTCAGATCACAATAACCAATAAAACTCAGATAAATTATTAAGTTACAAATTTAATTGTTTATATAATAAATATTATACGCGAGTACGTCCTTGCAATCCTTTACTTCCCGCAAACTATCATTCATTAATTGAGCGTAGTTTTTTATGATGCAGATCGTAATAATCGTAGCAGCAATCGTACCAGCAGCTGTTCCGTAATTTGATCGAAACTCGCACAAACAAAGTAATTGCTCATCGCACATTGTGAATTATTTTCTGGGTACATGCGAACACAAACATTGTTTTATTTTCCAACATGTAAATTATTTTTGTGATTATTTTAATTTATTTTAATAAGATAATATTCGCACATACAAATTCTAATACGATCATCTTAAAGATACTCACTTGTATATACGCAATTGTAGTTGTTATAAAATACCAGGGCTAATCAACTTTTTTACTCTCGGTTTTACTTTTATGAATTGATAATATTAACAAATATTAATATCTACTAATTATTAATTTGGTATGATATCAAAGAGCCGAATGTCGAAGGGCCGAATTTCAAAGGGCCGAATGTGTCGAATGGTCGAATGTCAAAGGGCCGAATGTCGAAGGGCCGAATGTGTCGAAGGGGTCGAAGGGCCGATTTTTTTTGTTTTCAGAAATATTTTTTTAATTTTTTGTACATATACCTATTATCAGAAGGCTTACATAGGGCCGAATGTCTCAGGTGGCGCATAACAAAATTTTCCTTCACCAAAATGTGTTGCCTGGATACGTGGAATTCCATGAATATCCAAAGATGAAAAATAGTAAAACACATAAATTTATAAGAAATTCATTTATGTTTAATAAACAAAAATTTACAAAATTATATTTCTAAAAACAAAAAAAAAAATCGGCTTTTCGACCCATTCGGCACTTTGATACATTCGGCCCTTCGACACATTCGGCCCTTTGTACGAATTCCATTAATTTCAGTTCAATTATTAAAAGTTGTCCGCACAGTAAGTAAAGCAAATTTTGGGTGACCGCATGGGGACAGCATAAAAATAATTGTAAAACGGAACAAAACGAGATTATTCCTTCCCCAGTAGTATGCCCCTACAAAAGCAATCATTACATTAGATGTAGCGCAGCTAAATAAATAAAAAGACTTTCTTAAACGAATATGACCAACTATCTGGTATTTAGGACAGGAACTTAGTAATACAGCATGAATTTTGGATGAATTTCTAAAATATATTACCAAGCTACTAAACGAAATATGGCAATTTTTGAACAGATTTTGGTCGAATTTCGACGATATTTTGGAATTTGTCATTTTCTTAACGCATGTGAAGTTATCCCAGATTCTATCTCAGAAAATAATAAAATTTCATCAGGCAACACTAACCAATAAAAACCTCATTTGCTTTTGTGTGAAGTTATCCCAGCCCAGAATTTATTAAAAATCACGTTAAATACAATTCGTTACTTTTAAATTTTGAGAATTTTATCCATGTAACTGTTATGTCAATAGAACATGTTTTATCCTCGTCCAAAGTATAAATTTTTGCGGATTAAGTCTAAATGGTTTTGAGATCGTCACACTTATGCCTTACTTTTAGAAAAGTTAGAAAAAATCATTGCGTGGCATCTTTGCGAAATCGGGCCCTGGGCCAATTATGTCCATACAACTTGTATTTGAACTAAAATTACATTTAAATTTATGGCGATCAAATAATTAAGACACACAATGATTTTTGAAAAGTATCTGATTCGTAAAACTTTATTTTTACACCTTTACGATACCTACAAATGTTGGGCCAAAATTTCATATGTTTAGGTTCTGCGGATTTAATACTGCTTGGAGAATATCTACTCGAGATGCTTCTCATCTTCCAGGCTCCACACACATGGATACACCTGACCCATAGCTCAATTTCGCAAAGTTGCCACGGAACAGTTTTTTCTTACTTTTATAAAAATAAGGCCTCAGTGTGGCAATCTCAAAGCCACATAGCCTTAATCCGATAAATTTGTACTTTTGACAAGAGCTAACTTCACACAAGAGCAAATGGGTATTTTTTTTGGTTAGTGTTGCCTGATGATTTTTTTTTTATTTTCTGTGATAGAATCGCGGGATAACTTCACATACGTCTTTTCTTAACAAATACAATTTAGGTTAGGTTGAGATTTAAAAATTACGTGATGAACGATGTTGTGAAATTTTGTCAAATTTTTAAATTCAACACGAACCGTAATGATTTTTGCTACTTGACCTTGATGAGTAGAATTTTACTATGTCTTAACTTAACCGACTGTAACCAAATTTTGTGTGTATAGGAACCAGGATTTCGATTATATCATAAATTTTACATGAAGTTCCAGAATACGCTTGTTGTTGCTCTATTCAGGCTTTCCTAGGAAATGGGAATTTGGAACGTTTTTATAGCAGTTGAACATTTTTTATTCTACAAATATTTTACCAATTCTTCGGGAAAACTAAAATTGGGAAGTTGGAGGAAGTTGGGGCTTTCACACGCACTTAGAACAAAATGAGGTGTAATTCTGTTTTAATACAGAACTGGGTTCTGGGATTCAAACAAGAATGTTGATAGAGGTTCTGGAAAATGGTCCTTCTCAATGAAACTTGGCTGTTCTTAACCGATTACCTACTTTCAAATTCGGTCCATAGTGTAGAGCAAGTACTTTAACATAAATTGTTAGCGAGGTTCTGAAATCTTATTATCCTGAATGAAATCCCATCAATGTTTGCTCTTTATTTTCAAAATCGCTTTTAACATTATAAGCAAATTAATTTCTTGTTCAAGGAATGTAGAGCCTAAATCTAAATCTACAAAAATTCATGGTTCTGCTTTTTCCAGTATTTTTTGTATATGTACGCGTCTCATGATAATGAAAGCACCAAGTATCCTATTCTATCCCATATGCCACAATTCATCGGCACGTGTTCCTTGTTGACATGAGAAGTGTATTTTCCTATGTAATTTTTTGCATTTGTTTATTTAGCTGATGTATTATTACAACATAAAGCTTCGGTTTCTTCTCAGCCTTCCACCCAGTTTGAAAAGTATTATTTAAATGGTTGATGTAGTATTCTGTAGAACTGATGTCGTCGCAAAATACTGACAGCTTCCAGAAATCATATTTAATTTTTTTTACCCGCTTTCATCGTGTTATACCTTGATTATTTGATTCCACCATTGTATCATGTAGAATTGATCGTAACGCTGCACCGATTAAGAATTATCCAGGAGTTAAAAACTTTTCATCTGTGGGGTCGGTGGTTAGTCGTGCGAGTAGACTTGAATTTAAGCAAGCCTCTAGTAGTGAAGTCACCGTCGATTGTTTTTCAAAAGTGTAACATATTCTACTGTATTGCTACTCCAATGTCCTTTATTAAGCATCTTTTCAATGACTTAACGGCAGCGTTCCAAAGTAATCCAAAATGGGGAGGAATTGCAAGTATAAAATGCCATATGTTTTCCATTATTTGCCAATAGTTGAACAATTTTCTTATTTTCTTATTTGAAATAACCTTTGTGTGTCTTGTGATCAGTCTTTGTTTTACGAATCAGTATACGAATTTTGTTCGAAAACCGAGACTAGAGAGTTAGCAGTTTTTCTGTTGTTGCATCAGCACACTATAGATCAGCACTTATAAAACACCACGAAGAATTAAAAATAGAGGAGGGAGCTATGCAAATAGCTACTGTATCTATTGAAACCAAAAATAACAAGAGCTATAGTATATCAGCAATCTACTGTCCACCCAGATATAACACAAAAAAAGAAGACTACATCAAACTTCTTAAATCGCTAATTTTATTATTGGAGGCAACTTTAACGCGAAACACATATTCTGGGGATCAAATAGAACTAGTCCTAAAGGAAGGGAGCTATTTGAAGCAGGCAGGATATTAAAATGTGAGTTCCACTCCAGTAGAAAGCCAACCTACTGGCCTACGGACCCAAATAAAATTCCTGACCTTCTGGATTTCTATATATCAAGAGGTATCTCCGAAAATTACTTAGCAGTTGAAAATGAAGAAGGGCTATCGTCACACCATTCTCCAGTTCTAATGACAATAAGTGACACGGTAATAAGGAAAGCAAGCCCTCCACGATTAACAAATAACAAAACCAACTGGGAATACTTTCGACAGCTAGTCGAAGAAAGCATCAACCTACACGTGCAGATATCGAACGCTTACACGATAGAAGAAGAACTAGAAAACCTCATTGAAAGTGTGCAAAAAGCGGCCTGGGAAAGTACTCCTGACCAGCAAGAAATATTGCAAAAAAAGTATAACCTATCCAGTTGAAGTAAGAGAGTTGGTTAACGAAAAAAGAAGAGCTCGTAAGACTTGGCAGAGAACCAGAGCCCCTGAAGACAAAACAATCCTAAACAACTTGTGCAACAAACTTAAACTACTTATAAAGAAGATTAAGAATGAGTCAGTTGCAATCTTCCTAAGTAACCTGACAGGTAAACCTGACACAGACTATTCCCTGTGGAAAGCCACCAAAGGTTTAAAAAGGCCTCTGTGCTACCAGTTACTCTGAAAGAAATCAAACAAGAAGTAAAAAACCTCAAAGATAAAAAAGCCCCTGGATACGACTTGATAACGGGGCGAATAATCAAAGCTTTACCAGAAAAAGCACTAAGGAAACTACAGCACATAATCAATGCTATCTTTAGACTATGTTATGTTCCGAGGCAGTGGAAAGTAGCGGAAATCATAATGATTCCAAAGCCCAATAAATCACTAAACGACAAAACGTCGTATAGGCCAATTTCTTTGTTAACAACAACATCAAAAATTTTCGAGAGACTGTTTCTCAAGAGATTAAAGCCAATTATAGAGAGCAGAAATCTTATACCAGAACATCAATTTGGGTTTCGAGAAAGGCACTCAACGATAGAATAGGTACACAGGATTACTGATACTATTGAGCAGGCGCTGGAAAGAAGGAAGTATGTTCAGCAATATTCTTAGACGTAGCATTTGATAAGGTTTGGCACCGCGGTCTAGAATTTAAGCTCCAACGAGATCTGCCAAAACAACATTTTGAATTGCTAAAGTCTTACATCAACGACCGTTACTTCCGGATTAGACAGGACGGAGAATACTCTAAACTGAAGAAAATATTGGCAGGGGTTCCACAAGGCAGTGTTCTAGGCCCCGTATTATACCTCCTGTATACGAATGATCTACCAGACATAGAAGCTAGAATAGGAACGTTTGCTGATGACACAGCTGTTATGACCACCGATGCTAGTATCGTTAAGTCCACCAGGAAACTATAAAATGCTATTAATATAGTGGATAGCTGGACAAAACGATGGAGGATAACACTTAACGAATCGAAATCAACGCATATCACCTTTACAAATAGGAAATTAGAATATATTCCGATTAGTCTGAATTCACAACCAATTCCATATTCTGGTAATGCTAAGTATCTCGGCATGACGCTAGACTCTAAACTCAGGTGGAAAGCGCATGTTAAAAAGAAAAGGCAAGAACTGAATTTAAAATTAAGAAAAAGGCACTGGCTTATTGGAAGAAACTCCGAACTTACAACGCACAACAAACTGCTGCTATATAAACAAATCCTAAAACCTATCTGGACGTATGGTATTCAGCTTTGGGGCTGCGCAAGAAAAACTATAGTGAAGATCATTCAAACATTTCAAAGCAAAGTACTACGTTGCGAGACCTAAACATGGAATACGTCAGCGATGAAATAAGAAAATTTGCCAGGAGTCATGTACTGCGACTGCAGCAGCATGACAACGAGGAGCTGCGGAACCTACTGGATCGCGCCAATGGACCAAAGCGCCTAAAAAGAACAAAGCCTTTAGAATTAGTGGTTCCTTGAGCCGCTTAAATCAAAGGACTAGCAGAGCTGGGATGAAGCAATAGGTCTCTTTCCATAAGAATAGACTACAAAAATAATAAAACAGTTACTAGATAATCTATATGATTAGTTGTAATATTATACAGAAATAAGATTTCTTAAATTAAAAAAAAAAAAAAAAAAAAAAAAAAAAACTATAGATGTAAAAATATAATTTAATTTATTTACATCAATCAACAATAATATTAATTTTGCGCATCTAGTAGGTTAGTGAAACAGCGGTAAAACTCCCAACTCTCATGCCTCAGTTTTCAAACGAAATTTGCACTCACAAGAGGTCCCGCATAGTCGGCGGCTTTAATGTTTCCAAAAATGGTCTTCCAAGCGTGATAGGTTGTGTTTTGAACTCTACCATCATCATCTTGCCACGCTTTTCTGGTTTATAAGACCATAGGTTTCATTGCTGATAATCTGTTTGACTGTATTGCAATTAAAGTGGCTCCAACTATATATTGTTTCAGCTCCAAATTATCTGGTGTTTCTTCTAATATCATTGGTGCTTGTTAGATTGCTGTCTCAAAATCGTGCTGAAATCCCACGAACGATCCAATTGTTGATTGCTTGTTGTCGAACGATTTGACATACAACCACTGAGATGGGGCAGTTATCTTCTGGATCCTCGAGAGGATAAGGCTTATTTTTTACCCACCTTAGTCTTGGTAACATTAATTTGATTACTTTAGGTTCCACTAATGTGTTTGATGTGAACAAAATTGCCTTATTTAAAGATCGATCGTAGCTGAGTAAGCCACTTCTGAACCATCCAGCTTGAATTTTTTTGTCTTCTTTATGGTGGGAGCTTGGGGAGAGAGACATAATATTGACGGCATTTGTTTTCGATGCCTTCTGGTACTTTCTGATCACAGGTGACATCAGAGATCCACAGGATTTATTACGTTAAGATCTTGAATTGTATTAAATTTGGAGGATCGAAAAACTCTATTCTAGGTGAATGTATATAGCCAGGGCTAGCTGCTTGGATGATGCTTGGAAATTCGAGCCAAATAATGGCCGTCGGTGTCTCGACGGTAATTCTGCTCTTAATAAACTTCTCGAGTTATATTTCTTCCATCTCCCAGAATCGCTTTAACTGTTTTTCAATGACTATTAAGGATACCATTGGTTGGATATTTGGATAATAATCATCAACCAATAAAATGTCAATTTTATTTAATTGGTTATAATTTAGATAAGCCCACAATAAATTATTTAAATGCCGCATCTTTGACTGTCGAAATATTGTTCGGGCAGTGGCCGACTTATGCTCAGAAATACTGAAGCGTCCATTTCCAAGGATAAGTACGATGAAAATCGTGCTCCTACACTGAAAGTGACTAATTTTGTAGCAGTTGTGATCTCGCTATTTCAAGCCATAGTTAATTCCACGTGTGTCTTCTTAGTTTATTGCTTGATTTGCTTGGATATTTGCTCCATTCGTAGGAGAATTGGTTGCTTGGGTTTGTTCATTAAATGTTGTTATTTGTTGTTATTTTATACCAATCGGCTTCCTCCAATTTAGAAGTATCTGTAATTCTTGTGCTGAGCTTCGTGAGTTGAGGATGGTTATTCGAACAAAACAGTGTCGTTTTGAAATGATCGTTTGTTGAAATTTTGTAAAGTTTTTAAAAACATGGTCATGTTATTACAAAACACAAGTCTTTAAAGTTTCAGCGTCACATATCTTGACTTTTGCAGGTGGCGGAGTTGCGTAAACATTACGAAAGCTGATTTTTAGAATAGTTGTCTCTAAGGCCTGGAGTCAACGTTCAAGGAACCTTGAAAGTTCTTCTAATCTTGGCATGTGCCTAGGATCTGGAAGTATATCTCAAACAGCCTTAAAACGTCAAGTCTAATTTTTAATGAAAATTGGAATTATTATGTAATTCCATGATAATGTTAGGATGCCCAAATTTTTAATTTTTGGTTTAATGAGTCGTGTAACAATTTTATTACGGCTTCTGATTCTTTGCTGAATTAATGTCCTCCCATGCAGGCAAAAAAGTTAGTTTGCGGATTTTGAGAGCTCAGAATTCAGCAGTAATTGTTTTTCTTATGAGACGTTGCTACGAAGTATTTGAAAGTGGGTGTGTTTTATTTCTAACGATTAGGGGCGCCTAAGAAAATTCTTTCATTGGGCGCTCACAGTTCTCGACCTTGAACTGCAAATAATTTTAGTAAAACAGACATTTCTATATAGATGTATTTATTTGGAAGCCAAACATACGGGATGAAATTTCTTTCTAATCAAATTTAATTCTCGTATATTGTTTACTAGCATTTTTGTAATTGACTAATGACCAAATTCGGTTTCTTCGATGAATGAGATAAATGTGTGAATTTGACTAATATGCTGATATCCGGTTAATTCTTTAGGCAATATTATCAAATTTTGCTTGTATAATGAAATTTGAATTTAAAAATGATTATTTTTACTAGAACGAAAATTGCTCAACCGATTAGATTAAAGTCGGTTTATGGTGAAATTGAAATGTGGGATTTTGGCTGCGCCTGGTTGAGTGAAACCAAGGCAGCCCATTAAAACAACGCGACACTATATTGCAATATGTAGGTTGGTCACCACTGGCATTTATGGCGAATGACTTGTATGAAACCATAATGAATAGATTAAATTGGTAGAGCTCAATGGTATAGGTCAAATGAGATTAATTTATTTGCATTCTCACATCGCGCACAACATAATGTAATACTACAAATTAGTAATTTAGTAGGTGTGAATTAAATTAAAATTAATTAATTTAATTAAAAATGTAGAAATAGTTCTATAAAACTATTCATATGTTTGGTCGAGTATAGCTCGTCTGTAGACACTACAGACGATTTTTTTGTATGAATGAATTTTTTTTACTCGTTAAGCAACATTTAGAATTTAGAATGGTAATTAAAGTTCACAGACTTGTTTTCTGTTATTGTTAATGGTACTCTCAAAATTAGAGATGATATTTAACATTATTTGTGGGGGCGGCGCATCTTAAAATATTTGTTGCCTAATTTAACAAAATGCTTTATAAATTTTATTTATATTTCCTTGGCTTCTGTATAAACGCGCACTCAATGCATGCATTATTATCTATAATACGCTTGGTGTACTGTTAATTTTTTAAGAATTTTGCTCGCGCAATTTCCAAAGATTCCAACCACATTATTATGATATAATATGATCGCTGGCTCGTATGCTCGCGTATATCATACGCGAATTACGAAATAAAACAATATTTTTGTATTAATCTCGTGTGTTATGTAAATTTATAATTTACGAGCTATTTTTCCAGTAAAATAGCAGGAAATAAAATGTCTCCAATCAATTTGTCTACGTTATGTGCGATATGCGCACTATAATTATTTATGAGGGCATATTTGTACAGTGCAGCAAACGAACGCTTGGACATCATTCTGCAGTTGAATATTGCTTGCGTGTTTATGATTAAGATTTGATGATATTGCGTGTCGTGGTTTGACACACAGTAGCTGATCTGTCAAAAAAATACTTATTAATTATGAGTAATCACATTAAAAGCTCGAGAAAGATCTAGGAATACCCTCGGATGTTCTCTTGCTGTATCTCTTTTACTATGTTGGATCAATTTTGTTAGCCGAATGTTTGTCGATGTATTAACCGCTATTCTAGAATCTATTCAACTTCTCAAGCAATTTATCTAAGACGAGAAGCAGCATAACTGGATCGCTATGCTTTAAGATCAGTGAAATCTCTGTTATTAAACCTTATTGAACCTCAGATAGTCGTGACACTTATGTGAATGAATTACTGGTGGTTTAACAAGTTGTACTGTAAGAAGTTTTGTTCTTATTTTTCGTGACGTCGATACCTCAGAAGGAGGATATAAATTCTTTCTAGGCGTGGTAGTCACAAAAGATAATTTATGTTATTATTTTATAACCAGCGGAATTGTTTTTTTTTTCATTTTGTACCTCATTTTTGACAAACTAGAACAGTTCAGCGGAATAAAATATTAAAATTGTTCCTTCAAATGAAATTGAAATTTTTTAATTTTTAAATGGTCCGTATTTTTCTGGCATTTCCTAACGAATTACTATAAAATCCGCCTAGCAATATTGATAAGGGATTCTAAAGTAAATTTTGGACAAAATTCTAGGAACTGTTCATGCTGGATTAAACTTGGGCATTTCATAACCAATCGGTATGAAATTTGATTTCAAATTTAATTTTGGATTGAAACATAAATTTTAGATGAAAATATGATGTTTGTGCACTCTACAAATTAAAATGGATTTTGAGCTGGACCCGGCTAATTATTAATTAATAATTGTGAAATTTATTACTTAATTTGAATACAATTTTTTTTAGTAAAATATTCAAAAAATCTAATTTTGCGAAATAAAAACCCAGTGTTTAATAAAATGTGTTTATTAAGTAATTTGAATAAGGTTCTGAAATGAGTTCATGATATTCGTCCACTTCTTTACAAGTAAATATAAAAGTAGTTGTGCAGGGTTGTATTTGAATTTTGGATTCGAAACTTATCGTCAAATTTTGCTCATTTAGTCTCGGAGTTTTCGAGATATTAGTGATAATCTGTATCTTAATTATTTGACCACAAAAAACCAAAATATTACTTAGAGAAATACTCTAATCTCCTTTAATTAATCTCCTCTTATTCGATTCGTGTACAACTATTTTTATATTTAGTTGTAAAGAAGTGAACAAGAAGACGGCTATCATTAACTGAATTACGGACCTGTGATGGAAATTTTACAATTATTCTTAATTATTAATCAAGAATTACCTTAAAATCTATTTTAATTGGTAGAATGGACAGATATCATATTTGCATCTAAAGTTTATGTTTCAAACCAAAATCAATCTAGAAATCAAACTTCATAAGATTTGGTTATGAAATGGCGAAGTTTAGTCCAGTATGAACAGATCCTAGAATTTTTTCCAGAACTCGCTTTAGAATCGCTAACCAATAATACTAGCCAAATTTCATTGTGATTTGTCAAGAAATGGCGGACAAAAGCGGAACATTGTTAAATTTCAAAACTTCCAATACCGAGTTTTCATTTTAACGAAGACTTTTAACCTTATTAAAGTTAGCCAAAAGGTTCCAGCCGCAAGATAATAAAATTGATTGAGCCTTCCATATATTTTTGAAGTCATTTTAATGTGAACGTTTTCAGTTTTCTAACAAAAGTGTTAGAAAAACCCCCCTGTAACTACCCTGGGTGTATGTTTTTATGGTAGCTGAGATCATAATCTATATACATGAGCAACATAAGATTCACATTTGGCGTCAGTAGCCTTCCATACATTTTTGAAGTCATTTCAATTTAAAATGTTTTCAGTTTTTTAACAAAAGTGTTAGAAAAACCCCCTGTAACTACCCTGGGTGTATGTTTTTATGGTAGCTGAGATCATAATCTATATACATGAGCAACATAAGATTCACACTTGGCGTCAGTAGCCTTCCATACATTTTTGAAGTCATTTTAATGTGAACGTTTTCAGTTTTTTAACAAAAGTGTTAGAAAACCCCCCCTGTAACTACCCTGGGTGTATGTTTTTATGGTAGCTGAGATCATAATCTATATACATGAGCAACATAAGATTCAAACCTGGCGTCAGTAGCCGTTCATACATTTTTGAAGTCATTTTGATGTAAAATGTTTTCAGTTTTTAACAAAAGTGTTAGAAAAACCCCCCTGTAACTACCCTGGGTGTATGTTTTTATGGTAGCTGAGATCATAATCTATATACATGAGCAACATAAGATTCAAACCTGGCGTCAGTAGCCGTTCATACATTTTTGAAGTCATTTTGATGTAAAATGTTTTCAGTTTTTAACAAAAGTGTTAGAAAAACCCCCCTGTAACTACCCTGGGTGTATGTTTTTATGGTAGCTGAGATCATAATCTATATACATGAGCAACATAAGATTCATACCTGGCGTCAGTAGCCATCCATACATTTTTGAAGTCATTTTGATGTAAAATGTTTTCAGTTTTTTAACAAAAGTGTTAGAAAAACCCCCCTGTATCTACCCTGGGTGTATGTTTTTATGGTAGCTGATATCATAATCTATATACATGAGCAACATAAGATTCATACCTGGCGTCAGCAGCCTTCCATACATTTTTGAAGTCATTTCAATTTAAAATGTTTTCAGTTTTTTAACAAAAGTGTTAGAAAAACCCCCCTGTATCTACCCTGGGTGTATGTTTTTATGGTAGCTGAGATCATATATACATATTAAAATTACACAATATATTTACTTTTGGGTGGAATTTTTGAAATTTGAAAAAAATTATTTACGCCTAAATGTTTGTGTTTTGTGTATAATAACTAAACAGACACGTACATTTTATAACTGAAAACATATGACATCAAAATGACTTCAAAAATGTGTGGAAGGCTACTAACGCCAAGTGTGAATCTTATGTTGCTCATGTATATAGATTATGATCTCAGCTACAATAAAAACATACACCCAGGGTAGATACAGGGGGTTTTTCTAACACTTTTGTTAAAAAACTGAAAACATTTTAAATTGAAATGACTTCAAAAATGTATGGAAGGCTACTGACGCCAAATGTGAATCTTATGTTGCTCATGTATATAGATTATGATCTCAGCTGCCATAAAAACATGCACCCAGGGTAGTTACAGGGGGGGTTTTCTAACACTTTTGTTAAAAAACTGAAAACGTTCACATTAAAATGACTTCAAAAATGTATGGAAGGCTACTGACGCCAAGTGTGAATCTTATGTTGCTCATGTATATAAATTATGATCTCAGCTACCATAAAAACATGCACCCAGGTTAGTTACAGGGGGGGTTTTCTAACACTTTTGTTAAAAAACTGAAAACGTTCACATTAAAATGACTTCAAAAATGTATGGAAGGCTACTGACGCCAAATGTGAATCTTATGTTGCTCATGTATATAAATTATGATATCAGCTACCATAAAAACATACACCCATGGTAGTTACAGGGGGGGGGGGGGGTTTCTAACACTTTTGTTAAAAAACTGAAAACATTCACATTAAAATGACTTCAGAATTTTATGGAGTGCTTTGAACGATGGCAATTTGTTTGATGTTGCCCTATATTTGCATAATGATGATTATGGTAATTTAAGCATATTTTGAGAGTCCTTACACACATACGCAAATCGTTTTTTAAACAAAATTAACTTTCATCGCTTCAAAACCTTGAAACATATATTTTCTCTTCATTTTCATAAATTCTTTGATTTTTCATAAAACTTTCTGCTGAGAATTTATAATTTGCATAAAAATTTTAAAAATTTTCTGCTGATGTCAAACAATATCAGCAGAAAAAATTTCATTTCTGTGATAGTGATGCCTCTAGCGGTGAATAGCAAAATACATTTTTTCTGCTGGAAATTTTCTGCTATCTTATACAGCATCTCACATTGTAAGTTTCCAGCTGGTTATAAAATAACAATAGCAATTCTCTTTTGTGATAGTTCTGCACCTTGCGGCAAGTAGTGAACCTCGTATTTTCCGCTGGCGAATTTCCACTGTCTTATGTGGCATATTTTTATTTATTTATTAGAGCTTACAATTGCCGTGTTTCATGACAAGCGCATTGATCCGGATCAGTTCAAATTTTATATGGAAGACCTGGTGAAAACTCTTGAAATCGGTGGAAATTTTCGTAATCGGAACACAATTTGCAATTCTTTATATTACTAAAATTTTTCGCTGGCTACTTTAATAATTTTTTCAAATTTCTTATTTTTTTTTTAAATTAAGAAACATAATTTTTCCCCCTACTAAGGGAAAATTTTCGACTGGGTAAATCGATACGGAATTATTCGCTTAGCAGGTAAATGAATAATATAGAAAACTTGCATACAAATTTGAAAAAGTGATTAAAGTAGCCGGTGAAAAATTTTAGTAATATAAAGAATTGCATAGCAAATTGTATTCCGATTACGAAAATTTCCGGCGATTTCAAGAGTAGGGCTCCTGATCCAAACTTTATTTTAGATCACAAAGTTTGATTTGAAATCTAGTAAGCGCATTTGTGTTGTGTCATAAAACATGAACTGAACTGGATCAGATCAAGCATCAATAAACATATGTACAGGGTGTTTCATTTCATTTTAGGGAAGGGTCGGGACGAAAGTAACAATTTTTGAATTGTTGGCCATAAAATGAAAAATTTTGGGCTTCCAGGAAGAAAAGTGACCCGCACATGGAAAACACATATTGTATTTATCTAAAACCATAAAAATGTCATTTACCACATTTTTTACATTAAGGCTGTTGGACATAATAAAATAAATAAATAAAGTATTTAAATTACATTTCAAAACATAACGATAACATAAACAATTCCATTATTATAAATTAAAAGAGGAACATATGCGGCATAGAAAAATAATGTATGAACTTCTACCCCACACATTATTCATTGACCCAAAGTCGACATGGTGCACATGTATCCATTTACCGTTGGGAATGGATTTGGAATACTTTCCACAGCAGTATGTGCAAATGCACTCTTCTTCTTCAGAAGTTGAGGGCCGGTTTCTCTTTTTACGACATAATTTTACTTTTGGTTTACGGTTTCTTTAGTTTCGTTTGAAGCGTCTTTTTCTCCCATCCCTTCAAATCCCATCCTTGACTTTTGATACATTTTTAATAATTGTGCTTAAACTAATAAGCAGAACATAGTAAATTTAGTACAGGTTATAGAAATATGTTCACATAATATGATAAACGTACTTTAAGAAACTTACCAATAAATAATCGAAAAAATATTGAAAAAATACTTTGATATTTGTTTTTTACTTTTCTCTTTTTTAATTTAATTTTCACTATTTCTTGGCGTTTAAGTGGCCACTGGACTGCAAGTTTTTTTGAGTGCGTTCAAATACTACAGTAGTTGTTTCTACATCTAAAAATGGCTGTGTTCACGCATAGTCTTCGTAAAAGTTATATTGTTTCAACTGACGCGCTGTTACGTTTGTAATCAGCCCCCCATATAGAACTTTGAATTTAAATAAAACACAGAAAAATAAGTTTTGTTGGCCATGAATGTGACTTTAGTTGAAAGACAATTTTATTTGCCGTACTAACACATCGAATGTTGCCTTTGAAGTGTTCAATGATCTCTGGCTTATCGGTGCAGACAAGTTCCATAACGCACACCATAACGTACACGTTGTTAAACAATTCTGCTTGTTTGACACAGCGATTCAACTAAAAATAAGAAAGTTTTGCATTGATGTCAATATTGGATGCGGCCCATTCACCGGATTGGCGGCACGAACGATGGTCGGGTAAATTAAGACCGTTACGCAAAATCCTCCAAAAAATGTTGGATCAAGTCCCAATTGTTGTGCACGATGATGAATCGATTCATATCGATTCTGGTTAAAAACTGAAAATAACTTATATGGCCGCAGAAAATTAAAAATTTCTAGTGAAAATTCTAGTCCATGAATTTTCCCCAAATTTTCCATATAGTCTCTGTATGACCTAAGCTATTAGAAAAGCAACCGAAAGTATTGGTTACTAGCAGCAGAAATGCCAGAAAGACGGAATATTGTTAAATTTCAACATTTCATATACCGAGTTCCTTTAATTTGGAGATTTATCAATTTGCCATTTTAAGGATCACTTCTAATATTTTATTCCGCTGAGATGTTTTATTTAGTGAAAAATATATGCATAATGAATAAAAAATTTCCGCTGGTAATTACATTAAAAATTAATTCTCTTTAGTGATAGTGCTGCCACTTGCGGCGAGTAGTGTAATCTCTTATTTCCCGCTGTCAAAATTCCGACATCTTATACAGCATTAGTATGGGTAGGGTATGTCGGCAAACAGTTTGCAAAATAGCTCCCCGAGAACCATCTTCCTCAAAAAATTTCATTTCTTATGTGACGCTCTGAATCATGCAGATTTTTCGACGGTTTAGCGGGACCAGTTTTACTGCATCAATTTTATTTTGAAGTTTTTCCAAAATCGATTTCGGACCGTACGAGTGTACGACTCGTCACTATCATTTCTGATGCTTCACTATCATTTCTTCTTTCAAAACAATATTTCCTTCTAGATCATTATTTAGTTTTTGTGACAGCTTTGCGATTACATGCTCTCCAAGGCGTTCAAATTCGGGATATATGTCACTTTTTCCGCCGTTGTATAAATATTGCATGACTCTGGAAAGTGTGGTTCTCCGGTGACTAACCCTTTATTTCAAACTTTCATTTTATCGAACGGAGAGTTCATCGGACGTTAGGGAGGTCAACATAAATGAAAGGGTGGTATCGGTCTCCAGTAAATTAGTATATTTGTGTCAAATTGTACCCATCGCCAATTTGATCAGAAGAAGCGTGATTATAACGTGATCAAGCGAATACATTTTGCTGTTTTTAAAAGTAATTTTGGAATGTTATCAGGCCGGATTCATACTTCTTCGTTCATTCGTCCAAAAAAAAATTTCGACCGACCATTTCTTGTGAAAAAATGCATAACGTCATTTTGGAGCAATATGATTGGTCGAAAAAATTGTTTTAATGAACAAACGAAGAAGTATGAAACTGACCTCATTCATAATGCTGTTTCTTAATAAACGATGTTATGAAATATTTTATTTTACAAACAAAAATAGAAGGAAAACAGAAATAATAAAATATTAAACTTTCTGGTATTTTTCGGAATAGAAAAGCAGTCAAAAATGTAAATATAATTTGAAACAAAATATAAAAACAGACTTTATTTCACCAAAAGTCGGCATCTGTATAGCCCAGGCGGTTTGACTATTCGGAATAAAACTTCAAACTAAAACTTTTTCCATTAATTGGAAGACCCTTGCAAAATTGCGGTAGAAATCTGTGTACCGGAAGTGGCAGCATTAAAATAAGCTTTTAATATTTTAGCAATGATGTTGAAAAGATTAGCATTTACAAAAAAACACCAAGAACTAAAAGATTTAAATACATTTAAAATCTAAATTTTCAACCGAAAAGAGTGGGGGTCAGTGTGGGGAATTCGGGATCTATGTATTCTTCGTAAAATAAAATCGGGTGTTGCCAAACGATGTGACACACGATTCTGCTCATTTTGCTTCGCCGCTTTCGAAGATTATTTTATAAAAGGGTCCGATTAGGTCGAATGTTTTTTTAGATGTAGCACACTAACATCTTCATACTTGGTCAGTTTCATGGAACTTCAATTCGTCTGAGTACCACAATTGAATTTTAGGCTCCGTAACCATAAAATCTCTCATTCTATTTATGATGGATCATTTCAACAGTACATTCTATAAAAGTGTCGGATGAAGACGAATACTTTTCAGAAGTGGCACACAATCATCTTCATACTGAGCTTCAGTTACATGGATCTTCAATGTGTATTAGGAGGCATAATTGAAGTTTAAGCCCCGATATAATAAAATCTTCTTCGTACTGGGCTTCAGTTTCATGAAAATCCAATACGTCTGAAGGGATGCTGTATAAAATAGCAGAAAAATACTAGAGGAATAATATGTTTTTGCCATCCCAAAAAAGGAAATTTTTTCTGCTGATATTTTTGAAAGCATGAACATTTTTGAATGACATTAACATGACAACACTAAATAATTTCAAAATGTATGGAATGCTGCTAGCCCTCATTTAGGGAATGCCCATGTATATATGTAGATTATGATCCAAGCTACCATAGAAACATATACCCTGGGCAGTTACAGGGCGGTTTTTCTAACACTTTTGTTATAAAACGGGAAACATTTCAAATTAAAATGGTTTTAGAAATTTATGGAATGCTATCAACTTGGACGATTTTTTTGTTGTTTTACCCTGTATTTGCATTATGATGATTATGGTAGTTTTACTATATTTTGAGAGTCCTTATAATGGATGATTCATTTTGAGAAACGTTTTCAAAAATAAAAAAACAAATAAAAAAATTCAATTTTATGGAGTGATATTTATTATCACAAAAAAGAACCTTCTGTACATTTATTTTTTAAAGATTATGTCTTTCAAATGTTGCCCGTCCATTCTGAAGTTCCAATTTTCGATGACGCGTTCGAGCATTTCGAGTGGTATTTGGCCAACGACGCGAGTAATGTTGACTTCTAATTACTCAATCGTAACCGGCTTGTCCATTTAGAATTTGGACTTTACGTAGCCCCAAAGGAAAAAGTCTAGAGATGTGATATCACATGATCTAGATGGCTAATTTACTGGTCCGAAGCGTGAAATTAACTGTTCACCGAATTGTTCTTGCAGTGAAGCTATGTTTTCATGGGCTCTTTTGCAAGTAGCGCCGTCTTGTTTGAATGTCGTCGAGGTCACGGGTTTCAGTTTCAGGTAGTAAATAATCCGTTATCTTAGCGCAATAACCGGCGCCATTTACAGTTGCGTTCCGGCCGGCCTCATTTTTGAATAAATATGGACCGATGATTCTACCAGCCCATAAACCACGCAAAACCGTTGTTTTGTCTGGATATAATGGTAGCTGTTGAACCTCTTCGGATTGCTCTTCACCCCAAATACGGCAATTTTGCTTTTAACGTGCCCATTAATCCAGAAATGAGCCTCATCGCTGAACAAAATTTCCTCGAAAACAGTGGATCTTTTTCAAGCTTTTCAAGAACCCAAAGACTGAAATGGAGAAGATTGGAAGATCAACTGACTTCAATTCTTGCACGAGCTGAATTTTGTATGCTTTTAAAACAAGATTCTTATGTAAAATACGCCTAGTTGTTGCATACGACAAGTGAAGCTGTTGAGAACGGCACCGAATCGATTCATCACGGTCATCGCGTACACTATCAGCTACCGCCGCTAAATGTTCTTCATTCCGTGCTCGATGTGGTCTATTTGGTCACGTATTATCCAATAATTAAAATTGGGTTTCAAATTTTTGATGGTATAGCGAATTGTGCTTTGGGTAGGCCGATTATGGGGACCATAAGTTGCTCTAAGCTCACGAAACCATTTCTCGTATAACGCTGATTTTCGTAATATAGCTGAATAATTTGTAGACGCTGTGCCGAGCTAAGTCTTTCCATAATGAAATGTCAAAAACTACTGAACAAAAATACCTTAACTGTTTGACACAAAGCACACGTGATCTGCGTCATAAAATCCCTACTGAAAAAAGCACCTCTAAACGAATCACCATTTATTTCTTTTCCGGCCAGACAAATATTTTATTTTCTTCAATACAAGTCCACCACGCACAAATGTGTATGTAAGAAGTGATAGGTTGTAACGTTTTCTGGATTTTAACGAATCTTTGTTAAATCGGAATTCTTTTTGTAAAAGCATTTACTTATTTGTTTTTGATAACATATTAATTATTTTATTATTATTATAGTTATAGTGTTGTTTTTTAGACGAAAACGAATTAAGTGGTATAAAAAAATGTGTATATGTTGGTCCAAAATACATACAAACATAAATTGTTGACGTCATGCTCATAAATTCTTTGAATTCTTTCTTCCGGCTCATAAATTCTTTGATTTTTCATATAACTTTCTGCTGATAATTATTGATTTGCTTAAATATTTAAACAATTTTCTGCTGTTTCGAAAAATATCAGCAGAAAAAATTTCTTGTTTGTGATAGTGATGCCTCTAGCGGTGAATTGCAAAAACAAATGTCTTCAAATGGAAATTTTCTGCTATCTTTTACCGGATTCTGAAAAGCGCGGGTGTTCTTCGAAATCTCGGTTTTCAAAATCCCGGTTTTCAAAATCCAGGTTTTTAAAATCTCGGTTTTCGAAATTTTTTAATTTCTTTTCTTCTAGTTCTAAAGTGTTGATTTTGAAAAAAAATGTTTTATTAATTCGGGCCGGCCGGATTGACAATATTTTAACATAAAAATAAGAAATCTTGCCCAAAAATTTACTAGAAAAAATCAAGGCCGCGAAGCCAGAGGCGGGAGTAGGTTTCGTGGAGTCGGTGCTATCTTATTGGTGGTCTTAGTCGGAGTCGGGAAAACTGAACTCCCATTTTTTTTGTCTAGTTACTACAACAGTGCCACATATTGACACTCGCTCTAGAATTAGTCGAATTCTTTGATTTTGATGGTTTCCGAAAATTGAAATTTGACTTGAAAAATAAAAAACGACTACAACAAAACTAAAACAGTAAAACCCGTACACAGTAAAAAACATATATAAGTCGGGTCGCGGCACTTCCGTAGCTTCTTTCCACAATTAGAAAAAAAAATTAGTTTGTAGGAATTTAAAAGAAGTGGGAGTATAGGATCGGTTTATATAAGCCGAGTTGCTATACGCTTCCATCGATTCTTTCCGTAATCAGTGGAAGCCGAATGTCAAAATTCCACGTATCCAGTCAGTGATACGTGAAAAAATTGTGTCCCTTCGAGACATACGGCCCGTAGAGGCGTCAATAACTCTCGCATCGCTCCTCCCCCTCCGTTTAGCTTTCCAAGGGCTTTAAATAAATAATTGCAGAGAGCGGGGTTCAAAAACATGTCGGGAATAAAGGAGGAGTTTTACTAGTTTTATTCTAAAAAACTGATTTTTTGATACAGTTCTAGAATACGGTCGGTAGGGATGAAACTTAACCATTTCTTTACTGATTATGTTAAACCTCTACAAGTAAGGTCTAAATGGGATTCTAAAATGATTTTTTGCTAAAGCTGTAGAATATGACCTTTAGCGTGAGAACTAGGCTATTTCTTGACAGATTATGATAAAATTTGACATGTTCGTTGAAAATAAGATTCTAAAATGATTTTTGACTAAGTTCTGAAATTAATCGCCCTTTTTATTCAGATACGGAGAGCTTTATCAAAAAATCATTTAATAATCCCATTTAGATCGTGGCAAATTTAAACATAGTCGGTTAACAAATGGCCATCCCTATTAGCAATTTTCTAGAACTTTATAGCAAACTCATTTTTGAATTTTGTCAAAAAATCAGTTAAGAGTCTCATTTTCCCACATGTTCAATTTTTAAAATTCAAACAGGGATTTCCTAAAAATCCGGACTCTTTTATACAAAACCGGGATTTTGAAAACCCGGATTTTGAAAACCGGGATAATGAAAAAAAAAACCGGGATTTTGATAAACCAGGACTTTGAAAATCGGGGTTTAGTTATAAAAACCTGAAGGGCGCAATTAAATTTTAAGCTCCGGAATCATAAAATCGATCATTCTATTTAAGATTGATCGGTTCTATAGTACATTCTATAAAAGTGTTGAATTAAGACGAATATTTGTATATTGGGCTTTAGTTTTTTGAAGTAAGGTTTTATGTGCCATATGCATTTGAGGTTCTCCGTACTTTTGGCACAACCTCTAAGGTATTTATCTCTAATGAATCTCTCTGGCGAACAAATTTTAATTGTAACTTTTACATTTTTGATTGAAAGGTGTGATAAAACTTCCTTACCTGAAACATAAATTGAACGCAAGACAGCAGCAGCGCCAATATGCAAAGCGGACCCAATCCTAACGTTCGCCCCATTATTAAGCCAAAACGTTAGGTAAATCAGCACTATATACAAAGCGTTCATGCACCGTGACATAATTTCTACTGATGAAAGAGTTTATTTCTACAAAACACTTTTCATTGCTCCCCAACATCATAATAACATCTCTATTGTTATCAACGTATACTTTATTAAATACTGCTCGTTATTTTGTTTATATTTTATTCAAAATCATCAGTTGATATTAAGCATCCGTAACGAGAGAATCAAAAAGTAACTTAAAGTTTAATATACAAATTTGTTTAAGTGTAACAGTTTTATTTATGTGCGTCACCTTTAAACAGACAAGAAAAAAGACTTTTTATGTGCGGTGCCCGAATCAATCAATGATTTAAAATTCGAAAACGATTACAAGTGTGTGTATGTGTGTGTGCTAAGATTGAAATACGTGTTCAAGTGTTTTGACCCTAATGTTGTAATGTGATTACTAGGACCCACCCAATCAAAATGATAAACAAATTTAACCAATTTATATTATTTATAATAATTGTTATAAACGTATCCTATATAAAAGCTAATTATGCATACCTTGAACGCCCTGTGGAGCCAACATATCTAGAGGCACAAGTTGGTTCTCATATTGTGTTTAATTGTGAATTAGATTTTCCAAGCGAACGACCCATTACGTACATATTGAACTGGGAAAAAGATGTAAGTATTAAAATTTCATGTATACACAGATAGATACACAGATGCTGGATAGTGTAGGTACATCTCTAAACTATTTCTACTTAACTATTATTAGTTATTATTTATAAATTATAATTTCCCTTGTCTATATTTTATGTGCGTTGTGTACCTATATGTAGAAAATTGCACGTTGCACAATTTATATATGCAACGGGCAAGATGATCTTGATTTTTTTTAGTGTCCAGCGCGCGCACAGTGTGCAAAATATGCTAATCAGTAAAAAAAAGCATCGTAAATCATCGTAAATACCTCATAAATATAATCTGTTTGAAGTGAAATTAGATTGGAGATCGACGAAAACTATTAAGTTAGATATAAATTTATTTCCTTTAATTTAAAAATATATTTATCGTCTAATTAATTAATTTAATTTAAATTAATTTTTCAATTTCAAATTGAATTAAATTGATTAATAGGCCAAACAATTTACCTATTACATAAATATTTTGGAGACATATGGTGTTGTTGTTATTGCGGTTTTAGGTGTCTGCAGTTTTTATGCATATGCTTTTACATAACCTTCTTCTATATAGCCGCGGCTTGAATAGACATTACATATTACATTTTAATTGCTCGCCCACTTACCCTGCCTTCGGGTCGAATACGGATATGTAGATTAATTTCACTCATTTCCTCCCAAAAAAATATCTTAATTGAGAATTTAATAATTTTGAAATGACTAAAAAATGACATCAAAAAATTATGGTAGGAAGTATGGAACTGATGTAATGTGAGATAATTAAATTCTTTTGTGTCTGAAGGTATACCGAAACCAACTAGTTTCGATCGACCGATTCTGCAATAATGCATGTTTTGACGGATATAAATATAAATTCTTCAAAGCACTATACCAATATGGCTTCTTTCTTGAGTTTTTATTTAATATGAGGTGTACACAGCATAAAATTTAAATTATGTAATCTTTAATTAGTGTACTGATGAAAATGAAGGCCGCTAGCCTAAACAGGAATTATTATTTTGTTTTTAATTTATTTAAATTATTACGAGTGAATACGCAATTAAACTAGTAATTATTCTTTCTTAATTTAGTCACTTGCAAATGAGAAGTGACCCATGAAATCCATTAAATCAATTGGTTTCGTTCTCTGCAATCGTCTTATTGCATGTGAAGTGTCCAACATACCACAAAGCTCTCAATTTACGTGCTGATAAAGACGTTGCTCATGAATTACTGCAAGTTTTTTTTATTTCTTCTTCAACCATCTGGATATTTAGGTCTCTATGAAGGTCATCACTCCTAATATACCATGGGGCGTTAACTTTACCACGCAACACTTTGTTTAGAAAAGTTTGTATTATTTTGGTGTTGGTTTTCTTTGTACAGCCCCAGAGCTGTATTCCGTAAGACCATACAGGCTTTAACACCTATTGATATAATAGCAATTTATTTTCGGTTGACAATTTCGAATTTTTCTTTTTCTTTTTAACGTGCTCTTTCCATCTGAGCGTTGTATCGGAGGTCATCCTTGGATCTTTAGCCTTATTTGCATACGGAATATGCTGGCCGTTAATGATTACAGGTTTGTAGCTGACTTTTAGATTACTAAAATTCACATGCGTGGATTTCGATTCATTGAGCCCGATACGCCACATTTTTGGTTATCAGATCGTAACCAGGAGCTTTCTTTGCTTTTATGTTGTTAATTTTAGTTTTTAGTTTTTCAATGTTACAGACCTGATATCTTCGAAGTCATATGTTCTGAGCGTAGCAGCAGTGTTTTCGTAACTGGTCTGCCAACCTAGAGGTTGAAATATTTCTTCAAGATGTTCATCTGCGTTTTTGGTCGTTTTAACCCTTTTGACGTTGGTAAAGTTTGGCCTAAATCTATCCTAAAAAGCAACAATAACAAAATATGGGTATATGGGTTTGTATAATGTCTCGATAGAACGAATTTTACAATAAATAGTTACATGCAAAAATTTTCTAAAATTTTTTTATTTTTCAGAATGTTTTCGGGAATTTCCTATAAACCAGCATAATAAGTCAAGTATATATCAAGATGCTACTAGGTCCTATCTAATAGAAAAACTAGTTTATTTTGTTAAAATTGGGGGTATAGAGTGTTTAGGGCAGCCTAATTAACATCGATTCTCTTTAAATCACTTGTACAGTTTTCCTAAATTTTCTCGGAAAATCCTACCAAATGACTTATATTTAAAGAATCTTCTAGGTCACATTAAACATAAAACCACCTAAATTTTGAGCAAATTAGGCGATTAGGGTGCTTACGACAACGAAGTTCACATCTACTCTCTATAAATTCTTCCCTCCTCATTAGTAATTTTTTTGTAGGCATGCCATTTTTTTATATTTTAAATACAAAAACAAAAAATGACCAAATAATATTCGAACACAGAAAAAAATAAAAAAAATCTACGACAGCAAACGAAAATGTATGCCGGCCTAAAAAACGTAAACACGAAAAAACACTCTCTTACAAATGCGATCGAAGTTCTTCTTAGATGGTGTGTTTTTTACTTTATTTACATCGGTCTCGAGAATTCCCCAAAAATAAAGGATTGAACTAAAGTTAAAAGTTATTGACAATTTTTTTGTAAACATCGCTGTCCTAAACACCCTAATCCCCCAATTTGGTCAAAATTGAGGTGTTTTTATGTTTAATGTGAATGTGACCTAAAAGATTATACGAATATAAGTCATTTTGGTGTTGGGTTCCTAGGATTTTCCGAGAACACTTAAGAAATCTGTAGAAGTGATATAAAGAGAATCGATGTCAATTTCGTTGTTCTAAACACCCTATACTCCCAAATGTAACAAAATAAACAAGTTTTTCTATTAGCAACGACCTATAGTAGTCTCTCAATATATACCGCACTTATTATTATGCTTGTTTATAGGAGATTCCCGAAAACATTCAGAAAAATACAATTTTTGTTAGAAAATACTTTTATGTAACTATTTATTGTAAAATTCGTTCCATCGAGACACTATACAAACACAAATACACACATTTTGTTATTGTTGATTTTTAGGACTGGTTTAGGACAAACCTCACCAAAGTGTACAGAACCTTGAAGTTTGTCCTAAACGAATCTGATTTTTTTTTGGGACAGATTTAGGACAAACTTCATGCTATTCTTTTTTGTTGCTTTCCAGAGGGAATAGTCGGTATCTATAGTTGGAGCTAGAGAACAAAGAAATTTTCCAATTGTTTCATTTATCACTGCTTTTATGAGTTCTTAAGTTTGATACACAAGTTGTTTAAGCTGGTTTTATCTTGCGGCGCACGCGTAGTCTACCATTTTACTCGGGCTTTTCGTTTTTCCTGCACTAGTTCTCTTACTTTAGATAACGGAGTTTTCTTTCCTGTATGATGATTTGGGGGTGCATTCACAAGCCGACCATTGTATGATATCAAGGAGCCTATCTAGTTCCTCGCCTTCTATTTCATTTTCACTTTTGATTGACACTTGAAATTCTATTTTTTCCTGTACTAACTGCTTAAACAACTCCCAATTTGTTTTGTTGTTTGCGAGCTGTGGTGAATTTGTTTTTCTACTACATTTTCACTATCCGTCATAATAATAGGAGAATGATCAGATATTAGAATTACATCATTTTCTAAGCAGATGTAGCAGTCCGATATGGCTTTAGTTGGCCAGTACGTTGGCTTCCCTCCTGAGTAAAATTCACAGTTTCCGTATTGGTCAGCTGCACGGCAAAAAATTGTGTACTAGTTTTTAATCAAATTAGGGTTACATAATAGTCCACACCAATTTTGGGTTACATTTTAAACTTATTGTAAGTTCAAAACAAAAATGTAACCCTCAAAGAACTTATAGCGTAATACTTGAAGTATTAAAGATATTTAAGTAAATGTGGATGGATGCATAAAAATGTAATCCAACTGGTACTTATTGGTAACACTTAAAATATTTAAAAAAATTTAAGTTATGATAATTTACATTTAATTTAAAAAGATTATAAAATAATAAGGAGTTTTTGGCTAAAATTTAATGTACAGGGTTGTAACATCATACGAACACACTAATTAAAAATAAATCTTTTGAGAGTAAATTCCAACAATCAATATTAATTTATACTTTATTTCAAACTTTAACTCAAATTACATGTAAATTACATATAAACAGTTTATGAATTAAATAATAATACAATAAAAAAAATCTATTATAAATAAGGAACTAGCACGTATTCCTTTTTCATAATTTTATAACTTTTAAAAGATTCATTATAATTTATAAAACATTCGTTATCAGTAAATTTAATTTCATAATCATTCATATTTTCATTAAAGATAACTATGTGAAATAGTTCAAGGTCAAAATATGAATCTTAATTCACTATTACACATTTGATTTGCAACGGATCTCAAATCCATAAATTTGGTTTCGGAAAAAATGATAATATTTCAAATGGAATATTACATGATTCACAGATCTAAAGTTAGACTGATTACAAACAAAACATAAAACAACTTGTATTTTAAAGAACTAGACATTATCGTTGAGTTTGATATTAAAAATACATAGTAAACTTTAAATAGCAATTCAAAAACTTCCAAAAATGTGAATTTAACAGACAGTGAATTTAAATGCTTAATAATCCCTTTTAATTCCGATAGGGAAATATCCTTGTCCGAATCTAATTGATTTTTGAAAAAAGTGACGCGACCTTTGAACGCGGCGATTGAACGTTTATAATAACCGGCGTCCATTGTGTACGAGTATTTATGATAAATCCAAAACTTTTAAATATAAAACTACAAAAATATTTGCAACTGTTGTAATTATTTATATAAAAAAGAACAATTCCATAAAAAAAATTACTCACATTTAAATGGAGAATCCCCCTAAAATATCAACGCTGTGATGTACAATTGCAGTACTTCATTTGTGTGTGTATTGTGCCTTTTACAATAATTCTATAATTCTTTTTACGTATTATTCGTACCGTGTTCGATACAAGACTGACTTTTGTTTGTTTATATTAGGTATCCTTGACCATGTTCATATCAAGATTGATTTGAGTCGGAACATCATGTTTTAAGAAATAACACAAAGACGCTTATCAGATTTCATATCAAAATTTGTGATCTAAAACAAATTTCGCATCAGGTTTTCCATATACAATTTGAACCAATCCGGATCCAATGGGGGTTCTGAAACGCGGCAATTATTAATACACAGTGTGTTTTGAGTTTAACATTTGGCAATCAGCAATATGTTTACCACAACACTACTACACTACACACTGTGCTAGTTGAAAAATGTGACAAGCTGGGCACCCGGGCGGTAAACCTAATTCGAGTACGCTAAATTCAATGGTGCTAGTCCCATTTCAAAGTTAGTCCCCATTTTTGAGATATCGCTATCGACATGTTTTGGCTCTGAGTCAAAACATACCCTCATTTTCACGTTGATAGCTCCTGAACCATTAAGATTTTCGTTATGCGTTCTTCAGCAAAGTTGTTGCGCATGGCAAGACCAACAACATTACTGAACATATCAAGACCGAAAAACGACATCTACATTCACATTTTTGTGTTATTTTTCCATATATGTGTGTTTTACTTAGGCCAAGGTTAGCTTGGAGTGGCACTTCCGCTTACTTAGACCAGGAGTGCCCCGTTGTGATACCAGAGAAACAAATTTCCCCTTTACCCCTGTTCAAAACCATTCGCAGCGAGATCTGAAAGGCTAGTCACACTGGACACGCCCAAATACCTATGCCTTCTGTATGATAGTGCCGGACACGAGCATAGGAAGTTATCTAAAGTCTCTTCTTCCTTTTCGTCCAAGCAACTTCTACAAAGTTATTCGTCTGTAGACCCAGCCTTCTCGCATGTTCCTCAAAAAGAAAGGGTCTTGTCAGTTAAGTACACAGGTAAGGCTAAATATAACTGGAATTCGGCATACTTAGGCCAAACAAGACGCTCATCTCAGATAAGATACAAAGAACACATCACAAGTACATAAAATCAAGTTTCGTACAACACATAAAAACTGAACACCATACACTAAATTCAATAAAAATGTAACCATTTTGCACAGAATCAAGAAAGGACTGAAATTAAACAGGTGTACCAATTTGACTCATGAGTCGTGAGTCAAATTACGGCCAAAATTCACACCCTGAAAATATACAAAAACAAAAACACCCACAATTTACTTCGCGAGAAAATCAACACAAAAAACCAATAAAATTTACGACCTCCATAACTTAAAAACAAAGGAGGTACCAAACAGCAGCGCCTAGCTACAGTATATAAAGAGCTTCAACATAAATTATGTAACAGTAGCAAAAAGTAAACCGAAGAGGAGATTATTCTCGAAATCGATATTTCTAAAAAAGTTAAAAAATTGACAATAAGTAAGAACTAAAAACTGTAATATAAAATTAAAAATAAAAAGTTTTTCATCTAAATATATAAAGTGACAAAAGAATACAAAAAATAAAGTGAAAATCGTCTTGTGAAATCTGGTGAAATAAATAATATGGATAGGTGTTTTAAACTCAAGTGCTTTTGTTATGTGTGTGGAGAATTTACAATTATGAGCAATCGTTGCAAAATAAGTGATTTAACCGCTGATTTAAATCGATTATGCTTTTCAAAAAATGTTATTAATTGGACGCCGTCTTTTGTTTGGACAACATGCATTTTCGTTCGGCATAGATGGCAAAACACTGGAGCCGCAATGCCATTTGGTGTCCCGATGATATGGGCCGATCCACAAGGACATGATGCAGTTCAATGTTATGGGTGCATGAATTATATTCTCAGTACAAACAGAAACAAAATTGGTTCTTCGACATACACTGCAACGAGAAATACTCATGTAGCGGTTGGTTCAACTCAAATTCAATCATCGTGTAATCACAGTGAACACGAATACCAACCGCACAACTAAATCACCAATAGATTACGTACACGTATACACGGCAACAACACGACAAACACGACACAAAAACAAAACACAATTTTCTTTAGAATAAAAATTTCATGTCTAGACAGTTCGTCTCCAACCATCATTGCATAAAGACGCCGCTCGCCATTACTGCCGCACACACACGATGCTGCACATCAACACCGCCATGTAAATTCGAATTAAAAATTTAATAAATAAAATATATAAATAAATAACTTAAGAGTTATATTGGTGACCCCGACGTCCGTTTTTACGGTACGAATAATAATAAATAATAATTAATATTGTGCATCGTTGTAAAATTGTTTGTTGTAATATGGTGTGCGGTAATTTTTTTGGTCAAACAGTGTAAATATTTTTTATGTGAGTGCGAGCGCAACATCAACGCTGCCTCACCAGTTTGTACCCCACATGTGACCCTTTCTTGCTCTTAAGAGTGCAATTTAACCACCACTAAAGTAGATAAAAATAAAATTTCGACGAGTGCATATATAGTCGACACCTTCAACAACATCAAAGGCGAAGACAGACAAGCGGCCACAACAACAACAGCAGCGCACGAACAACAGCGGTAACGTCAACAATAACGGCAACAACAACAGTATCTACAGCAGCAGAGATGACGATACAAGCGTATACAGCAGCAGCGACGGCGACACCAGCGGCAACAACAAAGAAGCAGCAACATGGCCGCGAATTTTTTTTTTTTTTTTTTTTATTGTAAATGAATAAAAATTGTGTATTTTTTGACATCGATGGCGACAAAAGGCGCGCACGAGGTAGTGAACGACACTCATGATTTACGAGCACCCCATTCCACAGTGACCTCAACTCTGAAAGCAGACTCGGAACTGCAGGATTACCTGGTTCCGTATGTCTCGCTAGTTCAACGCGAACTAGTGCTTTCACCACATTCGACTACAACGCGTAGTAAAAGGAACGAACAAACGGTCGAAAAACGAAACACGAACGAAAAACCAAAAAACGAACTCGAACGAGAAAACAAGCAAACAAAGAAAACGAACGAACAAACGATAACGAAGGCTAAAACGACATCAATACCGAAAGATTAGAAGGAATTCGACGGATATCCTTCGGTATTACGACTATCGACACTCTTCGTCACTGGGGACTCATCTGGGGGGAGGTACTGTAGCGGTTGGTTCAACTCAAATTCAATCATCGTGTAATCACAGTGAACACGAATACCAACCGCACAACTAATAGGTCTATTATGAATCTCACTTACTCGTCACCGGGTGAAGAGTCGTCACTATAATTCTATTTTGATATTATAGTTTTCGCAGTGAGCGAGTGATCGTCACATGCGTGTCGCTTGGCGACTCAAAATCACCACATAGAATTTTTGGTATTATAATTCTCACAGTGAGCGAGTCTAATGTCATATATGCTCACCTAAAATATGGTGGTGAGAGTCAAGTGACAAAGTATTTTTGGTATTAGAAATATAATATTTTATTAATATTTTAACATTAAAATAATTTATTTATATTTTTCATATAAGAAATAAACTAAAAATTATCACATCTCAACAATTTATCAAACTTGTTGAAGGAATGGAAAAAACCAGAATATTGCCCGAGGATTTCAAGATGTTGAAAAAACCACATTTCGCAGATTTCCAGATGTGGGATGTCTCGAATCTTCGTATTTTATCTTCAGATTATGGTCACACACCTATAGAGGATATAAAAAATGTCATGTTGGAAATTTTATATACATACTTTGAATTTTTTAAGTACTCACAACCATTGTGTTTAGACTATAATATCCTTTCCTATTGTTTGGAGAAATAACAACACTAGTTTTATGTTAAGTCCACTATTTATTTAGAAGTTTTTTCATCACAAGAAAATGCTTAAATTTGATATAACCTAACCTAAAAGTAAACAAAATTATTTTAGTACACAAAAGGATATCTCACTTATATTTACCAACCATTGTAAACGTAATCTAATTAGCAATTACCTAAAATTAAGAATTTAATTAATAATTTTATATAGTTAAGTTAAATTTTTATACTTATCTTTTTCGATGCACTTTATAAACACAACACTTATTATTCGAGCTGTCATTATTTTCAGTATTCAATGTGGTACTAGAGTAGTACTACGATGAGTGCGTTTAATATTGTAATTAGCTACAACTTATTAGTACTTTATTTACTAAGTGAGCATTGATAGTACCTTTATACATTTAAGTTTGCTAGATTAATGTATAATTTGTAAAATTGTTTATTAAAATATTCTATTCACTTCGAACTGGCGAACTAACAAGTTGTGAAAAAATTAATTATTAAATTATAAATAATAAAACTCTTGGATTCTAAATCAAATAGTAAAGTGTTCAAATCAGTGTTTAAGTTTTTTTTATTCAAAATTTGCTACCGTAAGATCATCAGCTTTGCCTAACATCAGCATTTGTTTCACCATCCATCTGTAACAGCCATCTTAACTTACATCCATAAATTTCCACACTTCTTCAATTGCACCTGGTTGGATCTCCATCAACATTACACATACACCTATTATAGAATAAATTCGCGCACAATTTTTTTATATAGTATGTATATGTTATGGTTAAAGTCCGAAATCGGTAAATGTCCGAAATTTTAATTTTTTAAATTCGTTTACACGATTTAAAACCGGTTGTCCAGAGGTCCAATCGTTACGAAATGTTTGTCGATCAACCCCCTACATCCCCGTAGATTCATTTATTCCCCATCAGAGGGCTAACCTTCATGAGGGGCTAAATTAGCTTCCGCGAGCCCATGAGAGTTAGTAAAGCCGTTAGTCCGTACTATTCCAAATTCCAATTTGCATTAATATCATAAAAATACTCCGTCGGGTGAAGGGTAAACCATTTCGAGAATATATGACCCTCATTTCATAGATTTCGAACCAATAAAACAGTTTTTTTCCAATTTTTATTCGGACATTTACCGATTTCAGGGTTTTACCGTAACATATACACAACTTTTTATATAATGTATTTTATATTTTTAATATTTTTTATATAATTATTTTGTATCGTAAAAATATCGTATCTTTAAAAATTTTGTCGGACACATACAAAAATATCTTTTCATGAAAATGATTTGTAAACAACTAAAACTTTTTGACATTACTATATGGTTTCCATAACGACAAATAACAAACTCTAAAAAATACAAGAATCCACATACGACACCGCAAACAACGGCTCACCAAAATAAAGGGAGAATCACAATACCAATTTTGAACTCGGGTGACTTAGATAGTCACGGCGAGTGGTGTGGTGAGGCGAGAATCATAATAGACACATAAATCACCAATAGATTACGTACACGTATACACGGCAACAACACGACAAACACGACACAAAACCAAAACACAATTTTCTTTAGAATAAAAATTTCATGTCTAGACAGTTCGTCTCCAACCATCATTGCATAAAGACGCAGCTCACCATTACTGCCGCACACACACGATGCTGCACATCAACACCGCCATGTAAATTCGAATTAAAAATTTAATAAATAAAATATATAAATAAATAACTTAAGAGATATACTCATCTACCGCTGCCGCATTCAGATGAAATACCTGTTCCGGAAAGATGAAACCCAACTGAGGATTATTTACCAACAACATTTGAATCAGGTGAAACCGGAGAAACATCTGCATCAATATATCAACTATCAAATGGTACTGCGACATGCATTCACATTGAAATCTCGCAAAGTCGTTTGGATATTATGGTACGACGCTTCAAACTATCGCAGCGACAAGCCATTCTTTTGTCAAAGGATTTAAAACAAGTGAACATTTTGGCTCCAAATGTTCGGATATATGGAGCAATAAATCGTCATCGTCATTTTACGAATTTTTTCAAATCAATTGAGAATAATTCACTCGCTTTTTGCACTGGTAGGTTTGGTATCCACAATGCATATAATCCTGAAGATTGGCGATTGTTCATCGATTCCTCTAAAAGCAGCTTGAAAGCAGTTCTCCTTCACGTTACCAACTCAAAGAATTCCATTCTAATTGCACGCAGCACAAACACAAAGGAAACCTATGCATCAATGAAAAAAATCATCGATTTGATTAAATACAATGACCATCAATGGAAAGTTTGTGCAGATTTGAAAAGTGATAGCTCTTTTAAGTGGCATGCAATTGGGCAATACTAAAAACATGTGTTTTATGCGCTTATGGGATACTTGTTTTAAAGGCAACCAATACAACGAACGGAACTGGGTGACATTTGTTGGAATTTGCAAGAGGAAGAAGAACCCGAAGACGACATGAGCAAATCTGAAAATTAAAATTGAAAGTTAAAAAAAATGTTAATTTTTTAGGAAAAAATTGAGAAAAATCACAATAAAATCAACTGAATCAATTTAGTTTTCTTTTAAATAGCTTCTATTGTATCTATATTTGCCGATGAGATGTTTATTCGATCGATTTAAATTCAATAAATTGACAAAAAATGATAAAAAACGTGTTTTTCGTCGAAATGAAAAGCAAAAAATAAAATAACACAAAAATGTGATTGTAGATGTCGTTTTTCGGCCTTGATATGTTCGGCAAAGTTGTATATATTGGCTTGCGCAACAACTTTGCTGAAGAACGCATAACGAAAATCTTAATGGCTCAGGAGCTATCAACGTGAATATGAGTGTATATTTTGACAAATTTTAGACTCAGAGGCAAAATATGTCGGAAGCGATATCTCAAAAATGGGGACTAACTTTGAAATGGGACTAGCACCATTGAATTCAGCATACTCGAATTAGGTTTACCCCCCGGGTGCCCAGCTTGTCACGCAAAAAAAGTTTAAAATTCGAGCACAGTGCCACTTAGTAATGTAATAAGGCCGGAGAGTGGTCAGATGATAATTCTAAAAGTGGTTCAGCTTGTAATTTTTCTCGCTTCATTTTTTTACCTGTGAGTGTAACTGCAAAATCAAAGAATTTCGCGGCAATCAGTAGGCCAATAAGTTGGATGGCCACACGATGCGACATTGTTGTGGTTTTCTTGACTAATATTCATTAATTGACGTCCCCTTGGAATAGCCAATCTTCAACAGCAATATGTAGGTATGCTTGACATTAAAGTCGCTGGCAACCGTTGACCCAAAGTTGCAAACAACTTTTTGTAGATATCTGCCGAAACGTTATTATTTGGAGGGCAATATATTCAAGCGATGAACATCGAGGTCAACACATAAAGAGGTTGCTTGAATTTCCCAAGTGCTATATTAATTTAGAAGATAATGGCAAATCCGCTTTTTTATAATAAAAGCAGTTCCTCCTCGACTTCTACCCAAGGGATGTTTCGTGTCGTAGACTTCGTAGTCAATTATTCTGAAACTGTGTTTTTCGGTTAAATGCGGTTCATAAACTAGTATAATATCAATTTCGCGCTTGCTAGGAAATGTTGTAATTCGAGTCTATGTTGGCTTATACCGTTTGCGTTCCAGTGGCATATCTTCATATAGTTTATCGCAGAGCTTGAAGTTTCTGGATGATAATAATTTGAGGTTGTAGCATTGCTTGTAGCATATTTTGCATTGTTGTGATTAACTACATCATCAGTTGCATGCCGTTATTCAGGATAAATTCAGCATTTGAGGATATACTAAGGGTTCTACAACAGTTATGCTTCTGTATGTGAGGTACTTTAGTTCATATATTGGATGAATTTCACCATTTTTCAAAATGCTAACGGATGGGCCTAGTTCAACGTTGACCATTATGGTTGTGATTGTTATTTCTACATGAACTCTATGGAGTCGTTGATCTCGTGTGTTTGAATTTTTCGTGTATTTTGCCACGAAGTAATATTGTTACGTAAAGTGTTCTTCCTTCGTTAGAAAGCTTGATTTGAGTTCCTGCACCACCTTGTGTGTATCGTTTTCACGCAAGTATTTTGGAGGTGGCTTGTTTTTTCGATTAGCCTGTTCTTGAATATTGAATTTTCAGTTTCTCTCTTTTCCGCATCCTTTTCGGCGAACGTTTCAAATTAGTTAGTAGTTTTTCATTTTTTGGGCTCAATATTTCACAATCTTCACCATTTTCATGTTTCAAATACAATTTCATCAAGGTAATTAATCATGCTTGTGTTTAACACGATATTGCAGACCAGAGAGCGTTGAGGACCTTCTTTTGTGATTTGCTTAGTAACAGAATCATACATGTCCCTGATTACTGAGAATCAATTGCTGAAGGGATATCCAGGAATATACCCATAAACTATAACATATTTTGAATTTTAGTTTTTGACAGTGTTAATTAGGCGGACTATCGCATCTTCAGTAGACATGCTATGTCGGAAACCGAATTGTTTGTCCGAGAACAGTCCGCTGTGGTAAATCCACGGTGAAATGCGAATGGCTAGTAACCGTTCTAGGAATTTCCCCATAAGATTTCGAAGGAAGTGTATACCTCTATCACCAGGTTTCCTGATTACAATCATTTCGCCTGTTTTCCACATCTTAGGAAAGTAGCCTTTAGTAGCCATTTTAGGCAGTTGTTTAATAATTTTACTTTTAATGTGGCTTAGTTTCGTCTGATGTTTCGTCCGATAGTAGTAAGTTAATTCAATCCAACCGTGTGTCATGCCACGTATCTGTGACGACTACATTTGCTTTCTTAACGGTATTTAAAACTTGAAGATTTGCAAGCGGCAAATTGTATACAAGAAAGGACCCCATGGGCTTTTATGTCCATGTTTCGTGACGTGCCGTTTGAAACTACTTTGCTTCGCTTTAAATACTTCTTCGAAATACTTACACACCGATTCTGAAGAATAGTTACTGACTGAAAAATGGTCTTAGGTAAGACTTTTTGACTTTGTCTTGAGTTTTGTCTTAATAATGATACATTTCTATTCTGCGCGTAGTCTGCGACCAATAAGACTACCAAATTTGTATATGTTATGCTAAACTTGTTTTTAAGACCAATGCCAACTAAGACTATGCGCGAGAATACAAAAAGTGTCCTAATTAAGATAAAACTTAAAACAAAGTCAAAAATCTGGGTGTTATTATTTTCTTGCCTCTCTAAAGAGTGACAATCTAAACTCTGTTGCTCCTTGGTTTCTTCCTGTTTTTTATGCTCTTCTATGCTTATGCATAGCACATCGTAGCTTCCTAGATTAGAATTCCAAAAAGTATTTCGTTTCTTAGCTCTTCTCTTCCTAGGAATTGAGTTATTACAGACTTTGGTTAACTGTGTTGAGATCAGCACCACACGATCATCAATTTTATCGATCGATTTAATTTCTGGTGTGTTTTACACTGTTTTAGGAGCCAATCAAGTGTTTAGCAAAGATACCCCATTCAGCTCACTTAATGGCAATCCTTGGAGTTTTGCTACTTGCAAGCGAACAATTCTGTGGCGAGTTTGATAACTGAAATGTGATGACTCTATGGTTACTAGATTTCCAAGTTTCTCTCACACACCACACAGCTATCGAGCCGAACAAGACCACATTGACTATTGTTATGTCAATATTGGAGTTTTCATTACATGAGAACGTCGTTGGGTTTCCCTGCAAGTTTATTAACAAAAGGTTACGTCTAGACACCAAGTCCTTTTCTTCCCTTTTCATCTGTGAAACATTATTCATCTGTTTATCTGTGCATAGTGGCTATCACAAAACTGACTTAGCTTCACCATGTTCATGCCAACATTATGAATGCTAATTGCAGTCTTGAGATTCTCAGAGCAGTCTGTCACTACTTTGGCTGTAGAAGCGATGCCGCTGATTTGGAGTGTGGTTCTTCTCGTTTACATATTTCTAATCCAACTATTTTGGCATCCGGCACGTTGAGGTGGGCAATACGTAGGTTGCTGTTATAATTTCTTAAATTTTGATTAATCATCATGTTTAATGTTTGATTTCCGACATTACACAGCACTTTTGAATGCGTTACAGGAAACGCGACCTATGTGGTGATCATGTGATTCTTGCAGCTTGCACAACTGGCACGTTTGTCTTTATTTGGACAACCCTTTTAACCATGGCCATGTTGTGTAAAGGGAGAACAGGTCTTTGTGCGTGCCCTGCAATTCTTTGTAATATGACCTAAAGCGCCAGCCCACGGGCAGTCTTCCACATTTTAGCAACATGTTTTTGGTTACCGATTCAAATTCTACCGCCCAGTGAGCGGTTTCTTTATTTTCGCACCAGTTCTATAAGGAACTTTAAAATTTTTTTGATACAGGTGATTTTGATAATTTAAGCAATTTCTGATCATGTCACCGTCAAGCTCAGAGCTAACATCTTTTAAAGTACTTTTAAGGTACTCGTTCGGTAGCTACGAAACCTATGCCTTCCAACTCCAATTTTCAGTGAATATCTTTAAATCACAGGAAGAGTCAATTGTTACATAGTGCGTCTTTATGTTCGATTGACGCTCTTAATTTTCTTGGACATCTATCGACAGGCTGGAATCATTATCTCTTATGGTATTATCTCTTGCATTATCCGTTTTGTCTTTGTCTTATTTTGCCAACGCATTCTGTTCCTACATTTCTTGCATTTTTAACTGACCGTGTGCAAGTTTCCTCCATTATTTTATGTTAGATTCATTGAGCTACTCTCCCTTTAATTCCTGAATTTGCACTTAAAAATGAATCCCGTGAGGCCATCTTTGATGTATTTTTCACAGTAACCAAAGTTATTCGTTGCAGCAAAGTTATTGCGCCTATTGTTGCATGCTTCTCGTCTTAGCGCAATCCTCGTTTCACGAGAAACGATTTCTATCATCAATAAGCGCGGCATATGAGTCCGAATCGTTAAGATCCTTGTCATATTTAACCTTTTTTGGTGCACGTTGACAGTCAGCTTCTTCTGAAGACTAGCCTGTTATATCTCTGGGTAATTCGGAAATTAAATGAAATATTTAAATATTTAGATGTTTAAATATTTGTGCTACGGTTTGGATTCCTCTTCCCAAAACTACTAACGTTCCTGCACTTAGTTTAACGTGCAGTGGATTTATATGGCACCTTATGTGTGGGACCAGTACTTTGTTGCCTCCCCTCAAGTCAAAACTACTTATGAGTTCATAAAGACTTTGTATATTTGTATTTTGTATATGAATATAACAGAGTCGATTAATAAGTAGCCGTGTTTGAAAACAGGTGGCGTTGCTGAGGGAAGTTGACACTACCATTGTGTACTCTCATCTGTCAAACGATACCATACTAAGTTTCAGCCTAGTATACACAGGTTAATTTTTATTTGGCGGCCAATTGTATCACTCGTGTTTTGTATTTCTCAGTAAAATGGAAAAAGATTAATATTGATCCGTAATTCGCTTTTTATTTTTGGATGGAAAAGCATGTGAAGGAATAAAAACGAAGTTGGATGCTGTCTATGGGGATTCTTCACCATATCTATGACAACCGTGAGATATCTGCTCAACGAATTTAAACGTAGTCGTACACCTGTTTTTGATGATGAGCGGCCCAGACGTTGTTACTGAGGAAATCGTACATGCTCTTTGCCTGATCGCCGAAGTAAAGTGCGCGAAGTAGCAGAGGTCGTAGGTACGGAACGGCCAATAATATTTTAAATGATAAGATAAGTATGAGAAAGGTGTTAGCCCGATGGGTGCCGCAAGTACCAAAATTGTCAAAATTGCAATCTGGAATTGTTGCGGCCAAATTTCATGAACTTCGGTACGAATTATTGCCGCACTCACCGTACTCGCCCGACCTGACTCCCTGCGATTTCTTTCTTCTGTTCCCCAACATGAAAACATGGCTTGAAGGGGAAAATATTCAGCTGAAATGAGAAGGTTATCGCCGAACAGAAGCGTATTTTAAAGAGTTTGAGAATCGGTATTCTTTGGAGGGGTTAAAGAAATGGCAGAAAAGTTTGTAACAACCCTTATCATCAAAACGAGATGATAATGGTTGCTAGCACAATTATTACTTGTAGCATACCTTGGTGATTTTGTCTCCGCCTATCACTAGTCGGCACGGCGTGGGTGGTCCAAGGCTACAAGCAATCGAGAATTAACCGCATTATAATACTAACTTTACTATTTTAAAGGTTACATCACACCACATGTCAGCTAACAGACCAGTTTTAGTTTCATTTCCTGATTTTTAATTTAGCAACTCATAATGTCACTATACAGCAAAACCGAACACGCGGAAAAACAACAGTTTACAAAAATAAAATTATAGAAAAATATGCACCAATATAAAAAAATATAATAATATGTGGTAAAATGAAAGACTTGCCCATTACTCCTTTAACGCATATATATGCTGGATAGCCACCTCCGTTGTGTCATATTCAGAAAAAACCGTTTCACCGCCAAACTGTAATCACTCGTGCACCCCAGATTAGATATCAATCAGCTTCCAAAATCTCCGTTTCCTCAGATTTTTTTTTTACTGACCGAAGAATTATGTGCCGCGATAAACCACTTCGCTCATTAACAGAATTGAATATTTGTAAGTATGTGTTGCTGTTGAAGTTTTTGTTTTATCTTTACTAGTTGGAGTTGGTTTGTTGGTTATTTGTTGTTGGTATATTATTAAATTTTTATTCACACACAGGAGAATTCTGTCTTTGGTTTATTTAGTAAGTATATCAGTATGATGTGACTTACCCTTAACTAAAATTAGTTTACTCACTTGGAAATTTAATTACACAAAACCAAAACCAACCACAAAGCAAACACATAGAATGTACGGAACCAAGATAACTTGACATGTCACTTGAAAGAAAACAATAACGGCCACAATTTTTTTTTTTTTGTATAATTACGTGACCACACAATATCTTTTTTAGTATTGGTACCGTTAATTACTTGACACGGACTACCAATATGTTTTTCACAACAATTCATGAAATTTATTTTTTTTTCTTTTGCACAAATAAGTCATAAATTAAATATTATTTTTTAATTATTTTTATGCTTTTCAATTTTTTTATATTTTTTTTGTCACAAACCAAAAATTTATATTTTGCGAACCACTTATATATTGCACAAAAAAAAATCTAGCTATCGTCCTTTAAAACCAAATCTTAAACCTCTAAAACCAAATCTTGACTTCACTGGTGTAACTTTCTCACCTTAACTCCCTAAAAATTTTCATTGCCCGGCACTTTATAATTTCTAGTACCATAAAAGCGGATGAAATAGTAAATGAGTTAACCATAAACAAGTATGGTATTAAGGTAGGTAAAAAGGTATAATATAAAAGATGACCAGATTAGTGTCACAAATCGTGGGGACGACCCACCTGAGAAGGAGTCTCATTGGAAGCCGGGCTTTAAGTTAAACATACAATAGGCTAACTACGGTAATATTTTAAATGATATAATCCTAATGGTTTGCCATTCTCATCATTTAAATGGTAAGCAACATTGCCAACTTTCTCTCGCACTACAGCTGGTATAAATTTGTGGACTAAATTGGTTTGCGGCATCACTCTGCGCGAAACATCTAACAAAAACTGCTTGTACTGGATTTAAGTTCCTGTTTTGACTTTGAAAATTGTACCTCTGAGCACTCTTGTTGTATGCTGACTTTAAATATAACAACACCTTGTTCTTAATGGAACTAAGTCGATCGGGTTTACTACCAATATGCTTTTCACAACAATTCATCAAATTTAGTTTTTTTTCTTTTGCACAAACAAGTCATAACTTAAATATTATTGTATTTATTAATTATTTTTATGCTTTTCAATTTTTTTATTTTATATTCAAATAGTTATCGTTAGCTCCTTCAAGTAACTTCCTCAGCTTATAATCAGAGCCATGTTGTACCATATACTGCCCGAACACCAAAAAATGTGGAGGGTATTTTGTGGTTCCATGTACGCAATTTCGAATTGTTGCGGCAATCTCGTGTACATGCAGATCCCAATTCTTATGCAAATCTTTTAAATAACATCGGATTACACCCACAATAGTTCGGTTCACTCCTTCCGAAGCGTTAGCTTGCGGTGAGTGAGCAGGTGTACGCAAATGATTTACTCCATACTTATGTAAGATCTCTTGGAATTGTTTGGTCAAAAACTGTTTGCCGTTATCCGAAAATATGATCTCGGGAACAGAAAATTGGTTGAAAACTTGATTTTCTACGAATTCACATAGCGCTTTAGTATTAGCCTGCCTTAGTGGCTTTAGAAGCGTAAATTTGGAGAAATGGTCTAACACATTCAGTAGAAAATATTGCCCATTTTTCGATCTTGGATGTGGGCCTAGAAAATCGATGTAAACACGCTGGAATGGCCTGCTGGATTCTGGTTGGTTTCCCATACGGGGTTTCAACAGTTGATTTACAGGCTTATTCATTTTGCATTTGCTACATAGAAGAACCAACTGTTTGACGTCTAATGCCATCCTGGGCCAATAAAATTGACGCTGTACCCATTCTTAAGTTTTTTGCACCCCCATATGAGCCGAAAAAGGAGAACAATGGGCTTGTTTTATTAATTCGGATGGCATTTCCTCTGGAACTCGAAGTTTCCATCCCGATATATCTGAATCCACGTATTTGGATCCATAGGAAAGACATACCAGAATTTTATCATTTCTAACACAATAATTGCTGTTTGTTTTTAATCTGTTCCACATACGCAATGTTTTTAATCTGTTCCACATACGCAGTAGATAAGAAAGCCTCCGAAGTTAAATCAATGTGGAATGGTGGCAATTTATCCTCGGGGATCTCGTTATTCGGGTCAGTTTCTTTCAATTCATCGATTAAGCATAAATATTAATTATAGTCGGTAAAAATACCGACATTATATGGTTCCACCCAATCTAGTAATTCGTCGGTGTTAAGTACTTCACAGTGTTTTCTGAACCCTTTCGATAATCAATTTGAAAGTTATAGGATTGAAGTTTTAAACTCCATCTGGCTAATCTGCCTGAGAGCTCCTTATGAGACAGTAACCAACGTAATGCACAATGGTCTGTATAAATGGTGAATTTGTAACCTTCGATATAAGTTCGGTGACGGTATAATTTATTTGAGCGGCGTTTAGCTACTGGGAGATGAAAGCTATTGGACGCTCTGCTTCCTCATCATCGACCTGAAATAGAACGCTACCAATACCATCTGAACAAGCATTACACTGGATGAAGAAAGGCCGATTAAAATTTGGGTTAGCCAGAACAGGTGCAGTAGAAAGAGCTGTTTTGAGATTATCGAAAGACTGTTGAGCCCGAGGTGACCAAATTAGTTGCTTACCTTTCTTAAGGAGATCGGTTAGTGGAGCAGCGAGAATTACAAAATTTTGTAAAGTCCCAAGAAGCGCCGTATCTGCTTTACGGTTTTTGGTGTAGGATAATCCAAAATACACTGAATCTTTCCTGGGTTAACTTTTAAACACCACATATCCTAGATATTCGATTTCTTTGAGAATAAATTTACATTCGGATACGTTTACTGTGAGCCCACCTCGTTTCAATAATTGTGCCACTAGGTTCAGCAAACAAAAATGTTCCTCAAGGGTTGCAGAAGTTATAAGCATGTCATCAAGATACGTAAAGATAGATTCATGCAACTCTGACGGTATTACCTAGTGCATCAGGCGACACAAGGTTTGCGGGCCGTTGCAAGGGACGTCCGGGTAAAAGCCGTCTTGTCGCGGGATTCCGGGTCGAGAGGAATTTGCCAAAAGGCATGTTTGAGATCAATTGAACTTATATATATTTTGTTTGCCCTAATCGACCCAGTAATCCTTCGACAAATGGTAATGGATAGGCATCTTTGACTGTCCACTTGTACAGTTCACGGGCATCCAAATACAGCCGCACTTTACCATTCGCCTTAGACACAAGAGTAATGGGTGATGACCAAGAGCTCTGACTGATCTCAATAATGCCTAGAGCCAGCATCCGATCTAATTCGGCATACATGAGCTTCTGCTTGACGGGTGAAATCGCATAAAAGCGCTGCTTAACAGGCTCACCCCCTTCACGAATCTTAATAGAATGGGATATCAACGTGGTTTTCCCTAGTCCTAAGTCACTTGAGGAGGGGAATTGCTTGATTAATTCTTCGAGTATAAGATCTTGCTCCGATGTTAGCTGATGGTTTAGGTTCATCCAGCTCGAGAGATATATCACTTATATTTTGGACTGTAGGCGAAATTTGGAAACAGTTCCAGAAGTCGATCCTGTGGTAGAGTGGTTGCTCAAGCTCCGGTACTGTATATGGTACTGTAAAGTTATATCTACCAATATATATCCGAATACTCTTTTCTTCTCCCCACTTGCAGTATTTACGTAAGAAAACGAGTTATGATCGCTAAGAAATGGATTTTTAGGTACTTCTCAGAACCAGATCCTAATATGCTCACTGTTGCTCCACTATCTAACAAACCAGTATGTTTGACTCCATTTATCAGTACATTGGCATACGGTCGAGAGTCGTTAGTATCAGTGTTGATAATCGAAGCAGCGATAGCGGATGTATATTGTTGTTTAGTATACCAATACAAATGGAAACGTTTATTTTGCTTTTGACTGTATAATGTCGAATTCTTGGTTCGGCATATGGAGATACAGGTTGCCAACAATTGGATAAGAGTAATTAATTATATGATGATGATGGGGCGAAATTGACTTGGTCTATTTTATTAGAATTATGTGCAGAAATAACTGGTGGATTATAAGAATTTAGAGTGCTGTTTGACGTGGACTTCCCGTGCTCAAATTCGCTCGAGACATGGGAGGAGTTTGATGAAGTTGTGCTGAGTTGGATTCTTCGATAAGTTGGCTGGGTACTCCATTTTGAGGTGCAGGGGCCCCATACCTCCACTGGCCTCTCGGTGAGTTTCCCACACAACGTGGACAATGATTACTCGTGGTGTTCCGATACCTACAGCGATAGCAAAATAGACCCTGGGGTAATGCACAATTTTTAAAGGTATATGCCCGACGTCACAACAATTGAAGCAATAACAATTGAAAACAGGCTTGACCTAAAAGGAGTTTACATTGAAAAATAAAAATTTTTAAAACTTGCGATCGACCGTCGTTTTTCATTCGCGTGAAGTTTGTCCTAAATTTGTCCGAAAAAAAAATAAGAGACAAACTTCACAGTTCTGTACACGTTGGTGAAGCTTATCCTAAATCTGTCCTAAAAAACAACAATAACAAAATATGTGTATATGTGTTTGTAAAATGTCTCGATATAACGAATTTTACTATAAATAGTAAAATAAAAACTTTTTTTTACCATTAAATTTAATTTTGTTGAATGTTTCGGGAATCTGCTGTAAACCTGTATAATTCGAGTAAAGTATGTATCTCGACGCTACTAGGCCCTATCTTATAGAAAAACTAGTTTAATTTGTTAAAATTGGGGAATTACGGTATTTTGGACAGCGAAGTTGGCATCTACTCTCTATAAGTCACTTGTAAGGTTTTCCTAAGTTTTCTCGGAAAATCCTAGGAACTCAACACCAAAGTGACTTATATTTTAAGAGTCTTCTAGCTCCCATTAAACATAAAAACACCTCAATTCTGACCAAATTGGGGGATTACGGTGTTTAGGACAGCGAAGTTGGCATCTACTCTCTATAAGTCACTTGTAAGGTTTTCCTAAGTTTTCTCGGAAAATCCTAGGAACCCAACACCAAAGTGACTTATATTTTAAGAGTCTTCTAGCTCCCATTAAACATAAAAACACGTCAATTCTGACCAAATTGGGGGATTACGGTGTTAAGGACAGCGAAGTTGGCATCTACTCTCTATAAATCACTTGTAAAGATTTCCTAAGTTTTCTCGGAAAATCCTAGGAACCCAACACCAAAGTGACTTATATTTTAAAAGTTTTCTTGCTCCCATTAAACATAAAAACATCTCAATTTTGACCAAATTGGGGGATTACGGTGTTTAGGACAGCGAAGTTGGCATCTACTCTCTATAAATCACTTGTAAGGTTTTCCTAAGTTTTCTCGGAAAATCCTAGGAACCCAACACCAAAGTGACTTATATTTTAAGAGTCTTCTAGCTCCCATTAAACATAAAAACACCTCAATTCTGACCAAATTGGGGGATTACGGTGTTAAGGACAGCGAAGTTGGCATCTACTCTCTATAAATCACTTGTAAAGATTTCCTAAGTTTTCTCGGAAAATCCTAGGAACCCAACACCAAAGTGACTTATATTTTAAGAGTTTTCTTGCTCCCATTAAACATAAAAACACCTCAATTTTGACCAAATTGGGGGATTAGGGTGTTTAGGACAGCGAAGTTGACATCTACTCTCTATAAATCACTTGTAAGGTTTTCCTAAGTTTTCTCGGAAAATCCTAGGAACCCACACCATAGTGATTTATATTTTAAGAGTCTTCTAGCTCCCATTAAGCATAAAAACGCCTCAATTTCGACCAAATTGGGGGATTAAGGTGTTTAGGACAGCGAAGTTGGCATCTACTCTCTATAAATCACTTGTAAGGTTTTCCTAAGTTTTCTCGGAAAATCCTAGGAACCCAACACCAAAGTGGCTTATATTTTAAGAGTCTTCTAGCTCCCATTAAACATAAAAACACGTCAATTCTGACCAAATTGGGGGATTCCGGTGTTTAGGACAGCGAAGTTGGCATCTACTCTCTATAAATCACTTGTAAGGTTTTCCTAAGTTTTCTCGGAAAATCCTAGGAACCCAACACCAAAGCGACTTATATTTTAAGAGTCTTCTGGCTCCCATTAAACATAAAAACACCTCAATTTGGACCAAATTGGGGGATTAGGGTGTTTAGGACAGCGAAGTTGGCATCTACTCTCTATAAAACACTTGTAAGGTTTTCCTAAGTTTTCTCGGAAAATCCTAGGAACCCAACACCAAAGTTGCTTATATTTTAAGAGTCTTCTAGCTCCCATTAAACATAAAAACACGTCAATTCTGACCAAATTGGGGGATTACGGTGTTTAGGACAGCGAAGTTGGCATCTACTCTCTATAAATCACTTGTAAGGTTTTCCTAAGTTTTCTCGGAAAATCCTAGGAACCCAACACCAAAGCGACTTATATTTTAAGAGTCTTCTGGCTCCCATTAAACATAAAAACACCTCAATTTTGACCAAATTGGGGGATTACGGTGTTTAGGACAGCGAAGTTGGCATTTACTCTCTATAAATCACTTGTAAGGTTTTCCTAAGTTTTCTCGGAAAATCCTAGGAACCCAACACCAAAGTGACTTATATTTTAAGAGTCTTCTAGCTCCCATTAAACATAAAAACACGTCAATTCTGACCAAATTGGGGGATTACGGTGTTTAGGACAGCGAAGTTGGCATCTACTCTCTATAAATCACTTGTAAGGTTTTCCTAAGTTTTCTCGGAAAATCCTAGGAACCCAACACCAAAGCGACTTATATTTTAAGAGTCTTTTGGCTCCCATTAAACATAAAAACACCTCAATTTTGACCAAATTGGGGGATTACGGTGTTTAGGACAGCGAAGTTGGCATTTACTCTCTATAAATCACTTGTAAGGTTTTCCTAAGTTTTCTCGGAAAATCCTAGGAACCCAACACCAAAGTGACTTATATTTTAAGAGTCTTCTGGCTCCCATTAAACATAAAAACACCTCAATTCTGACCAAATTGGGGGATTACGGTGTTTAGGACAGCGAAGTTGGCATTTACTCTCTATAAATCACTTGTAAGGTTTTCCTACCCGACAAACAATTTGAGTGCAATAGTCTGTGAATGTTCCCTTCATGGACACAGAAAATCGGAGAAAATCTATTTCTGCTTGCTTATTCTCTCTGAAACAAAATTTATTTCGTTTTAAAATTTTAACAAGAATTGTGTCCCAATTGTGTCTCACGGAAAAAAAAACTGGTTACAACGAAGAAAAAACTGAATGATTCAAGAAAAATGAGCACTTGATTTTCAGCTAAGATAACTTTTTCATAATGCAAACTTCCAATTTCTTCATTTGATGTTTTTATTTAAATCTTAAAATAATATTTTTTTTATTGTTGAAAGAAATTTAATTTCTTAAAGTAAGAAAATATTATTTTGTAAGGAAAATCGATTTTCTTAATTTTTAATATCTATTTCTTCATTAAAGATAACAAATTCTGGGTTTAAGGTAACCATATCTCAAAATGCAATAAATTGAGTCTTGTATTAAGAAATTTTACATATAATTACTAGATATACGTTTCTTTAGTTAAGAGTCAATTTCTAATACTTAAAACGCATTTTCTGGCAGTAATCATTTTTTTTTTTCTTGATAGAAGAACGCATTTATAAGTTGAAGAGAAGGAATTGTTTAAAACCTTCATACGCCTTTCTTGGAAAAGCTTTTAAATTTCTAGATTGTAGAAAGTAACTTTTTGAAAGCTTTAGTACTATTTCTTGTTTCCAGCTATTTTTCCTGTTTATTGGAGCAACATTTAATATAATTTCCAAAATAATAACAATACAAATTTATTATATACTTTTTATTTTATTTTATTATAAGAAATATAAAATTTAAATTTAATATTAACTAGCTACTATTTCACACAAATTATACAGTAATAAAAATATAATAAAATAAAACTATAATTAAATAGAAGACATAATTGGCTTAAATATCTTTGTTCCGTTTGGAAGTGTATGAAAAACAAAAGGTTTTAAGTGTATCAGGTAATTCTCTGTACATGGAATAATTTCGTATACGTTTTCTTCGGCACCAACATAATAAACGCGAAGATGGCCATCGAATGTTAAAATTTTTACGCTTTGAATTATCAAGAAAACTTTACAACTAGTTTTTACGATATCAACAATAATGAAAAGTTTATTATTTTGTTTAAAATAAATGCAATATGATTTTTTAATTAGTGTTCCCTTATATTTTAATATAGAAATGCTAATATTTTGAAACTCTTTCAAATGAAAAGGACACTTGATCTTCATTATATATTCTCTATTTTGAATGTTGCAATTTTCGAATTTTATTATTTGAATATCTTCATCAAAACCTTTATTCAGTAAAACTGTATAACAAAATTTCATTGCACTTTTTTTTGATAATGAAATAGGTAAATTTTTTCTGGAAGATATTGAATCTGTGTAATACTTCATTTCTCTATGTTTTGATTCAAATCTCATACACCATATATTTCGCAAGGGCCCAGACTTTTCTATAATTTTTGGATAATGGGTCAAAAAATGGTGTTTCGGTTTTAGAGAATCACAAAATATCTCAACATATAGTTTATTATGTATCAAAATCATTTCTTTTAAATTAGATATATCAGATAGAGTAAAAGTCTCCGAAAGTAAAAGTTCTACTAATTCCTGAAGCAGACAAATATATTTCCATATAGGATCATTTTTTGAAATTAAATCACCGATAAAGCATGTGATAAAATTTAGAAAATTGAAAGTTTCTTTGGCTGACATATGCAATTTTTTCTGTTTTATGTGTTCTAATTTAATCGGACAGCCTCTTGAATTAATATCGATTTCACCATAATCAAAGTGTTGGTAGCGAAAGTTAAGTAGCTCTAACGTAAAAATTTTTTTATCGAATATATAACAATGGAGAGCATTCGCCAATCCGTATCGAATAACACCTTCAAATACGTCATGCATTAAATCTACGCAGAAATTTTTAGTCACATGAAAATTATTAATTTCGTTGAACACTGAATTTTCATAAACTCCAGTTTGTTTATAATTATTTAAATTAATGTCAGCTTCGTAATTATTTATAGTACGGGACAAACTATCATTTTCACGATGATATTGATCTATATCTTTTCTATTAATTTTACAAAACCTACAAAATTGATTATGATTGAAAGATCTTGCAAAGCCTAATAAAACATTTAAGCCAAGATTGTCACCTATTAATAATGTCAATATGAAATAAACCTTAATAGTTTGCGTTTTCAATTCTATTAATATGCCTTCCGTTTCAAGTTTTTTAATAATTGTTATTAAAGGATATAAAATTTTATTATTCCCAAGCTTTTTATGAACTTTTGTTAATACAAACATAGCTGCAAAAATATTTTCTAAAGCTAAACTCTTTTTTGGGAGAGTAGGAAAACTGTAGTAAAATGCCGCTATTGATTGACTACCAGCATGTCCACCTAAAGGATTTCCTGTCTCGAAGTCGTCATAATATAGAAAAAAAGGTATAATGACTTTACCCTCATACTCTTTAATTTTTTCTTTCCAACTTTGCCCTTGAATAACATTTCTAATACAATTTGTATCAGTTTCAAGAAGCCATTTCATATGGTCCAAGGTACTATTTAATACGTCAGGTAACTCAAAGAAACGTTTTATGTTTTGTTCTATTGGCATCACAGAAACTGTAGTTTTTACTTGTTTCATACATGGTCGTCCTTTTTTCATTGCGATACTCGTTTTATTATTTATTATATAATTTGTTGGAGAACAATACAGATTTTTAGTTTTAAGTGTTTTTAATAACTTGTATTCCGAATTTATAGAAATAAATGGTCTCGAGCAATTAGCAAAACATTCTTTCACAACATACTTATATTTTTCGCTTATTAAAGGTGTAAGTTTCTTGAAACTATTAAATAATGGACAAAATACTAAGTCAGTTATATCAGTCATAATCATTTGTACATTAGTGTTAGTAAGATTATTGACACTAGCTAATTTCGTTATAAATTTTAAACAAGAATTAGAAAATTGACTTTGAAGCTCAACGAAAAATTGTTCATCAAAATGTTCAATATCGCAATTCTGTTCTGTATGTTCTGTAGTATTTCTAGCTAGTGGAACACTGTCTTCTAATCTCCTACGTTTTAAACTAGGTTCAACAGGATTTTCAATTGAATTAGACTCATTGCAGTTTATAGCGTCAAATACAGTTGATTCATCATTTATTGGATGATGATTTAATAAATGTCTCTTAAAAGAAGAAATGTTGAAAAAAATTAGGGGACAGTTATCTTGACACTGAAATCTTGAATTTGTGTTTAGTTCATGAATTAATTTTAAATGAATTATAAGATTATTAACATCCGGGAAAAATTGTTTACATACAAAACATGAATACATTGTAATAATTAATATTATGTAAATTTAAAAACTAATTCAATTTTTTTTATTTAATTTAATTTAGTTCAGTTATTAAAATTAAAATTTCGGTGTCTTATATATTTAATTCCGTATCAGTTTAAAAAAAATGAATTTTTGAAAAATTGTTTATATACAAATAATTAATATTCTAATAATTATTAATATTATGTAAGTTTAAAAATGAATTCAATTTTTTTTTATTTATTTAGTTCAGTTATTAAAATTAAACTTTCGGTATCTGATATATCTGATTCAGTATCAATTTTAAAAAAGTATTTTTGTATGAAAAATAAAACTTTTTGACACTCGATCGGGAATTTCAAATTAAACGTAAAATACGACTTAAAACAAATGTCTAGACATGTTAAAAAATCTTCAAAAATATAATAGTTTTGGTCAATTGATAAACAATACTTCTCGATGGAATTCTCTGTGTATGCAATTATGAACGGCTGCACCGATAAATTGTATTTAGCATAGAGTGCCCGTTTATCACAAATTATTTTATTAATGTCAGTAAGACTAGGTATCTTAGTGACCAGTGCCTCAACTGAATTGGCGATGGATGGTTTCCAATACTGCTTGTCAACTGTGGATCGAACTCTTACACTTGGTTTTAGTATATGGTGCAAGCATGTAATTAATTGAACATTAAATGATGAACCTGTAAAGAAGATAATACATAGTTAAATATAAAAAAATTGTTTATTGCAAAAGCATAAGATAATTTAGATTAGCTACGTTTTTTTGAAAACAATCGAGTAAAGTTCGCGATAGTTATTTTCAAATTTGTCCAATTCAAAATTAAAAATTTAATTTTTTTAAATTAAATAATTTAGATTTAATAGGAATTTATGTATAACCAAACAAATCCATCATAAAAGTTGTATGGTTTGCTTGTAATATTGTTGTTCTGTATAGTTCTGAACTACTCTGTTATTATACAGAACTATACAGAACAACGATATTACAAGAAAACCATACAACTTTTATGATGGGTTTTTTGGTTATACATAGATTTCTATTAAATCTAAATTATTTAATTTAAAAAAATTAAATTTTTAATTTTGAACTGGAGAAATTTGAAAATAGCTATCGCGAACTTCGATTGTTTAAAAAAAAAACGCAGCTATTATGTACATATACACAGATATTAAGACCTAACAATTATTTCATAATAGTAAAGACAAGTATATAAAATATTTTGTCAGTAAACATATGTTTTCAATAGTTTTATAGTTTTATGTTATATACTCATGATTATTCTATCCTTTTTTGCCGTTGGCTTGAAAAATATATTTAGACGGATTATTTTCTCAAATATTTCGAACATAAAATAAAACATTAACTGTAAACCATAAAAATGTGTTTAGTTAAACTATTATCAAGATTACAAAAAGTTGTTTAAAAAAATTACGTTTATTGCAGTGATGTAAAACGACGAAAATGAAACATGGGAATCAAGTTTAAATACCGTGGGTCGATAACACAGTTTCAAATACTAACATGTTGGTTTACAATTTTACATGTTGGCTGCAATGAACTTGAAATTGTCAGATTTGTGATTATATACCATGTTTCCATGAACCAGGTTGGAGTTAGGTTGAGTTGAAATTAGGTTTTCGTTAATTCCAAAATGGTGTTGATCGTTTCCATGGAGTAGAGTTAGGTTGAGTTGAAATTTTGATACAGCTTGATAAAGTTAATTTAATTTGTGCCTAATAATACTCTATGTATAATTTTATATGCTCGGAAAATTATTTTAAAATAATTTTTTGTTTTATATATACATATTTGTTGCTTAAAATTTTTAATATAAATTTCCTTGACATTAAAAATGAAAATTTTTCATTTGTCACCATTTTGAATTTCAACTCTACTCAATCCCATTAGTTTCGTCGAGTTCAAAATAATTTAACGAAAACTCAACTCTACTCTGTTTCCATGAACGCTAACTCCAACTCAAGCCACTTTCAACTCTGCATGGAAACAATATAATATATAACATTTTTGAATCCAATTCATTAAAATTGTGAAATATTAAATAATAACGAAAGATACTTAGCGTGATTAAGTTATAGTGTTTCCGTATTATATCTTGTGAATTATACTAAAATAATGATAATAGTGAAAGGCGTATGCAAATATGTGGCGATTAAAGAATCTTGGTTTCGGTACCATCGGTACCGTCATGAATTACGGATTGAAGCAGTTTACAGCTAAGTACAAATTTATATGTTTAACGTTAACATAATTAATTTACAATTATTTTAATTTTAGGTTTAATATGCAAAATCCACAAAGTTATTCGGAAAGTAAATTAAATTTAAAACGAAATGCCAAATAATTATTTGTACGTTTCGAGTTGTGTTGATGACCTTGAAACATGTATATAAATTCTGGTCATATTTGACCTTGACTGTGAAAATAAATAGAAATAATTTTCGTTGGCACTTCGTTGCAAATTTGAATTTTCTTTTAAATTGAAATGCGAAATTGATGGATATATAATATTATACCCATCAATTATAATATTACATCTATCAGGTATGTGTAATAATAATTACTACTTACTTTTTTCAATGTCCTCATTTAAAAATGCAACTAAACTTTTAGTTTTGATTTTTTGTTTCAAAATCGGGGATATTTTTTCAATAAAAACGTTCCAGTTATATATTAGATTATACCTTTTTTTTGGATATATAAGGTTGAATTCAAGATCAATCTGTAATAAAATTAAGAGTTACGTTATATTTATTTTCGCCTAAAACACTTTAATATTGAATTTTACCAAACGAAAACCATCGGAATGCTTCAATACAGGCCATTGGTCGAAGAAGTCGATAATTGTTGATCCTTTCTGATTTTTCAGTTCTGCTTGACGTCCGTTAAGAGAGACTATCCAATTTTTTTCCACGTCATCCCATGGAGAGGTAAAATGGAATAACCACTTCTTAGCAGCCTCGTAATCCTGATAATCTAAAAATTAGTTATAAGCATATGGGATTTGTAATAATCTTCACATTGCCATTATTTATTTTCATTTATGTTAATTAATTTCTTTTAAACTCAAATAACTTGTGGAGGGGGACTTGAAAAAAAATCTAATTTTACCAGGCAGTAAAAAATAAATAGCAATAAGTTTTGAAAAATTAGTAAGTTGAAAAAAATTCTAGACTAAACATTAATTTTTTGTCTTTACTCGTATCGGTAGTTATTCCAATAAATCCAATATTTTTTGTCGCAGGAAGATTCCTATTTTTAAATTTATTTTGCAAATAGCCGATCTTCCGCAGCTTACACGCCTGATTTTTATGTTTATTATATAGCAAGCCTGCTGGCTTGTTACCCCCTCTATAATACAATTCCTGAAAATAAGACAATAATTAGCAATCATTTTTATATATAACAAATTTTTATTTACCTTCTTTTCTCCAGGGAAAAAATGCTCAATATCGCGAGAAATATTTTTAAATATATCAGCCGATACAGGTTTTTCGACTAATATATCCACAACTGCAGCTACCAATAGATTGCGGGTTCTTTCGTCGAGCTGTGGTGGAGTTGCTGCTTGAAAAATATTTAAGATCTTAGATCCTTTTGTTGATTCAAGAAACTGTTCGAAGTTCTGTGAAATAAAAACAAAATCAATAGTAGCGTTATTTAATCTATTGTTAGACAGTTCTAACAAATTCCTCTGATAACAATTGTCCACTTGATGGAGAGGAAGGAGCTGAGTGATTCTGTGTTCTGATCCACTCAGATGATGATAAATTAACAGAACCAGTTGAGCAGTTAGGGGATGAATATAAATTACTTGGTGAGTATCCCTATAAAATTTTAATTATTTATAAAACAATCATAAAACTAAATATGGGTCGATTTACTTTTTCCAATCTCCATTGCTCAATTTTAAACCTAAGTCTTGATTTTAGGCTTATTTGGCTCATTTCCGGGAACATCTGGTCTAGCTCAATAAACGAAATGACTTCCAGATCGGAAACTTTGTCGAAACCGCAACCTTAACAAATCAAAAAAATTTTCTTTTTCAATTACTATTTACATGGTAAACATAATGTAAAATTAATATGTATAATATATTCTTCCATGTAACTAAAAAGTGAAATGGCATTAAAATTTATTACCGCTTAGGACATCGCTGGTTTGACCCAAATCCCATTTGATTAGTATTTCTTGTAGTTCATTTTTACCAGATAGACACTGTTGTGTTGGAATAACCTCAGTCACAAAAGTGGTATTATTTGACTTGGTTTCCATGAGGTATTCACCCTGTACATCCACTAATTGCAAATCATATGTCCTAGTCGTTTGATCTACAGAATTATTAATTTATTACTAACTTAACTACAATTCAAATGATTTTATCCACATTAGTCTAATTATTACTTGTACACTTGACTAGATTGAAATAAACTATGGTATATTATTCAACAAACATATAATAATGGCGAGTGTCGTAAATCATTTGAGTGAATAACGGCCATTATATGTAAGTAGAATGCGATATACTTTGTCCACGAACATCAAATATTTTAAAAATATTAAACGTCTTTTTATTAAATATTTATAATTATTTTTTGTTTTAATTTAATTATAATGAAAATGGCACATTGTGGACTACTATAAAACTATTAATGAAAATAATTTATATTCTACAATCACACAGTTAAGCTTTACAGTTTTTTGAATAATTTAATAAAACTTTTTTATTCAAAACAAAATCTATTAATAAAGCTACATGCACAATAAAAAACTTAGTAAAATTAATTGTATTATAAATACCGTATTCATCAAATAAAAATGATGAGCTATCTAAAACTAAAGTAGCCTGTTCGTCAGCCATTTTTCTAATAATGAAAATTAAAATGAAACTATAAAATCATATGCACAAATAACTCATACAAAACACACAAAATAGAGCGATCACTTGTTAATTATAATAAAAAATATATGTAATATAACTTACATTTAACTTCGCTTTAATTATATTTCTTAATATTCACTTAATTTCACTTTAATTATATTTCAGAAATCACTTCAAAATAATTTTTTATCACAAAACACACGTTTATCCTATTAAACTTTTCACGAGATAATGAATATTACTTATTAATTATAGGTAAAAGATGCTCTAACGGTTTTATTTGCTCTATAAGTTTATAAGTATGTTTCTCTAAAGATTCTCTCGTTTTCTTGTTTTAAGAAATATAGAGCATACATTAAAAAGTCATTTTCTATAAGTAAAAGTATTCTCTTAGATTGAGACAGACATATTAAACCAAGAAATATTATGATGAAGTTTATAAAATTTCTTTTTTGTGATAAGAAAAACTTTTCTTGATGTAACATAGTAAATTATATAATATGCCTATAATTTACTATGTTACTTCAAGAAAAGTTTTTCTTATCGCAAAAAAGAAGTTTTATAAACTTCATCATAATATTTCTTGGTTTAAGATGTCTGTCTCAATCTAAGAGAATACTTTTAATTATAGAAAATGATTTTTCAATGTATGCTCTTATATTTCTGAAAACAAGAAAACCAGTGAATCTTTAGAGAAATAAAGTTATAGCGCGAAAAAAAAACCGTTAGAGCATCGTTTACCTATAATATGCTCATCTTTGATTATATATAATCAAAAATGAGCATATTTTATAATTTACTATGTTACTTCAAGAAAAGTTTTTCTATCACAAAAAAATAATTTTATAAACTTAAACATAATATTTCTTGGTTTAATATGTCTGTCTTAATTTGAGAGAATACTTTTAATTATAGGAAGGATATATTATACTGTTGCTTCGTGCGCAAAACTAGGAAACAATACAAAAAGTACGTTGTGCAATAAATAAATAGAGACGACTTGAACATTTTTACTTCAGCTTGAGCCACCCATATCGATAGTGCGATAGTTCAAATTGCAAGCGGTCTTCCTTCTTGACGATACGGCACATCGCTGCAACTTTCAATTCATCAAACTTAACTTGTTCAAGACGAATGAAAAATATGGTCAAAAGTACTGTTCTACAATGTTTCTCTTTCGAATAACAAGAGTGCTGAATTAAGGAATTCATCGTAAGATGGATCCTCATAATGATTTAATGTAGTCTAACAAATTACGCAAGTTGCGTAATTTCAGGCCTTCCAACATTTGTACTTTTTCGATCTACAAATTTACTTAACTGCTCTAACGAGTATAACCTTTTTAGCCTTACTTTAACTGCGATTGTCAATTTTGCCTTTATTCCTACAGAGTATTGTTATTACTAGAAATCATCAGAGACCATCATAAGTTCCGTTCTAAATGCAATTAAGACATTCTGCAAAGTAATCTGAACTTGTCAATGTATACTTTACAACTTTCATAAGTGTCGATTCGATCTGAGTTATGTAAGTGTTTCTATTACGAGCCAATTTTGCGTTTATTCCTACAAAGTATTGTTTTTACTGGAAATCACCAGAGACCATAATAACTTCCGTTCTAAATGCAATTAAGACATTCTGTAAAGTAATCTGAACTTGTCAATGCATACTTTACAACTTTCATAAGTGTCGATTCGATCTGAGTTATGTAACTGTTTCTAGAAAAACACCAGAAATCATCATAACTTTAATGCATATTAAATCCTATCGAAGAAAAAATTACATAATTATGTATGTATTCTACACACTTGTTTCACGTATGTATTTGGAATTCGTAAACCACGCAAAACCAAAAAACATTTGATTATTTTTGTTTTCATAAACAAAACAACAACAAAAGAAAAATATGCACAATTTTTTGCAGCAGGCGTTTGCGCGCCAACATGTAAAAAAAATAATAATAACAATACATAAGCGCACGTTATTTTTTTATCCCATACACACACACAAATACAATGCACATGCGCTAGACGACGCTAAACGGCTAAAGAAATAAAATATATATGTATATTTATGTATGTATGTATATTTATTTGCATGTGAAATTTCATTAAAATCGAACCGGCTAGTTTTTTTTATAAAATGCACGTGCTAGATTGCAACAACAATGCTGACGAAATCAAATTATTTTCTACATGGTTTTTACTATTTACTCTAATATATATGTGTGTGTGTGTGTGTTATATAAAAAATGTTCTAACCAATGGAAAAGGACGACTGTTGCACATGCCACATTAGTCAGAGAAAAGCGACTATACACAATCTAAATATAATGTTTATTTCAATCAGCTGATGCCGTGTGCTCTAAATTTGGATATTATGAAATAAATAGAGCATTGACCTATAGGTATACGGTAAATCTGAAATCGTTGAATATAAAGTACTTAGAATATATTTTACCTACCTGATAAATTGCTAATGAAATTTGATTGTTATATATACATATATGATGTTGAGTGAAGATTCAATCTATTTACAACTTTCATAAATGTCGATCCGAACTGAGTTATGTAAGTGTTTCTATTACCTAAAAATGCAATCATACAAGAACGCGAAACGATAAGTTCAAAAAGAAGACGATAAGTACCATTGCACCTTTTACGTTTTTAAGTTTAAATATTTTTACTTTGGAATTTAGATACAAATCTGAAACTTATGTTAAGCCTTCATTCCTCTTTCCTTTATCAGAATTTGGTTTTTTTGAAATCTTTTGGAAGATAGATAAAAAGAAACAACGATAAAATTAAAAAAAACGGGCGGCCGAAGTACACTTGTACCTATAATGGACCATCACTTTTAGATTCCTCGCACGATCCGCAATAGAAGACATCGCTATAATTGTTTACCTAGATCCTGTTGGGGCGTGCGATTTTATGGTAATCGGATTATTTTCGGAATAAATTGTGAGACCAGAGCGGCGACATCGAGAATATCAACAGTCGTCTTTCGCTTTGTTGTACAATGTGTTACCATTTTGACCATATCATCTACTCCGCCTTTGGCCTCATTATAGTAATGATGAATCATTCTGGTTTGTTCTTGTTACCGCCATTTGTGTTATTATTTGTGTGTATTATGTCGATAATAATGTGACAATACGATTTTTCTTGGGCACGTACGAACAAATGCTCACTTTTCCATCAGCACTGAATCCGAACATGCTGGAACATTCAGACTTAGCGACGAGTTTTGTAAAACTGTCTGGGATGCAAGTTTTATTTTGTTTCAAGGTTCCAACCATTGTTAATATTGCCACGACAAAATGTGTTAAGCGCAAAGCGGTCAATTCTAAACTGCGTTCTACCCCGATAAGGAAAAAGCTGCTCGTCCACGGTTACACAATCGGATGCGATATATTGGCATTTAACATCAACCAAGTATCACTAATATCTGCTGCTTTATCTGTAACCAATCGTTCTGTTCGAGTGTTACGAATGTCAAATCGAATGAATCTGCATAAATTGCGAAATCCGTTATGTGACATTGTTGCTTTATAAAGAAGACACGAATCTGATTGTCATAATACGCTGTGATGTTCATAATTAGAGCAATATACTCCCATTGTGACCAATATTCCTAAATATGCGTAATATTGTTTTGGTGTCAAGTTCGTCCTTATCTTGACACGTTTGTTTGCATTTTTGGCATTCCACTTTTCAAACATTTGTTCCGCTTTGCGATTCGTTGCGCGTACGATGACATCGACCATCACTTCCGAAAAAATGCTTTTGAATGTGTCTAACTAATAAATTCTTGGTCGATGAAACTGGACCACAGTTTTAACAAAAAATATTTTGCTTTTGTGCTCGAGTGGCTGGTGGTGGCATTTGTTTCCATAAAATACCATCATTTGCCACAAAATCGGAGTTCGATTTTAGTATAAAATTGAGTTTTTATATTACTCTAACTGTTTAAAACATATCTATAAATGAAATTGTTTTTAAAGAAAAGAAAAAAAAAATATTTTACTGCATTTTCTACATAAAACGAATGAAGGTACATTTGAACCTTAGGTGCTCGTGAAATTGCCCGTGAGGTGCCAATAAAATTTCTCATTCACATAAAGGTTAAAAAAATATTGTATACAGTATTTTAAAATTTTGAAATTTTGATCTTGATTAAAGAAAGCTTAGAATGACTAAAGATTAATTATTTCTTCAATCAAGTTGACTTTTTTGAAATACTAGAATTCATTAGTTTATCAGAAAGAGAAATTATTTTTCTATTATCAAGAAACGTTTTCAATTTTAAAATGTTGTATTTCAATAAAATTTATGTTTCTGTTTTAAGAAAATTTTAAATTTCTTGTTTTAAGAAAATTTAAGATTTAATTAAAAGTATTTCTCTTCAAACTAAATTTTTTCTCTTATTATAAAGAATTTATAGCAACGATAAATACAAGAAAAGTAATTCTCAAGATGGAATTTAATGTTAAAATTTCCGTCAAGAAATAATTCTCTTCATAAGAAATCTATTTTTATAACTAGAAAAACTGGTATGGACATAGAAATTTGGTTTTTAAAGTAAGCAAAAAAACTTTTTATTAAATAAAGAAAAAGTTTTCTTTAAGATAGTAAGCTTATTTTTTTCCGTGTATGAAAGTACTAAATAAACAAAACATTCCCCTGTGCGATAAGACGAGAGAGCCCACCAACTTTATGAGTACGAGGGACCGTAAATATTCCCATTATGGACACAAAGTCCATCATGCGCCTATAAATATATTTACTTGTGTTCATTTTGTTGCAGCAACACAGTATCCTCTCATTATTTTCTCAGCTCTTCTGTTGTTTATAATAATTTTCTTCATTTAGTTATTTTCAGTCGCAGTGTGATCAGTTATAAACCACATAGTCGGAACACCAAAGTTTTTTTAATAATATTAATTTAAAGTGTTGTGAACATCATTTTAATAAAAAATTATGAAAATTCATTTAATAAAATTATTTTAATATTACGAGTAATACGGTGAGTTACATTTTCAAAAGATAATTATCTGTGATTCTTGAAAATACTTATTTTCTGTTTTAGTTTCTATGTTTGCCATTTTGTTTTTTTCCTCCGCTGTGGCGTTTTATCATCGAGTTGCTGGTACCTACACGTTATCGGTGTTACACATTATAACGAGGGCAATCATAATAATTAAATATATATATCAAATAGGTAATTGACAGTTCGAGTAATTTTTTTAATAAAAATGTATCTGATCACTAATGTTTCACATTTTATTTCCATTCGCAGTAACACGTCTTCATTTTTCGAAAAAATGAAGATTAATCATAGATAGATAGCTAATAATCATAATCATAAATTCTAGCACGGAAGATTTCGTCGAATGCTAAACATATGGTATTACAGGTACCTAAGTTTGAGATATAAAAATGTGTAATTTTTTATATTGTATAATTTTCAAATAATTTTTTTTTTAATATGTACAATAAAAACACAAGATTGTCAATTTTAACATTTAAAAAAATTATGTATAGCCTTTTATTACTCCTTTTAAGGTTATTCGGTCAGCTACCTGTAACCCGTGTATCAGACTTTGGCAAAGACACATGTCTGTACGAAATAAAGTCGCATGTCAGTACAATGTCTTTACCAATAATGTACACATGTCAATACTTTTTATTCACAATTAAGTACACAAGTCGAGCCAATGTGTCCCTATCTACTAAAAATCAAATTTCTCTCTTTTTCGCTTTACTTTCTATAAAGAGAAAAAACAATAAAAATTGATTACAAATTTTTTTCCCCATAAATACTTTCTACCCCGGCGTATTCCACCAAATGTTGTTCCCTCAGTCGATACATTTACTAACTTGGTTGGACATTTACCATTGGACACATTTCAGACCCGATGTGGACACATTGTTTGTCGGGCTAAGTTTTCTCGGAAAATCCTAGGAACCCAACACCAAAGTGACTTATATTTTAAGAGTCTTCTAGCTCCCATTAAACATAAAAACACGTCAATTCTGACCAAATTGGGGGATTACGGTGTTTAGGACAGCGAAGTTGGCATCTACTCTCTATAAATCACTTGTAAAGATTTCCTAAGTTTTCTCGGAAAATCCTAGGAACCCAACACCAAAGTGACTTATATTTTAAGAGTTTTCTTGCTCCCATTAAACATAAAAACACGTCAATTCTGACCAAATTGGGGGATTACGGTGTTTAGGACAGCGAAGTTGGCATCTACTCTCTATAAATCACTTGTAAGGTTTTCCTAAGTTTTCTCGGAAAATCCTAGGAACCCAACACCAAAGCGACTTATATTTTAAGAGCCTTTTGGCTCCCATTAAACATAAAAACACCTCAATTTTGACCAAATTGGGGGATTACGGTGTTTAGGACAGCGAAGTTGGCATCTACTCTCTATAAAACACTTGTAAGGTTTTCCTAAGTTTTCTCGGAAAATCCTAGGAACCCAACACCAAAGTGGCTTATATTTTAAGAGTCTTCTGGCTCCCATTAAACATAAAAACACCTCAATTTTGACCAAATTGGGGGATTACGGTATTTTGGACAGCGAAGTTGGCATCTACTCTCTATAAGTCACTTGTAAGGTTTTCCTAAGTTTTCTCGGAAAATCCTAGGAACTCAACACCAAAGTGACTTATATTTTAAGAGTCTTCTAGCTCCCATTAAACATAAAAACACCTCAATTCTGACCAAATTGGGGGATTACGGTGTTTAGGACAGCGAAGTTGGCATCTACTCTCTATAAATCACTTGTAAGGTTTTCCTAAGTTTTCTCGGAAAATCCTAGGAACCCAACACCAAAGTGACTTATATTTTAAGAGTCTTCTAGCTCCCATTAAACATAAAAACACGTCAATTCTGACCAAATTGGGGGATTACGGTGTTTAGGACAGCGAAGTTGGCATCTACTCTCTATAAATCACTTGTAAAGATTTCCTAAGTTTTCTCGGAAAATCCTAGGAACCCAACACCAAAGTGACTTATATTTTAAGAGTTTTCTTGCTCCCATTAAACATAAAAACACCTCAATTTTGACCAAATTGGGGGATTAGGGTGTTTAGGACAGCGAAGTTGACATCTACTCTCTATAAATCACTTGTAAGGTTTTCCTAAGTTTTCTCGGAAAATCCTAGGAACCCAACACCAAAGCGACTTATATTTTAAGAGTCTTCTGGCTCCCATTAAACATAAAAACACCTCAATTTTGACCAAATTGGGGGATTAGGGTGTTTAGGACAGCGAAGTTGGCATCTACTCTCTATAAAACACTTGTAAGGTTTTCCTAAGTTTTCTCGGAAAATCCTAGGAACCCAACACCAAAGTGACTTATATTTTAAGAGTCTTCTAGCTCCCATTAAACATAAAAACACGTCAATTCTGACCAAATTGGGGGATTACGGTGTTTAGGACAGCGAAGTTGGCATCTACTCTCTATAAATAACTTGTAAGGTTTTCCTAAGTTTTCTCGGAAAATCCTAGGAACCCAACACCAAAGCGACTTATATTTTAAGAGTCTTCTAGCTCCCATTAAACATAAAAACACGTCAATTCTGACCAAATTGGGGGATTACGGTGTTTAGGACAGCGAAGTTGGCATCTACTCTCTATAAATCACTTGTAAGGTTTTCCTAAGTTTTCTCGGAAAATCCTAGGAACCCAACACCAAAGCGACTTATATTTTAAGAGCCTTTTGGCTCCCATTAAACATAAAAACACCTCAATTTTGACCAAATTGGGGGATTACGGTGTTTAGGACAGCGAAGTTGGCATCTACTCTCTATAAAACACTTGTAAGGTTTTCCTAAGTTTTCTCGGAAAATCCTAGGAACCCAACACCAAAGTGGCTTATATTTTAAGAGTCTTCTAGCTCCCATTAAACATAAAAACACGTTAATTCTGACCAAATTGGGGGATTACGGTGTTTAGGACAGCGAAGTTGGCATCTACTCTCTATAAATCACTTGTAAGGTTTTCCTAAGTTTTCTCGGAAAAACCTAGGAACCCAACACCAAAGTGACTTATATTTTAAGAGTTTTCTTGCTCCCATTAAACATAAAAACACCTCAATTTTGACCAAATTGGGGGATTAGGGTGTTTAGGACAGCGAAGTTGACATCTACTCTCTATAAATCACTTGTAAGGTTTTCCTAAGTTTTCTCGGAAAATCCTAGGAACCCAACACCAAAGCGACTTATATTTTAAGAGTCTTCTGGCTCCCATTAAACATAAAAACACCTCAATTTTGACCAAATTGGGGGATTACGGTGTTTAGGACAGCGAAGTTGGCATCTACTCTCTATAAAACACTTGTAAGGTTTTCCTAAGTTTTCTCGGAAAATCCTAGGAACCCAACACCAAAGTGACTTATATTTTAAGAGTCTTCTAGCTCCCATTAAACATAAAAACACGTCAATTCTGACCAAATTGGGGGATTACGGTGTTTAGGACAGCGAAGTTGGCATCTACTCTCTATAAATCACTTGTAAGGTTTTCCTAAGTTTTCTCGGAAAATCCTAGGAACCCAACACCAAAGCGACTTATATTTTAAGAGTCTTCTAGCTCCCATTAAACATAAAAACACGTCAATTCTGACCAAATTGGGGGATTACGGTGTTTAGGACAGCGAAGTTGGCATCTACTCTCTATAAATCACTTGTAAGGTTTTCCTAAGTTTTCTCGGAAAATCCTAGGAACCCAACACCAAAGCGACTTATATTTTAAGAGTCTTTTGGCTCCCATTAAACATAAAAACACCTCAATTTTGACCAAATTGGGGGATTAGGGTGTTTAGGACAGCGAAGTTGGCATCTACTCTCTATAAAACACTTGTAAGGTTTTCCTAAGTTTTCTCGGAAAATCCTAGGAACCCAACACCAAAGTGACTTATATTTTAAGAGTCTTCTAGCTCCCATTAAACATAAAAACACCTCAATTTTGACCAAATTGGGGGATTAGGGTGTTTAGGACAGCGAAGTTGACATCTACTCTCTATAAATCACTTGTAAGGTTTTCCTAAGTTTTCTCGGAAAATCCTAGGAACCCAACACCAAAGCGACTTATTGGGGGATTACGGTGTTTAGGACAGCGAAGTTGGCATCTACTCTCTATAAAACACTTGTAAGGTTTTCCTAAGTTTTCTCGGAAAATCCTAGGAACCCAACACCAAAGTGACTTATATTTTAAGAGTCTTCTAGCTCCCATTAAACATAAAAACACGTCAATTCTGACCAAATTGGGGGATTACGGTGTTTAGGACAGCGAAGTTGGCATCTACTCTCTATAAATCACTTGTAAGGTTTTCCTAAGTTTTCTCGGAAAATCCTAGGAACCCAACACCAAAGCGACTTATATTTTAAGAGTCTTCTAGCTCCCATTAAACATAAAAACACGTCAATTCTGACCAAATTGGGGGATTACGGTGTTTAGGACAGCGAAGTTGGCATCTACTCTCTATAAATCACTTGTAAGGTTTTCCTAAGTTTTCTCGGAAAATGCTAGGAACCCAACACCAAAGCGACTTATATTTTAAGAGTCTTTTGGCTCCCATTAAACATAAAAACACCTCAATTTTGACCAAATTGGGGGATTAGGGTGTTTAGGACAGCGAAGTTGGCATCTACTCTCTATAAAACACTTGTAAGGTTTTCCTAAGTTTTCTCGGAAAATCCTAGGAACCCAACACCAAAGTGACTTATATTTTAAGAGTCTTCTAGCTCCCATTAAACATAAAAACACGTCAATTCTGACCAAATTGGGGGATTACGGTGTTTAGGACAGCGAAGTTGGCATCTACTCTCTATAAATCACTTGTAAGGTTTTCCTAAGTTTTCTCGGAAAATCCTAGGAACCCAACACCAAAGCGACTTATATTTTAAGAGTCTTTTGGCTCCCATTAAACATAAAAACACCTCAATTTTGACCAAATTGGGGGATTACGGTGTTTAGGACAGCGAAGTTGGCATCTACTCTCTATAAAACACTTGTAAGGTTTTCCTAAGTTTTCTCGGAAAATCCTAGGAACCCAACACCAAAGTGACTTATATTTTAAGAGTCTTCTAGCTCCCATTAAACATAAAAACACGTCAATTCTGACCAAATTGGGGGATTACGGTGTTTAGGACAGCGAAGTTGGCATCTACTCTCTATAAATCACTTGTAAGGTTTTCCTAAGTTTTCTCGGAAAATCCTAGGAACCCAACACCAAAGCGACTTATATTTTAAGAGTCTTCTAGCTCCCATTAAACATAAAAACACGTCAATTCTGACCAAATTGGGGGATTACGGTGTTTAGGACAGCGAAGTTGGCATCTACTCTCTATAAATCACTTGTAAGGTTTTCCTAAGTTTTCTCGGAAAATCCTAGGAACCCAACACCAAAGCGACTTATATTTTAAGAGCCTTTTGGCTCCCATTAAACATAAAAACACCTCAATTTTGACCAAATTGGGGGATTACGGTGTTTAGGACAGCGAAGTTGGCATCTACTCTCTATAAAACACTTGTAAGGTTTTCCTAAGTTTTCTCGGAAAATCCTAGGAACCCAACTCCAAAGTGGCTTATATTTTAAGAGTCTTCTAGCTCCCATTAAACATAAAAACACGTCAATTCTGACCAAATTGGGGGATTACGGTGTTTAGGACAGCGAAGTTGGCATCTACTCTCTATAAATCACTTGTAAGGTTTTCCTAAGTTTTCTCGGAAAATCCTAGGAACCCAACACCAAAGTGACTTATATTTTAAGAGTTTTCTTGCTCCCATTAAACATAAAAACACCTCAATTTTGACCAAATTGGGGGATTAGGGTGTTTAGGACAGCGAAGTTGACATCTACTCTCTATAAATCACTTGTAAGGTTTTCCTAAGTTTTCTCGGAAAATCCTAGGAACCCAACACCAAAGCGACTTATATTTTAAGAGTCTTTTGGCTCCCATTAAACATAAAAACACCTCAATTTTGACCAAATTGGGGGATTACGGTGTTTAGGACAGCGAAGTTGGCATCTACTCTCTATAAATCACTTGTAAGGTTTTCCTAAGTTTTCTCGGAAAATCCTAGGAACCCAACACCAAAGCGACTTATATTTTAAGAGTCTTCTAGCTCCCATTAAACATAAAAACACGTCAATGCTGACCAAATTGGGGGATTACGGTGTTTAGGACAGCGAAGTTGGCATCTACTCTCTATAAATCACTTGTAAGGTTTTCCTAAGTTTTCTCGGAAAATCCTAGGAACCCAACATCAAAGTGACTTATATTTTAAGAGTCTTCTAGCTCCCATTAAACATAAAAAACACGCCAATTCTGACCAAATTGGGGGATTACGGTGTTTAGGACAGCGAAGTTGGCATCTACTCTCTATAAATCACTTGTAAGGTTTTCCTAAGTTTTCTCGGAAAATCCTAGGAACCCAACACCAAAGCGACTTATATTTTAAGAGTCTTCTGGCTCCCATTAAACATAAAAACACCTCAATTTTGACCAAATTGGGGGGATTAGGGTGTTTAGGACAGCGAAGTTGGCATCTACTCTCTATAAATCACTTGTAAGGTTTTCCTAAGTTTTCTCGGAAAATCCTAGGAACCCAACACCAAAGCGACTTATATTTTAAGAGTCTTCTAGCTCCCATTAAACATAAAAACACCTCAATTTTGACCAAATTGGGGGATTAGGGTGTTTAGGACAGCGAAGTTGGCATCTACTCTCTATAAATCACTTGTAAGGTTTTCCTAAGTTTTCTCGGAAAATCCTAGGAACCCAACACCAAAGCGACTTATATTTTAAGAGTCTTCTAGCTCCCATTAAACATAAAAACACCTCAGTTCTGACCAAATTGGGGGATTACGGTGTTTAGGACAGCGAAGTTGGCATCTACTCTCTATAAAACACTTGTAAGGTTTTCCTAAGTTTTCTCGGAAAATCCTAGGAACCCAACTCCAAAGTGGCTTATATTTTAAGAGTCTTCTAGCTCCCATTAAACATAAAAACACGTCAATTCTGACCAAATTGGGGGATTACGGTGTTTAGGACAGCGAAGTTGGCATCTACTCTCTATAAATCACTTGTAAGGTTTTCCTAAGTTTTCTCGGAAAATCCTAGGAACCCAACACCAAAGCGACTTATATTTTAAGAGTCTTCTAGCTCCCATTAAACATAAAAACACCTCAGTTCTGACCAAATTGGGGGATTACGGTGTTTAGGACAGCGAAGTTGGCATCTACTCTCTATAAAACACTTGTAAGGTTTTCCTCAGTTTTCTCGGAAAATCCTAGGAACCCAACACCAAAGTGATTTATATTTTAAGAGTCTTCTTTTTTTTTCCCCCCTTTATTTCTGTATATTTATTTTACAAATTATAACATACATTACATTAAATATATTAGTTCAGTTGCAAGAACCTTATGGGTTGTAGTGCAACTTCTTAATTACATGCTTTGTTTATCATTTTCTTTCTTTTTTTTTTTTTTTTTAATTTAACATTTTCAATTTAAAATTATAAATAAACAAATTCATTTTCATTTAAATTTCCCCATTAAAATAAATTCTGGTTCTGCTTTAAAAATTTAAACAATTCATTTCTAAATTTACCTAAATTAGTTATATTTTTTAATTCATTCGGAATTTTGTTATACAGAGGGATACCACGATATAAAATGTTATTATTGTACGTTCTAATGCGAAATACTCCCTTACGTAACTATTAACGCTACGCGTACCGTACTGATGTCTTTGATTTGTTCTTGTAATAATAAGTTCATGCCTTATTAGATTATTTACAATTTTATGAATGAGAACTATTAGTTCACGTATATTTAAGTAACTAAGTAAGTTAAACTCGCTTGCTAATTTTTCCGTAGGATATCTTATTGGCACATTTTTAATGTATTTTAACGCTCGTTTCTGCATTATCTCAAGTTCTCTAATTTTATAGGAAGCTGCCGCACTCCAAATTGGATTTAAGTATATCAATCTCGAGTTAATATAAGCATTATAAAGCATCATTAAATATTTTGTGGATACTAAACCCTTAAGTTTTTTTAATGCAAAAATATATGGTGCAATTGAATTTTTAATACTCTCAATATGTTCGTGCCAGTTTAATTTTGAATCAATTGTCAAACCTAAATATTTGTACTTTTCAACCTCCTCTATAATGCTTGAATTAAACGTCAGTGCAAATGAATTACAATGAGCTATACGTTCTCCTATTAACATATATTTAGTTTTTTCAATATTAAGGGTCAAATTATTTACATTAAGCCACCCACCTATCTTATCCAAATCACTCTTCATATGTTGATGCAATTGAATAATATTATTTTCTGTATATACTAATAGGGCATCATCAGCAAACAATTGTAATTGACCATAAAAATCAATTTGAAGTAAATCATTCATATACAGTTTGAATAAACATGGTCCTAAAACAGAGCCTTGAGGAACTCCGTTGTTTGTATAATTCACGCTACTTACTACACCATTTAAAATTACTGATTGCGCTCTGTTTTTTAAATACGTTTCAAATAGTTGCAATTGCGTTGGTGTAAGTCCAAGTTTCTTTAATTTAATTAGTAAAATCTTATGGTTCACGGCATCGAATGCTTTTTTAATGTCTAAGAACAAACATGCACATAACTTTCTTTTATCTAAACTTTTTGATAAGATGTTTGTTACATTAAGACAAGCTGCTAATGTATTTGAATTTTTAGTAAATCCAAACTGATTTATGTCAATCACTTTGTTAGTGTCAAGAAAACACTCAAGCCGTGCATGAATAATTTTTTCAAATAATTTTGATATAGTTGACAAAACAGAAATTGGTCTATAGTTTGTGTGATCTAATTGGTTTCCACTTTTATGTATAGGAACAATCCTTGCAATTTTCAATACCTCTGGAAATATCCCATGTTCTAGGCACGTATTTATTAAATCCGTCAGCTTAACTCCAAATTTTATGAGATATCGTTTTAGAAATTTAGTAGATATGCTATCACACCCAGTTGCAACATCAGATTTTAACGATCGAACAATTAAATGTATTTCATCTTCATTAGTCGTACACAAGTCTAACGGAACATTGATCGTATAGTTAAGATAATTAAAATCAGATAGCGTCAGTTGTGGTAAATGACTAACCAAATTCAATGCTACACTTGAGAAATATTCATTAAAAACATTTGCAGGTTCTACTGGTTTCAATATATCTCTATTAGCAGTTTGTATATAAATTTGTTTATGAAAAACTGTTCTTCTAAATATAATTTTTTTTAAATCAAACATAATTTTCTACAATTCCCAATAATAATTTTCTTCTAGCTCCCATTAAACATAAAACACCTCAATTTTGACCAAATTGGGGGATTACGGTGTTTAGGACAGCGAAGTTGGCATCTACTCTCTATAAAACACTTGTAAGGTTTTCCTAAGTAGATGCCACCTTTGCTGTCCTACACACCCTAATCCTCCAATTTGGTTAAAATTGAGGTGTTTTTATGTTTAATGGGAGCAAGAAGACTCTTAAAATATAAATCACTTTGGTGTTGGGTTCCTAGGATTTTCCGAGAAAACTTGAGAAAACCTTACAAGTGACTTATAGAGAGTAGATGCCAACTTCGCTGTCCAAAAAACCCTAATTCCCCAATTTTAACAAAATAAACTAGTTTTTCCATAAGATAGGACCTAGTAGCGTCGAGATACATACTTTACTCGAATTATACAGGTTTACAGCAGATTCCCGAAATCATTCAGAAAAATTAAATTTATTGCTAGAAAAAAAATTTATTTTACTATTTATAGTAAAATTCGTTATATCGAGACATTTTACAAACACATATACACATATTATGTTATTGTTGTTTTTTAGGACAGATTTAGGATAAACTTCACCAACGTTCGTATTTCACTACTTTTATTTCACTTGTAATAATATTTTGCTGTTTATTTAAATAATACGCTTAATAAATTTTAGACGACACTAATTCTCATGTTTGTGATCCACCAATCTAACCCTTTTTAAAATCTTTAAATTAGGTGTTGTTTTTAAATGATTCAGGCCTCATGTCACATCCGTAAACTTAACAGTTTTAGGAATAAATATTAAAACATTAACCGAATCGTATCCATCTGTGTCTTAACACGATGATACCAAATGATTTATGTCCATATTGTATCATGACCCCAATTATATTGTACCGATATCACCTCATTCTAGAATTAATAAAATACGTCATATTATAAACTATGATAATATTTATTTGTCACCGCTGTTTTTGAATTATTATCAGATGTGGTCAATTGTCAATCTCACGTCATCGTTTTGATTAAATTCGTCGTTTTCGTTCTAATTTAATTTAAATTTTTTGTTTTCGAAAATTTCTATTATACTTCTTCGGCTATTATTAACTGTCATAGATACACTTTTATAATATGGGATGTATATATGCCATATAAACAACACATAGTATATTGAGTCAAGAGAGCGCGATAAATGTATTGTGTGTAGGTGCAGTACTTGTACATCCGGTCCATAACACATTCAATAAAATAATATTATTTAATTAAATCGTAATATGTGTTGCAAAAAATATCGAAATTTCGAGGCAACCGATAATCTCCATGAATCCGCGAGATCTGTATACGTAACATTGACCGTATATTGAATTCTGATTACACAACGTATACAGGTAACAGAATAGGTTCATTGTCGCTATCCACTATACGAGTAAGTAGGTTATGCTCGATCAAAATTTAATTTGTTCTATTTTTGTTCTACGCTTTTGACAGTTACTGCCTCTAATACGATTTACTAATGTGTGTACAATTAATAATGAATGTTAATGAAAGGTCATCATTAATTCATTTAGCTAATGAATGAATATTACATCTTTTATGAAATTTTAATTGGCGTGATGTTGGTAACATGAGTCAAGTGTTTTTATTTGTTGTTTGTGGCTTAGATATCAATTAGATATATGTTTTATGCGATCGAGAAACTTGAGAAATTTTTATGAATGAATGTGAAGTGTGATCTGTCAGATATTAAGTGATTTTTATAGGAAATGATTAAATGTAATGAGAGCTACTTAAACGAAATGGTATTACAAGATCACGAGATAAATATCTGGGAAAAAACTGCGTACTGTACCATATAAGGATAGTCAAATCCTGAAATTGTTTATACATTTATTATTACAATACATTTTCATAGTTAAACCTCCAAAAGTTACTTCAATCCTATAGGATGAAACCTGTGATATTTACAAATCAGTCAAATTTTACCATTTTTCGCTTTTATTTGTAAAGGTAATTGAGTCAAATTGTTGCCCTACACATGAAATGACCAAATTTAGTACAACATCCCACACCCCATAAAATATAGAAGAGTGCAGTAAAGAATCGTTCTGTACACGTAATAATGACTACCCCGAACTAATTTCAACAGCCAATACCCTTAATGACCACCTTCGAATTTATTGCAGAACACCTTCAAAAAGGTAAGCTTTTGAATAACTTCGTTATTTAATCGAACCAACTGGCAGTGTAAAAATTATATTAATTTGTAACGTTTTATAATTTATAAAATTTTATGTTAAAATATATGTTAAAATTTTATTTTAATTTACTTATTATTAACGCAGAATATAAACAGAAGCAACGTAAGTATGACCCTAATGCTGCACTGCACTTGTAGCACAATCCAATGAAACTGGTACTGGAATTATTTACAAATTAATTACAAATTTGTTAAATAGTTAGAAAATTTTTTACAGATCCCGTTATCCTGCAATTCGAGTGTGGGCTGGCGTTAGACAAAGCTACACCCCACTTTTCGTATTTTTGTTAATATTTTTTGTATCGTACTGGAAGTGGTACTGAATTTTTTTTACAAATTAATTACAACATATTGACATAGTTGAACCGCCAAAAAACTTCCCCTAAGGGGTGCAATTTTGCATTCCTGTGAATTTTTATTGTATAGTGCAGGGGTGGTACTGGATTTTTTTTCTCCAACTAACGACAATAAAATGGCAAAATTAAACACCTAGAAAACTACCCCAAATGGGAGCAATCGTTTAAAATCATTGTACCATACTGGTTGATACAAGAAGTTTTGGCGTAAGTGTAGATGACGTATACATCACCGAAATCGGGTAAGATGAAAAATTTTTAAAAATTTTTTTTTGTAGGATTGTGTATCTATCATTTTTAGGAGGTGAAAGCCAAAAAATTCTGAAAAATCACCACATTTTCCGGGAAAATTTTAAGTTTTTCCAAAAATATTTTGTTGTTTTTTCATTCAAAAATTAAAAATCTGCGGATAAAAAAATCAAATTTTAATGATAGAAATTCGAATTACACTGTCATTAAACAGCTAAAAATTACATTTTTGTGTTATGTTAATTTTTAAAATTTAATTTTCCGGAAAATTTTTCACTTTTTTTATTTTTTCAATATTTTTTTAAATTTTATTTATTTTTATTAATAATAATTGCTTCGTCAACCTTGCAGACACAGATCAAAGAGTTTCTCTCGCTCTTATCGCTTCTTCTGATACTGCCACAAATGTTAAAAGAATCGAGCAAACCCCCAATTTCTCACAATTTATACAATTCTTCAAGTGCCAAACTTAGTAAAAAAAATTGAAAAATTTTCAAAATTTTCCTGGAAAAACTGCAAAATTTTTCCGGAAAAATAACTTGTACTGTCGAAAAACTGTTAAGATACAATCCTAAAATCAACATTTTTATAAAAATTACTCATTTGTACGTATTTTGAATAAAATAATACGCTATTTGTCACCAAAAAAAATTGAAAATGTCAAAATTTTCCCGGAAAATATGATAATTTTACTGAAATTTTTGGCTTGCACCTCCTAAAAATGGTAGATACACTATCCTACAAAAAAAAACAATTAAAAGTTTCCATCTTACCCGATTTCCGCGATGTATACGTCATCTACACTTTAGCCGAAGTTTTTACTAAAAATAAATTACAATATATTGGAATCGTTCAATTGCCAAAAACCTAAAGCACCTAAAAAGGGCACCTCTTAAAAACCATATTCCTCTGTAAAGGTAATGCCCCTCAAATAGGTACCCATGAATAGCCAAGTCCCACAAAAAACGATTATTCTGCAAGAAATAGATACCCATGAATTTAATTCAACAGCCCACACCCACAAAAATTGATCCAAATGCATCGAACTTCCTTCCTATGATAGAAATATGTAACCCTAAATGCATCGAACTTCCTTCCTATGCAAGAAATTGGGACCGATGAATTTATTACGACAACCCACACCCACAAAAATCCATCAAAATTCATCGAACTTTCTTTCTATGCAAGAAATAGGAACACATTCATTCATTGGTACCAATTTCTAGCAAAGGAAGTTAATTCGATCCATTTTGGTGGATTTTTATGGGTGCTGTCGTAATAAATTCATGGGTACCTATTTCTTTCATAGGAAGGAAGTTCGATGCACTTGGGTCAAATTTTTTGGGTGTGGGATGTGTAATAAATTCAGGGTTACGTATTTCTTGCATAGGAAGGAAGTTCGATCCATTTTGGTGGATTTTTGTGGATGTGGGCTGTTGTAATAAATTCATGGGTACCTATTTCTTCTAAAAACTTATTGTATCAACCAGTACGGTACAATGATTTTAAACGATTGCTCCCATTTGGGGTAGTTTTCTAGGTGTTTAATTTTGCCATTTTATTGCCATTTTATTTGCCATTTTAACATACAAATAATTCATAACAAAAATAACGTTAATTAATTAGTTAATAATTTCAAATTAAAAACAAACAACAAACCTGATATACAAATAGTAATGTTTTCAAACTTTTATATATTTTACCCATAAAGGTTAAACACATAATTAACACTCCATCCTAGGGTTTTCGCAAATTAGCCACTACTATTATCGAATAGTAGACACTCGAGCCTATTCAAATTGGTATAGCACGTACAAATAAACAGGGTTGGGCTCCTCTGGCACAATTTGATATGTTGATAAAAATTTAATATGGTAGATGATCCTACACACCCAATTAACACTCCATCCTAGGGTTTTCGCAAATTAGCCACTACTATTATCGAATAGTAGACACTCGAGCCTATTGAAATTGGTATTTGGCACGTACAAATAAACAGGGTTGGGCTCCTCTGGCACAATTTGATATGTTGATAAAAATTTAATATGGTAGATGATCCTACACACCCAATTAACACTCCATCCTAGGGTTTTCGCAATTTAGCCACTACTATTATCGAATAGTAGACACTCGAGCCTATTCAAATTGGTATAGCCCGTACAAATAAACAGGGTTGGGCTCCTCTGGCAAAATTTAATATGTTGATAAAAATTTAATATGGTAGATCATCCTACACACCCAATTAACACTCCATCCTAGGGTTTTCGCAAATTAGCCACTACTATTATCGAATAGTAGACACTCAAGCCTATTGAAATTGGTATTGCACGTACAAATAAACAGGGTTGGGCTCCTCTGGCACAATTTGATATGTTGATAAAAATTTAATATGGTAGATGATCCTACTCACCCAATTAACACTCCATCTTCCATATTAAATTTTTATCAACATATCAAATTTTGCCAGAGGAGCCCAACCCTGTTTATTTGTACGGGCTATACCAATTTCAATAGACTCGAGTGTCTACTATTCGATAATAGTAGAGGGCTATCTTGCGAAAACTCTAGGATGGAGTGTTAATTATGTGTTTAACCTTTATGGGTAAAATATATAAAACTTTGAAAACATTACTACATATTTATATATCAGTATATTTCTTTTTTGTTAATTTGTGTAGCTACACTTTTAATTAACGTTAGAAACTTCACACCGGTCAGGTTAACGGGACCTGTAAAAAATGTTCTAATTGTGTAACTAATTTGTAATTAATTTGTAAAAAATTCCAGTACCATTTTCATTGGATTGTGCTACAAGTGCTGGTGCAGCATTAGGGTCAAGACATAACTCCATTTTTATAAGAATTTCTTTCGATTCGAATATTTGACCTTCTACATCAAAATATGAGTGGTAAAATTGTTTAAATGGTAGATAATAGATAGCGCTAATAGTTTTCAAAAAATTAAAATCGATTATAAAATCTTCGCAGTGTACATCTAAAATTTCCTCTCAATTGGCTGTCTCAATTTAATGTCACTTTGATTTTTGCTCTCTCTCTCTCTCTGGCACTATATCCCATCAAGGAATTTGGCCGCCTCAAATGAGGTTTCATAATCATATTTTCATTCCGATAATGAGTGATTAATTCATTGATCCTAAACCAGCCGTGAAGTTTTTTCCTTGTCACCACCGGGAATCGAACCCGGGACCTCCGGTCGCTGGAGCAAGCATGCTGACCACTTTGACACCGGGGCGGCAACAACCTTATTGCTATTATATTCGTAAAATCTAAACCATATCTAAACTAACTAAAGATCTAAACTATTATGCGTGTAAAGAATTAAACTAAAATGATAAAATTCGATTTAACGGTTAAAACTTCCCAATATCTGGATTGGCGTTTAATTTTTCCGCTGTTGGAATTTTTGTGAAACATAATAATAGGTAAATTCTGTTTATAGGTTAGGGGTGGGTCTGATAGGGTTATAGGGGTGAACTTCTGATTTTCTCCATTTTTCATCGATAAAATCGTTCGTCATTCGTGATTTTGGCATACTGACACCAATCTGACTAGGCTGATTCATTAGCCTATGACCATAGATTAGGTGTGGGTCTGATGGGGTTATACAGGTGAAATTTTGATTTACCCCATTTCCTCATTTTTCATCGATAAACCGTTCGTCGTATTGTCAGATTGGTATCTATATGCCAAAATTACGAATGTCGAACGATTTTATCTACAAGAAATTGTGAAAATCAAAATTTTACCCCTATAACCCCATCAGACTCACCCCTAACCTAGACTCGGAATCTACCTATGGTCATGAGCTATCGAATCGGCATAGTCAGATTGGTGTTTATATGCTAAAATCCCAAATGACCAACGATTTCATCGATGAAAAATGGTGAAAATTGGTGAACCCATATAACCCCACCAGACCCAAACCTAAATAAAATGTTATTCGTTGTTTGTTACAATAACCACATACATGTTTTCGGTTGATTTTGTAAGTTAGTCTCTTTCGGCTAGGATATTTCAATTTAATATTTAATTTGTTTAGCTTTCGACTGAAGTAGCCAAGGCACTATCTGCATTATCGATTTTTTCACTTTCGCCTAAGTGTACGTTTCGACCGAAGAGTTCGTAGCTATTTTAGCAAAGGGAAATTTGTGTTGCTTCGTTTGTATGAGTATGTTGATTTGGTATCCCTCTGTAAGTATTAGAATCAGTTTGACGTTTCATACAATTTTTTGTGGCTCACAAATATTCAAAAATTTCATACAATTATACATATATATATATTATTAAATTATTAAATAAGTAATACAACATTTTTAAAAATGGATGAGTACGATGAGATATGTGTTGCTGCTCTGGCTATAATAATAGTTAAAGATGCTAGGATCCATTAGAAAAAGAAGGAACGTAAAAGTCCTAGATGGTGGGTACGAAATATCTTCACCGCAGAATCGAGAAGAACTTTCGGTGATCATAATTTATTAGAAGAAATGCGATTAAATGATCACGAATCTTTTTTTTAATTACACAATGTCACTAGCGTCATTTGACAAGCTTCTAAAACTTGTTGCCCCACTTATTAAGAAAAGTAGCACAAATTACAAGGAATCCATCAACCCCTCCACGGAATAGTCCGACATACTAGAATGACAAAAATATGAATAGCAACTTTCAATTAAAAATATATTGTTTTAATATACTACAACGATATATTTACTTACATATAAATTTATTTTAATATAAATTAATTTAAAATTATTATTTAATTTATTATTTTTATGTTTGCGCAAATAGTTCATTACAAGAAATGATTTTTGTATGCAAAATTATGTATATACAACACGAGAGCTGTCATTTATAAAAGAAGGGATGTACAAATATTAAATTTCCTAAAGGAAATTTTATATTTTAGTACTAATGTAAAAATAGCAACCAAAAAACATCTCGGCAATAGTACTTTTTGGTTGCTATTTTCTTTGTTTTTTTAATATGTGCGTATAAAAAAATTTGTGTTTGAATACAATTTTTTTTGTATGTATACTATCCGTGTGAGCTGCTTTGCTAAAATAGCTACGAATTCTTTGGTCGAAACGTACACTAACTTTATCAAGGTATACTGGGCATTGTGTTTAGTTTTGACACTACAAATTCAAGATACGCCATTTTCACCGAAGACATCATAAATCACTTCATATGCCTGACACTGCTGACTCAAAAAGTGAATCTGTCACGTCAGCATTGACTCATCCGAAAATCAAAGTTTACTGCAGTGCTGATAACAACAATGGCCTTTGCAATCGACAGATATGGAAACGAGCGAGTATTCAAGGCACTACTCGATTCTGGATCACAAGTTTCGATTCTAGATCAGCTAGAGGTATTGTCACAATTCGCTTGAAACCAAGACTACAAAACAAAACCATAATGATGAAATGATCATCAAAGATTCCGAATTGGTTATTTCAAAAATAATTGATGAACTGGGGTGGTTTGAGGTTGGTATCTTGCTGGCCGAAATGCTATTACTGTAGACGCCTCAATATATTACTGCGGGGTTTGACGTGTTTTTTCAAATCCTGGATGAAGGGCGACATATATTAATAAATATAGCAACCTGGTTCCGAGGCCCAAGAAATCCAAACACGCTGCAATCCTGAATGAATTTCCATTTAAATACAGCAAGCTACCTTGGTCACGTGAGGAAAGTGGAAGCCCGTTGTCATGCCGCATCATGGTGTATTTAAAGAACAATTTACGTACTACCACCAAACTTAGAGTAGTATTCAAGGCTTCGTCAAACACTGATTAGAACCCGTCAACTCAACCGCACAATCCACATTGTGGGCAATTCTTTTCATCTAAATGGGTTCGTCTAGCAGACATCCATAAGATGTACCAGGCGTACCAATCAACCATGGCTAGGCGATGATAATAATTAGTTTCCTATGGGACATCATCAGCTACATGTGTCTCTACAAATACGTTGAATTAGTTAGCTTGCTGTTTTTCATAAGTTCATCCACAGTTGATGTTGATGTTGTTTAAAGTACAAAAGCCTTCATGTTTTTGATTACATTGAAGAAAAACTAGCTATGATGGCCGTTAGAGAAGGAAGACAGAAATAAAAGGGAGACAGAAATACATGCTATATAGATAATAAGATCTGTACTACGTCTTCACGATATTTACAAATTACAAAAAAAATGTTGCATCCATTCTCACATGAATACAAATAGTTGTTACAGCACAAGCCAGCACAAATCAGTTTCCTTCAGTTTCAGTATGCACCATCCTTAGATATTGATAGTCATGAGAGTGGGCGGTTGAATTACGAATGCCTTATGGTACCGTATAACACGAAGCACGTATCGTATGCCATATTCACAAGGATTATTGTCACCTTGGGCCATTATACAAGAAAAGTACAGCATCAACGGATCACGAAATTTCATACGCCCTTATTTTGACGTTGTATTGGATGCATCGAAGAATGTCCACGTAATGCAAAGCAAATTATTGGAGAATTGCCAATGTGGCTTCTTTAACGCTTTTCCGGTTGATGTGGATTGTGTCGCGTCATATTTTATGACAATGGGATCAATTTCGTGTACGTTGCCAGTTTTCTAAAAGAAATGCAAACATTTTTTGACAACACTTTCTTGACAATATTGCCAATGGAATTATGGAAGGAATTATGAGAATCAGTTCTTCGACTAGCAAAAATTCTCGTTTGAATTCTCACAATCGAGGAATTTACCACGTTACTTATCGAAATTAAGTAAGCTTTAAATATTCGCCTCCTGTGTTCATCATTATCAAATACAGAACAGCAACTTACACCTTCGCTCTTTATTTTGCATCGTGTTATACGTCAAGTATAATTGATGAGAATGATTTGCCACCAAATAATCGATTGTATGTGGTTCTCAAAATCATTTTAAACTTTTCGCATCATTAGCAGCGGGAATTTCTCGTAAATTTACAAATTTACAAACACAGGCAAAGTGGTAGCAACCACAACAAAATTTGGGAGAACATATGAAATTTTGGGTTATTCTGGATAATACTCGTAGCCAGATACCTTGATTAAAATTTTCCAAGAGCAAGCTATTTTAATCCCCCAAGACAAGAATATCTATTGGGTAACTTTAGTATTGCTCACCACCTAAATAGTGGCGTCGGAAATTTTATTAAACAATTGATCGTGCTGTTTTGCCAAAATTATACGACAGTAGAACCATCTTTTGGCAAACATTATTTTTAAAATAAATTAGCTAGTTGACGCTAGATGTATCTTAAGTATGTTGATTATATTTAACAATATTTATGTATTTATACGATTAAGAAGTTTATAACAAAAATTTTAAATTTTACATAGCTAAAATTAAAAACTGAGATAAATTTTAATAAAAATTCAATTTCTCTATTTTCAGAAAAGGAAAATATTTCGATGGTACAGTGGCGAATTATTCGCTTCCGATGCATATTTAGGTCGTGTCAGTTTAGTCGATAACAATCCAGAATTTGGCAAAGCCTCAATGAATTTAACTGCCATTCGTGAATCAGACGTCGGATGGTACGAGTGTCGTCTAATATTTCCAAATCGAACACCATCAACAAATAAAAATGGTACATGGTTTCATCTGTCGATCGATGGTGGAGCCCTTATTAGAATTCCGCCTATAAACTCGACGGTGTTAGAAGGTGAAAAGGTGGTGCTACAATGTGTTATGAAATATCCAGATGTTTCGCGTGCAAATTGGTATAAAGATGGCGCGAATATATTAAATATGAATGATTTGTCGAATCGGGCTTTTATTGATATTGATGGCAGTTTAGTTATTACCACAACGATTATGAGCGATTTAGGGGAATACGAATGTATCGTTATAAGTTCAATGGAGGAGCAACAGTCGGCCAAAGCTTACCTAAACGTTCAATGTAAGTGTTACAGAAGTGCACTTGTTTGGTTCGAGAACATTTTAATTCAGGTTTCTTATTTATTACAGATAAAGCAAAAGTGGTGTATGCTCCCCCTGAAGTATTTTTTTCGGTCGGAAAACCGGGCGTTCTGAATTGCCATTTCCGAGCCAATCCGCCATTGGAAACATTACGTTGGGAGAAAGACGGATTTTTATATGAGGCCAGTAATGTTCCTGGCGTTTATTTACAACGTAATGGAAGCCTATTTTTCTCAAATGTACAAGACTCACATGCTGGTGCCTACGCATGTATTCCCACAAATGCTTTAGGATCAGATGGCCCATCGCCCCTAATTCGGGTTATAGTACAGCATCCGCCATGGTTTACAGTGAAACCAAAATCATCGTATTTTGCACACCTGGGCGATCCAGTAAATTTTCATTGCGATGCAACAGATAAAAGCCCGAAACATCGATTGCTTATTACATGGTCAAAACGGGATGGTACTCTACTGCCTTATGACAGGATTGTACAAGATGGAGGAAATATTACAATTGATAATGTGACTTCATCAGATCGCGGTATTTATGTGTGCCAAGCACAAAATGAGGCGGCCACAATTTTAGTTGAAACTGAATTAATCATTGCTAATGTTCCACCTCATCCACCATACAATCTAACAGCTGTTAGTAATGATACATCGATAACTGTCCGATGGACTCCAGGTACAAATTCATTTTCATTCGACCATGTACTTTGGTATCGACTAATAGATTCACAAGAATGGCGAACGGTAAAAGCACAACATCGATCGAATACCGAAGCAACAGTTTTGCACCTACAACCCGGACGAGAGTATGAATTAATGGTGCTGAGTAAAAATTATCGGGATGATGGACTTTTCAGTCGTCGAATTCGATTTTACACAAAACGTATAACAAAATATGTCTTATGAGTGTGATATGTTTACGTACTAATCGATTGTTTCCTTTGTAGCGAATAATTTTAGCGACCCAGAGCAAATGAGAGAAGTTCAAGGTTTCGAATCATTTACACAAGTGGGACCACCTCGTAATGTAACGGTTGAAGAAATTGATGAAGGTTATTTAGTAAAATGGGTCTCACCCATTTATGGCCAAGATTCCTTAAAAGTGTTCTACCTTCGTTGGTACCTGGAACCGGAACACAAATTAATCGGAGTCGCCGAAACGTCCGGTAATTATCACGTTGTGAACAATCTCGAAGAGGATGAAGTGTACACATTTCAAGCGTTTGCGGTTGCCATGGATAATTACGAGGCTCCCAGTGAACCATTGGAGTACTATATACCACCGATGAAACGTAAAAAAGTGATAGCCATTGGAACAATAATGGGATTATTGTTTATCATTATCGCCGTTACGGTATTTTTAATATCGAAACGTAAATGGTTTTCGACATATCGGTCAACCAAAGATACTAATATCAAAAATTAATTAGGCGTTGATTTGTTATAATTAAATAATACCGTTATTTCTAATTTTATATTTGCTGAAGAGCATTTCCAATTTTGTCGGATGGTTTAATATTTCAGATGTTGTTTGATATAAACTGTTGAATTAAAAATCAAAAACCAAAAAAATTACAAAAATTACAAAAAGAAAGGTATTTATTTTTAGTTTTGTCAATCTGTCATGCGTTTAAGAAACCGTTTAGACGGGAGGTTTGTATTTAACGAAAATGGAAAAACAGTTTTAATACAAACAATTTTGACAAGCAGGTATTTGTATTGTAAATAACCCATTTGAAGTAAATAATAAACTGAATATGTTAAATTAAGGCCATTTTACGAGCAGTGTGAGTTATGATTAACGGTATTCAATTAAAATGAATCAAAACACCAATTATTTAAATTTTTTAAATGTAAATCTAGATTTAGATTTGCAGTGGTTGGTGTACCGACTAAATTTCTTAGTTTTGTACCTTTGTTGAAGATGGCACCACATTTTCACATTTTGTAATTAATTCTTTATCAATGTTTTACATGTAAATACTGAAGTAAATCAGGAAATTTAATTCACGTGCACAACATTAGAAATTTTTCCGATTAATTATAAGGTAAATCGTATTGTGTGTTCTCTCGAAGAGATCTCTAATTTTGGGCCAAAGATTAGAATACACAGATAATTCATTGAAAACATATTTTTTATCCAATGTAAATAACGAATTTCAAGGAACCTCTTTTCTGGTAGAAGTGTTTGACTGCAGTTACATTCTTTGTGGCGTGTAGAGTACATGTTATACGAATAATCTCCACCAATCGAAACGTCCTGAGAGTCATTGATCCCAGTTTCGATGGTTTTATCTTTGGTTTTAACTATATCGTTCCGTCTCGGTTATAAAGTAGCATATATCGTAAAACTTACCAGTTGGATTAGCTTTTCGGAAAATACGTAATTACTGCCTAATCCCTTGATGGTTTGATGCCCCGGCCTCGCACTTTCGTTTATTATAACACACAAACGATAATTTCGGCGTTCGTCGCTTGTTGGTCTTCAGCCTGCAAATCTTTGAAATTCTGTGTTAAGGTTATTTTATTTGTGGAACATTGTTTTATATTTATTGTGTAACTTTTCCCCCCATTGCTCCCTTTTCCACTTGATTCTCTGATTGTATAACATTTCCAGGCTCCCTGAATTAAAAAAAGCTGAAATTTAAAAAGTGGACTTAATAATGGTGTTTTTACATGAAAAAATGTGACCTTTTTTAAGTCATACTTTTAACAAATTTTCTGACTTAACAAAGGTGTTTTACAAAAACAAATTTAATTTCAAAATGATACAAGAAAGGCATATTTTATGTCATTTTACAAATATATGTTTTAATTCATTTTCAAAATGGCTTAAAAAAGGCATATTTTATTTCACATTATAAACATAAAATTTACACTTGTTTTTAATACACATAGAAATGCCTGCGTAATTTCACGTTATAAAATGGTTTCTTGTTAGAGTTTTTTGTTGTATTGTAGAGAAAGATAAAAAACATGCATTTCATAAATTTCATTTGTGAATTATTATTTGTGTATTAATTATGAATTAAAATGTGCATTTCTTAATTTATTTTGAAATTTGCAATTGTTTTTTGCACATTTTCATTAATGAAAGCACCATTTGAACATTTTTAATTGCTTTAATTTTCATATTACAGAAAACCCCGATTATCCAGCATCCAATTAACCGGAAAACTCAGTTAACCGGAATTTTAATTTTAAGATATATTTTTTTTTTGCTTTTTTCTCTTTCTTTTCTCTTTCATATGCATTTTTGAATTCATTTGAAATTTGCAATTGTTTTTAGCACATTTTCATTAATGAAAGCATTAGTTGAAAATTTTGAATGGCTTTAATTTTCTTACTACAGTAAAAGCCCGATTATCCGGCATCCAATTAACCGGAACACTCAGTCAAATGGAATTTTATTTTTTAGGTTTTTTTTTTGTTTTTTTCTTTTTCATATGCATATTGTAATTTATTTTGAAATTTGCAATTGTTTCTTGCACATTTTCACTATTGAAAGCATTAGTTGAAAATTTGGAATGGCTTTAATTTTCTTATAGTAAAAGCCCGATTATCCGGCATTCAATTAACCAGAACACTCAGTCAACCGGAACACTCAATCTCTTGAAAAAAAAACAAAAAACCTAAAACTTAAAATTCAGGTTAACTGAGTGTTTCGGTTAATTGGATGCCGATAATTGGGCTTTTACTGTAATATGAAAATTAAAGCCATTTAAAATTTTCAATTCATGCTTTCATTACTGAAACTGTGCAAAAACCATTTGCATATTTCATAATGAATTACAAAATGCACATGAAAGAGAAAAAATAGAGAAAAAGCAAAAAAAAAATACTAAAAATGAATTTTCCGGTTGACGTAGTGTTCCGATTAATTGGATGCAGGATAATCGGGCTTTTACTGTAATATGAACATTAAAGCCATTCATAATTTTCAACTAATGCTTTCATTTCAAAATTAATTAAAAAATGCATATAAAAGAGAAAAAATAGTGAAAAAAGTAAACAAAATCCTAAAAATTAAAATTCCGGTTAACTGAGACGTTCCGGTTAATTGGATGCCGAATAATCGGGCTTTTATCGCCACTTATAAACACACTTCTTAAATCATTTTCAAAATGACATATGATATGCATTATAAAGTCAGCTTTTTTATTTCATTTTCATTACATATTTTAAGTCAATTTTAAAATGAAATAAAAATGCTGGTTTTAAGTCTGAAAAAACGCAATTTTTAAGTCAGCTGTTTTTAATTCGGGGAGCCGCAATTCCATTTTCGCTTGATCAATTTGGTTTGCTCTCTCATACATTGGCTTCATATGTAGCTTCAACAATTGAACGCTCTACCATATCTTTAATTTTCATCCCTTCTTTCAATTTACTAGATTGATTAAAATTAATTGTGCAATCAAAACTTTCAGATAATCTAGGAACTATTTCCACAATCTTCCAGATAATCTAGGAACTAAATCTGTTATCAGGTGCCGAGTTTTTAGTTTTTCAAGTTTCTTATACAGTTCCTGGCTTCCAGCGGTACAACCTTGCAAATTACGGTAAATCTTAACACTCGTTCTACGTCGGGACCATGCGCGAGGAGATGATGTGCCATACTTGTAGCAAATTTTAAACCCGTGCGGATCAAACCAACTATTTTTTGTCACGAACCGTTATAATTGCGATTAAATCCTCCTAGTCCAAAAGTTTCTCAGTCATCAGTTCATCGATATAAGCGGGTTCCATGCTCTCAAAGCCTACACCACCATTTGTGTGATAGAGTTATAATTTCAGAGCACATAACTGATGTTTGTATTACAGATTTTTTTCTGTTGACACATTCTGGTCAAATTTTGCGCTAACTTGGATTAAGCATGTGGCTATAGGCTGACCCAATGGCTGAATCAAATATATGGTGTTAGGCGGCAAAAATAACAGTTGGATATTTGGATGATCTAGCACAGAATGGCTGGATGCATTATTGATGAGTAAAAGTGCTTTGAGTTCAAGACCCTTTTGTTCGAAATATTTCTTGACTTCTGGAACAAAGCATTCAAAGAACCATTTTTTTAATAAATTGGCCGTCATCCATACCTTTTTATTCGCCATCAAATGAACGGGAAGCCGTTTAATGGTCTGGCCTTTCGAAGCCCGAGACTTTAATGATCGGTTGATTAATAAATGTTATCACCAGATACGTTACTACCCAATAAAACAGTAGCTCGATATTTGGCTGCTTTAAAACCACCAGCAGATTTTTCTGATTTTGATATATAGGTTCTGAGTGGCCTTTTTTCTCCAAAATAATCCCGTAAAAATTTGATCTTGAGTCTAACCGCCATCTTCAATTATTTGCACTATAGTTTCTCCGGACAGTTTTTTGCAGCATTCTCATCTCCAGACCTTTTATCTTTATATTGTAAAATGCGTATCTTTTTATGAAGCCTGTCGCCATCCCTCACTTGCATTAAATGTCGGTTTCTTAGTTGCCTGAATACCTGTTGATGGCTCCATTTCCTGCATATGTTCGTGTATTCTAAGTGCTTTTTATTTTATAAGTTTTCCATCTATAGGTATTTTTTTCTATAGTAAATCCACACTACTAAAAGTTTTTCCATTTTCTCCAACAGTGCCTTTCGACCGATGTTTTCTAGCTAGGTTTCGTTCCCGAAATTACTGACTGTTGAATGGATTTCTCATTTTTTCTAATCGTTCTGATACTTGATTCATTTAAACCAAAAATTGTGGCAACAGATGTGGGACCTCCCTTCGCCTCTCTTTAGATCGTCTAAGATTTTTATTTTGGTTTCTTAAGAAATAGCTTGTCTCTTCGAAATATTTTTTGGACATGTTATAATTCGGTTACTCTAACAAAGAATTAAATTAAAATTGATTTAAAAACTTTTCTAAGCCGAATATGTAGAACATTACCTTAATTAATTTATAATCTTTAGTTATCTGTGGTTTAAACTTAACAAATAATCACAATTCATAATTAACATATTTGCATCCCACGAACTGAACTCTTTGAGCAAAGAGCGTAACCAATGAACGCAATGACAAATAGAAGCAAAAAGGCAGAAGATATAAAAAAAATGTAAAATATATTATTAATTCGGGTATCAAAAGTTAATTCGGGTTCCTCAAAAGTTACAGGATATTTCATTAATTTAGTTTCGAAAAATTCGGACTTTTTGGAAAATTATACCAAATTACACCCCCCTATCCCCTTAAGATTTGCTTCAAATTTTGTTTGGGCTTACCTAGGCCTATGACCTTTCTAATAAGCATAGTGGAATTGATAGTAAAGTGGGTTCCTCAAAAGTTACAGAACATTTCATTAATTTAGTTTCGAAAATTTTGGAGTTTCTGGAACATTATACCAAATTACACCCCCCATCCCCTTCAGACTTGCTCAAAATTTCGCGTGGGTTTACCTAGGCCTATGACCTTTCTAATAAGCATAGTGGAATAGATAGTAAAGTGGGTTTCTCAAAAGTTACAGGACATTTCATTAATTTAGTTTCGAAAAATTCGGACTTTCTGGTACATTATACCAAATTACACCCCCTATTAGACTTGCTCAAAATTTCAGAGATTAGGATTATGATCTAACCAATAAATATATTATAAATATATAAAGTAATGTATCTTTCGGCTATAATTTATTTTTTCGGCTGGGATAGCAAAAACAATAGCTGCATTACCATCTTTCGGTTGGTATAGCAAAGACACTATCTGCATTATCTATCGGCTGGAAACTTTCGGCTAACTTTAACAGTATCAGTTTTGCAACGGTCAACGATCGAATTTTTGAGCAATTTGGAGCTTCAAATTGAAATCCGCGCAAACATTCTGTGCAATGGTGATCAAATAAATTTTAGGCCAATAAAAAATTCTTGTTTTTCTTCAAATTTGGACTTGCTGTTTTTAGACGAAAAAATCAAAAAAATGTCTGTGCTCAAATGTTGAAAATGTTGATCAATTATGAAATGTTATGAATTTTTGAATGAATAAGGGTTTAAATTTTCTTAAAACATTGCTCTCGCTGCATCAACGAACTTTTAACAATATCTAGCTTCAAAACGAAATCCATCCTTTGTATAACCAGTTTGCTCATAATTTCTTCTTAAACACAACATTCTAAGCAACGATGATCAACTCCAATGAAATTCAGGCGAATACAAAATTCTTGTTTTTCTTCAAATTTAGCAAAGCTAACACCCACTTGCCGTTTTTCTAGGTGAAAAACTTCAAATAAATTTGGTGCTCAAATGTTGAAAATTTTGATCATTTATAAAATGCTAAGAAATTATGAATGAATCGTAGTTTAAATTTGATTAAAACATTGCCCAGTTTCGCTGTAAGCCACGATCGAACTTTTGAGCAATTTCCAGCTTTAAATCGAAATCCTACGCCCTCGATTTGCTAATAAATTTCTTCTTAAACACAACATTCTAGATAACGATAATTAACTCCAATGAATTTCGAGCGAATAAAAAATTCTTGTTTTTCTTCAAATTTAGCAACGCTAATCCCATGCAGTTTTCTAGGCGAAAGGTATCAAAAAAATATTGGTGCTCAAATGTTGAAAATTTTGATCAATTGTGGAAGGTAATGAAGTTTTGATTGAGTGAGAGTTTAAATTTGATTAAAACGTTGACCAGATTCGCTGTAATCAACGATCGAACTTTTGTGCAATTTCCAGCTTTAAATCGAAATCCGTGCTTTCTATAACCAATTTGCCCATGAATTCTCCTTAAACACAACATTCTGTATTTCAAGTGAATAAAAAATCCTTATTTTTCTTCAAATTTAGCAACTTGCCCTTTTTCTAGGCCAATTAAAAAAATGTTGGTGCTCAAAATTTCGATCAATTATGAAATGGTATGAAGTTTTGAATGAATCAGGCTTTAAATTTGATTAAAACATTGCCCAGTTCCTGGCAATGGTTGACGAAATTTAAACGGACCTCTTTCCAAAATTAAATAACCATTCACAATTGGTACAATACGCCAATAATTGGAGCAATATTTTTTTTTGTATTTGTCCGGCGAGAAAACAGCAAGGAGTGGTTGGTATACCTTGCTTAATTTGTAAAAATTAACTGAAATTTTTTTCTACAGGAATTAGACGGCATATAGATCATATACTCAGATTGTCAGCTTGATAAAGTAATTATGTATGAGTTGTGCGATTTTCATATTATTATGTATCGACCGCTTAAATCTTCAATCGTCGACTAAATTTTCACAAATTTATTAAGCAGTAGTACCCCATCCTATTTTTTCGCCGGAAAAATACAAAAAAAATATTGCTCCAATTCTTGGAGTATTGTACCAGTTGTGAATGGTTATTGAATTTTGAATAAAACTTCGTTGAAGTTTTACTTCGTATAATCGACGATTGAAGTTTTAATATTTTCGTGTATGATGAAATTTCATACTTCCGATAGTATGTGGATTTCGCACTCCCCATTCATAATTTGCACATAATTTGTTAGTTAGGATGACAGTCTGAATTCAGGAAACTATATACTGTCTAGTTTCGGCAGAAAAAAATTAATTTTACAAATTTATCAAGGAATTGCAGGCAATGCTGGAACAAACAGAAAGAAGAGAGAGAAAAGGTTTCGGTGAATCGGTGGTGCGCTGAGAAGCTAGCAAATGAACACCTTATATAACTTCATTCCTCATCTTTGGTTAATAAGCACACATGTTGATCATCAGTGGGACTTCTGTGGAACACTTTGTAACTTGCAGTGTATTTGATGTAATGCAAATATTTAACAGCGGAGGATATACCTTGTTAAAGTTAGCCGAAAGTTGCCAGCCGAAAGATAATGCAAATAGTGTCTTGACTATTTTTAAACTCTTTTTATACTCTCGCTCCTATCGATTTTTAAAGTCCTATAAACTGAAATAATTTCTCCTTCACGTGAATGATTTAACCCGATCCTAAATGCTCCTAAATTCGAGTTCATAACTGATTTTTGCTGTATTCAAGACACTATCTGCATTATCTTTCGGCTGGAAACTTTCGGCTAACTTTAACAGTATGGAGGATATGGGGTTCTAATTAGGTATGGGAGCTCAGGTGAATTTCTTTTGAATATACGTTTTAATTAAAAAATGCATAATAAAAAACTACGATTGAACTTTATACCATACAATCATAACATAAAAGTTCGATATTGTTGCAAAATTATAATGAAAAGCCCCTTCAAAAGATTAATAATTCAAGTAAAGGATTCTAAACGGCTCGATAACAACCATTATGATTGTTATGACTACAAATGATGTCGGAACACTCTTTTTTGTTTAACCCTTTCCAACCAATTTAGACAATGTAATCCCAGTACAACTTTGTCCAGCTCTAAAAATTTTATTTTGAATTGCAATTGGTATTAGATGTTTCGGTGTTTCGGTTATTTGCAAATACAGTAGGCTCGCGATAACATGAAGGCCGTATACCGTGAACTCCGGGTAACGTGAACACTACTCGGTAACGTGAACAATTAGAAAGCGTGATAACGTGAATTAAATTTTGTACACTCTCTGTACACATTTGGGGATTTCCAGTGCTTTTTTTTTTGCATAATTTGAATCAAGTTAAGTAGAAAATCGGCTTAAGCGACTCGGGGATTCAAAATTTGTCCTTTTTCAAAATATTGAACCGAGCTAACCCGTTAATATTGCCGTCGTCCTTTATAACGCCACACAAAACACTGTAGAAAATTCGAGCAAACTTTCGAAATTCCTGTTAGGCCTGTTAACAGACATAAAGATCATATAAAGATTAATTCGTTGCAACGTTTTTTAGTATTAAAGTGTTTGTGTTTGAACAAGTAGCAGTAAGAGAAAATAGTTTGTGTGATAAACTAGTGTGTTTTACAAAAATAACATTTTAACATTAAATGAAAAATATGAAATTATTGAAGAATTTCGTAAAGGAGCAAGTGTTACAAATTTCTCCAAAAAGTATAATGTTGCAAAAAAATATAAAGCCTACTATTTGTGCAATTAATAAAAAAGTGATGAAATTTTAAACGCGGTGAACAACACCTTTATGGGGCCTGGTAAAATAAGAACCCTTAAAATGTCAGGATCTCTCCTAAAACGGAGAAGAAATTATTCAACATTCGTTGATTTTTTGAGCAGCGCCTTAAAAATGTCCCTGTAAGTGGCGATTTACTCAAAGAAAAAGCTAAACTTTTACATTGAAGTAGAAAATAAAAACACTTTCCATGCAAGTGATGGGTGGCTACAACGTTTTAAAATTCGGTTTGGTGTGCGCTTGCTTAAAATTACTGAAGAGAAGTTGTCCTCTAAACCTGAACATTTGAAAGAAAATTGCAAGCCAAAATAATCGAACTTGGTCCTGCATAATATAAGCATCCAAAAATACGTGGATGACAGCTGCAATATTTATAGACGCAATGAGTACAAAGGGCCGAATGTCGAAATGCCGAATGTGTCGAAGGGCCGAATAGGTCGAAGGGCTGAATATCGAAGGGCCGAATGTCGAAGGGCCGAATGTGTCGAAGGGCCGAATGTATCGAAGGGCCGAATGTCAAAGGGCCAAATGGGTCGAAGGGCCGAATGTGTCGAAGGGCCGAATGGGTCGAGGAGTCGATTTTTTTTATCTTTAGAAATATAATTTTTTAAATAAAAAATTTTTTTAATTTTTAATTTTCCAAAAATTTTGGAAAATCACCATGTTTTCCTGGAAAATTTTCAGTTTTTCCAAAAATATTTTTTTGATTTTTTCGTCAAAAATTAGAAATCTGCCGTTTTTATTTATCAAATCTTATTTTTTTTACTGCCATGAAACGGGTAACAAATTACATTTTTGCGTTATTTTAATAAAACTTTTTGATTTTCCGGAAAATTTTTCCCGAAATTTTTATTTTTTCAATATTTTGTTTAGTTTTATTTATTTTTATTAATAATAATTGCTTCGTCAGCCTTGCAGACACAGATCAAAGAGTTTTTATCGCTTCTTCTGATAGTGCCACAAATATTAAAAAAATCAACTTTTGTAAATATAAAACTTTCTTTTAATTAAATTTTAATTCGTTGTACACCTTAGAGGATGGGGGCTGCCGAAACCCCCACTTTTCCAGAATTTTTACAATTCTTCAAGTGGCAAATTTTATTTATAATTTTAAACTAAGTAAAAAATAATAAAATTTTTATAGAAAAATTGCAAAATTTACAAAATTTGTTAAAATACAATGTTAATATCAAAATTTTGTAAAAAAAATTACACATTTCTACTATTTTGAATAAAATAAAATACGCAATTTGTCACCAAAAAAATGAAAAGGTTAAAATTTTCCCGGAAAATGTGATAATTTTCTCAAAATCTTTGGCTTGCACTTCCTAAAAACGATAGATGCACAATCCTACACAGAAATTTTTTAAAAAAAAGTTCATCTCACCCAAATTTTTTATCAAAAATGCCATTACATATTTTGATTTTTTACCCACACAATTGTGTGGATTGGACTTAAATAGTGCCAATTTTTGTTTGAAAAAGGGATATGTAAAAATAATAAAAAAATAATTAAATTAAATAAAAAAGTAAAACAAAAATTTATTTCTACAAACAAAAAAAAATAAAACAAATTCGGCCCTTCGACCCCATTCGGCCCTTCGACATTCGGCCCTTCGACACTTTGATATCATACCTTACTTCTAGACTGTTTTAAGCCTGAATTAAATAAGAACATAATCTTTCGTTTGGGTGTACTACGAAACACCTGTTTTCAAAATCCCGGTTTCAAAGTCCCGGTTTTCAAAATCTTGGTTTTTAAAATTTTGGTTTTTTAAATCCCGGTTTTCAAAATTCCGGTTTTCTTTTCTTCTAGCTCTAAAGTCTTGATTTTGAAAAAAAATACTTTTTATTAATTCGCGCCGGCCGGACTAATAATATTTTAATATAAAATTAAGATATCTTGACCAAAAATTTACTAGAAAAAACCAAGGCTGCGAAGTTAGAGGCGGGAGTCGGTTTCGTGGACTCAATAAAATAAGTGATTTTTGAAATATTGTTTAACATTTAATAATGTTTTATTCCTTTTTGACTTTTGTAACTCTGCTATTTGTTTTCAAATATTATTGATTATCGGGGCGGAAGTCGAATATCAAAATTCCACGTATCATCAGTGATACATTTTGGTGAAGGAAAATTTTATCAAGCAAATTCATTAATATTTGATAAAAAAAATTACGAAATATTCCTTAAAACAAATTAAAAAAATTATATTTCCAAAAACGAAAAGTAACTCCTTGGATAATTGCAATTCAAAACTGTTTTTTTGATACAGTTCTAGAATACGGTCGATAAGGATGGAACTTTACCATTTCTTTACTGATTAAGTTAAAATTCCCTTACTTGTAGAATTTTAACTTAATCAGTAATGGAATTCTAAAATGATTTTTTTGCTAAAGCTCTAGAATATGACCATTAGTGACAAAACTTGGCTATATCTTGACAGATTATGATAAAATTCAACATGTATGATAGAAATAAGATTATAAAATGATTTTTTGACTAAGTTCTGAAATATATCGCCCTTTTGTCCAGATACGCAGAGCTTTATCAAAAAATCATGTAATAATCCCGTTTCCATCGCACGTGACGAATTTCAACATAATAGATTCAGAAATAGCCAGGTTTCATCCCTATCCGCCTTATTCCAGAACTTTAACAAAAACGCATTCTTTGGATTCCATTTAGGACCTCCCGTATGTCGAATTTCAACTAAATCTGTTTAAAAATGGCCTAGTCCCATAGCGATGGCTATATTTCAGAACTTTATCAAAAAATCATTTTAGAAATCCATTTCAATCACACGTGTAGAATTTCAACAAACCCGGTTTAGAAATGGCCTAGTTCCATCTCTATTGACCGCTTTATCGAAAAACCATTTTAGAATTCCGTTTCCATCAGACGTATCGAATTTCAAGAAAATCTGTTAAGAAATAGCCAAATTATTATTAAACATTTTCTAGAACTTTATCGCAAACTCATTTTTGAAATTTGTCAAAAAATCATTTAAAAGTCCCATTTTCTCACATGTCAAATTTTAAAAATTCGAACCGAGATTTCCTAAAAATCTTGATTCATGTTATGTACGTTATGTACTGTATTTTGAAAAGCATTCCATTTACAGCTTAAAAATATTTTGAATTAAATTTGCAACAAAATTAGTCCCTCCCTTGAGGTCTCTAAAACGTAAGGGGAAACGGTACACTGGTGGAAAGTCGCTGGCGTCGCTGTCGATCATAATTTGACCATAATTTGAAAATGACAGACTTTAGCAACCAACTTTATGTTTGGTGCCTATACTACGATGTCACTTAACTTAAAGATTAATTTTTCATTGAACCTTTCCGTTTGTCCATGCTTTAACCGGTCGCTCAACCCCATACAGAGGTATCGTATATTATTACAGCTGCTGTTATCTGATTCTGTCTAACCAAATTCAATATTTTTATGTACCTAAATAAATTCTCGATAAAATATTTATTAAATTCATTTAAATTGTAATATGTATTATTGAGTAACGGTAACCGTAAAAAAATAGTCAAACGAATAAATTTAAGATAAAAAATTCCCTTGAACTCGTTGTTTTCATTCATGCTTCATCATCTTATTTGTTTAAATATGCCGTTTTAATGCAAATCAAAGTGAATTTTATTTGTTCCAAATGGAAATTTTTCTTATGCGACTTTATTATGCAGTCAACGAGACCGCAAACAATTTTTACTTCATAAAATTTTCATATATTAATACAACAGGTAAAATGATTATCTTATCGGAACAAGGATACATTGTATGGTCTTATCATTCATTATTCACTATATTCGATTAATTTTATTATTATTGTGGGAAAAAATATAAATATTATGTGGAAAATACCTCGTAGTGAATTCTTGAGTAATCTGCGACAAGTGAATTTCTTAGTACATACGAACTTTTATCTTATGGAATTCAGATTGTAACATAATTACGGGTATATGTTCTATATTGTAAATACCTTTCAGAAGGATTAGGATTCTTAACGACCCTATTAAAGTTAGTCGATAGTTTCCAGCCGAAAGATAATGCAGATAGTGTCTTGACTATTTTTAAACTCTCTTTATACTCTCGCTCCTATCGATTTTTAAATTCCTATAAACTGAAATAATTTCTCCTTCACCCGAATGATGTAACCCGATCCTAAATTCTCCTAAATTCGAGTTCATAACTGATTTTTGCTGTATTCAAGACACTATCTGCATTATCTTTCGGCTGGAAACTTTCGGCTAACTTTAACAGTATTTCTTAACGACCGTTATATTCTATAACGGTTACAGATAAGATATGTGCCATCGCAAAATTTTTTGTTTAGGTACATACCCTTCATCACCTCCTAAATTTATTGTACTTATTTAAGCGTCAACCAGTATAAATGTGATCGCTCAGCCGCAACCAGAACAAAGAAATCCGGAGGAAGAGTTGTTTCGGCCATTGATTCATCACTTGGCAATACTGAATTTTAAATAACTTCACCTGCAATGTGTAAACATTTACGTGGGAAGAATATGTATCTATAGTTACATAACTTACATCCCCTTCATTCTGGAAGCGTCGAACGGTGTACAAAATGTTGTGATGCAATTAAATAAATTTATAACAGTACGAAACGCTCGGATATCATTGTTGCACTTGGGGATTTCAATCTACCATATATCTAGTGGGCCCATGATAATGAAAACAATTGTGTTTAACCACCCAATGTAACCCTAGAAGCTAAGTGTTTATTGATTTTCACAAGTGAACTAAATAGCTTTAATATATCTCACTGTTTAGCACCATTTGTCTTAAATGATGTGCATCACAAGCCAGTGGAAATTCGACATCCAGGAGCTAAAACAGAATAACAATTGCCATACCAAAAACACTGATTCAGAAATACGAATGCAAATGATTTCAATCAATATATTGAAAGCATCGATTGGCAAGAAGAAATAACATCTGGTAATATCGACGCAAATCAACGATAAATTTTGCGATATCATATTTTACGGGTTTGAAAGAACTGTTCCGCTAACAATAAGGAATTAAAACAATAAGCCATCTTGGTAGAATGATCGCCTAATGAAATGAAGAAGAGTAAGGTACGTTTCTACCCAAGGTTACCACCAATAACAAATGTTAACAAAAGGATTTTTTTTTTTCATGATAGCCTAATTCCATACGAGGTTTTTGGTATTTGGTAATTTTTTCAAGGCCAACTAGTCGTAATAGATAATGTATATGTATGTAAAAACAAAATTTACAAAAAATCATCCGTGTATACACAAAACTCCAATTTTTTTTTGTTTTATTCTGCTCTCACGAAAATAAAATTAAAACTAAAATCTGCAAGTCAAAAATGTCCTTGAAATATTTTTTATTTCATTTATGTTTGTGTTAGTGTGGTTGCACAGACAATTTGTTTAAGTTGCAATTAAAACCTGTATCATAGGTAAACGGAGAAAGAAACATAGAAAGATACGGTTTTTTCGCGTGTGCCATCAGCCATAGTGTTACTATTAATATTTTCATGTATTAGAAAAATTTTAACGTTGCATGGCAAAGCTGTTTTCTCATAACCACAAAATTATTGATGTAATAAAAATTAAGTAATATAAAAATGGATTCAGATTATGAAACTGATGTGTGTACGGCCGCAATTGCAACTGTCATCTGTTGTAAAGCAAGCGAGTTGATGAAGAAGCAGAAAAGAAACAGCCCTAGATGATGGGTTCGACCTATATTCAGCGAAGCAGCCAGACATAATTATGAGGATCATAATTTGCTTGATGAAATGGATCTAATTGACCATAAATTCTTTTTTAATTATACCAGAATGTCTCCAGCGTCATTTGACAAGCTGCTAAAGTTAATTGGTCCCATAACTTCAAGACAAAATACCAATTATCGAACCTGCATTAATCCTTCCACCAGACTGGCGCTAACTTTAAGGTGAGCAATTAATAATAAGTGTCCAATTAATAGCAATTCACGAATGTCTCCGTAATACAGAGTTAACGTTGTTCACGAAAAGTGAGTGCAGAAGGTTTTAAAAAGCAGTGGAATATCCAAATAAAGGTATGTACATATTTTGGGTGACGGTCTCTTTATCGTAAACAATTTATCGTGTTTCAATTTAACGTGAACATTTAATCGTAGAACAGTTTATCGTGGACACAATTTACCGTGGACACAATTTATCGTGGGACAATTTATCGTAGAACAGTTTTTCGTGGACAATTTATCGTAGAAAGGTTTAATGCGTGGTATCAAAAAATTAGTGGGATTCTTTAATGATCTTTGGAAGAAGTTCTGGAATATTGCCATGTGGGACGGAACTCGGTAGTTTCTTAACTGATTATGATGGGATTGGGTATGTTGGATGGAAATGGGATTATTGAATGATTTTGGGAAGAAGTTCTGGAATATTGCCATGTGGGACGGAACTCGGTAGTTTCTTAACCGATTATGATGGGATTGGGTATGTTGGATGGAAATGGGATTATTGAATGATTTTTAGAAGAAGTTCTGGAATATGGCCATGTGGGACGGAACTCGGTAGTTTCTTAACCGATTATGATGGGATTGGGTATGTTAAATGGAAATGGGATTGTTGGATGATTTTTTGAAGAAGTTCTGAAATATGGCCATGTGGGACGGAACTCGGTAGTTTCTTAACCAATTATGATGGGATTGGGTAATTTGGATGGAAATGGGATTATTGAATGATTTTTGGAAGAAGTTCTGGAATATGGCCATGTGGGACGGAACTCGGTAGTTTCTTAACCGATTATGATGGGATTGAGTATGTTGGGTGGAAATAAGATTACTGAATGATTTTTGGAAGAAGTTCTGGAATATTGCCATGTGGGACGGAACTCGGTAGTTTCTTAGCCGATTATGATGGGATTGGGTATGTTGGATGGAAATGGGATTACTGAATGATTTTTGGAAGAAGTTCTGGAATATTGCCATGTGGGACGGAACTCGGTAGTTTCTTAACCGATTATGATGGGATTGGGTATGTTGGATGGAAATGAGATTATTGAATGATTTTTGGAAGAAGTTCTGGAATATGGCTATGTGGGACGGAACTCGGTAGCTTCTGAAGAGGAAACATCGCTTCATCACTAAAAAAAATATTGCCCTACTACTCTTGTCGATCAAGAAATATTTGGTCATCATGAATACGACCTGGAGACTGGAGAAAACATAGAGAATTACAATCAATTTCTAGGCGGGGCAGCTACATGCATCTTCAACTGCCATGCAGGTTATAAATGAGCTCACAGAGCATTTTATGACTGACGGATCGGTGCCGTGGCAATAATAATTATAATTGGCTTTGTATTTTAGTAAAAAAAATTAATTATTTTAATGTTACATGAAAATATTGGGAATATATTTTATTTATTTGGAATTTTTTCATTTATGTAAGATTGAGAACTGGGGCTGGGGTCAAATCCCGCAAAAATATTGCAACTTGGTCACCAAAACGTTGATGCATGTCTGATGATGGAATTAATCGCTCTATATTGGTGATATTGTTCACTAGCGTATTTAGTGGCTCCAAAAACTCACTTGTCGCTCTTGTTTGGGTCACAGATCGAGTATTTCTCGCCCGTTCTACCGGTTGGAAATCTGGCGATTCCATAAATTAATTAAATATACTTGAATGTTGAATATATAATTAAGTAGTCTAGTTACTTGGAAGAGGTGTAATAACTGGAAGAGGTGAAAGTGAATTTTCTGCTGATTGTACTGCTCAAACTACTTTTAGGTTTGAAATATTATATGTTTTATTAACAAACATGTATGAAGCCATAATTCGGTAATACATAAGCTCACTTCACTAGCACACTATCCAGACATTGCAGTTTATTAAAGCATATTTAGCAAACCCCCCGATTCTGACGATAAGACTACTAAGACTATCTTAGCTAAGACTTTCTTGTAAAGAATTTTTTTAAGACTAAAGTCTTCATTGAAATTCTGAAGACAGTAGTCTTAAATAATATATTAGAAACTCTCCAAAGACTTTTGTAGAGCTGTTGAAACCAAATTTTTACGATATTGTTTCAAATTTATGAACGAAAAGCGACAGTTCAATTCGAAATTGGTAAAAAACTCAAATTAAATTCAACAAAAGAAAATACGTCTGTGACTGTACGTTAGAATCGGGGGGTTAGTTTGGACCTTTTCTTTTGAATTTTTATACCTTGTGTACTGAGTTATTAAGTTCCTAAATTGGTGTCAAATTCTAAAGTTTGGAATTTTAAGTTCATTTTTTTGTATCCTCCATCCCATTTCTTATTTATTATGCCAGGTGTGCGCTGTTTTATTGGGAGGGTGTAATCAATTATAACTGGACAGTCAAACACACAATCCAGGAGTCTACTCTCAAATTCATATCTATTACAACTTAACATAGTTGTAATTTTTTTTCTTTGAAGAATTCCTCTTTTTTATTTGAATTTGATCGTCGTCTTTGTTACCTTCTAAATACTCTTCCTCCAAAAACTCAAATTCTTGAGTACTCTCATCGGCAATAACAAAAAATAAAAATATAAATTTTTAATAAATTGACAAAAACAAATATTTCAAATGTCAGTGTGGCTGTCCTTTAAATTTCATTCAAAAATTTTGTATTTTAGAGTGCGTGACTGAGAGCAATTTTTTCGATTAAATTAATCACTGACTCATATCATTCATTCAAAGGTGGTACTAGTATCTTTTAAATGTGCTGTGCCTCCGATTGTAAACTACATTGTAAACTAAACTAAATTATGACTTTTCATACGTCATATTAGCTGCGTTGCTTTCGCAAAGCCGCTTAGCTTTAATATTAGAGGCCAATTTTTGTTTCAGCAATATTTGTTTGTGAATTTCTAGTAACGGAGAATAATTGTTCATAGTTGGCATTCATGTCAGAAGTAATTATAATCTGAATCGGTTTTATGAAAATCGGTTTTTTTTTAGTTTTTATTTAAAGCCAACTCGACTTTAATTACTACTGATAAATACGCGCCAACTATGATGAACAATTATTTTCGTCACTGGAAATTCATAAACAAATATTGCTGAAACCAAAATTGGCCTCTAACATTAAAGCTAAGCGGCTTTGCGAAAGCAACGCAGCTAATATGACGTATGAAAGTCATAATTTAGATTAGTTTACAATTTAGTTTACAATCGGAGTCACAGCGTATTTAAAAGATTCTAGTACCACCTTTGAATGAATGATATGAGTCAGTCATTAATTTAATCGAAAAAATTGCCCTCAGTCACGCAGTCTAAAATATTAAAACTAAGCGGGATTTGCGAAAGCAACGCAGCTATTGTTTTCAACAACACCGGTTTGATATTATTTAAAATCAAGGAAATAGAAAAAATAAAACAAATACGGATATGGGACTCGTATTATTCATGAATGTGATTATAAATTACAATCGAAATTTAAGAATGAGAGTATTTCCTTTTAGACATTTTTACTCGTATGTATTCGATAAAGAAATAATTAAAACAAAAATGAAAATACCGACCAAATGGCACAGTGGTTAACGCTTTGGCATTTGGATCGGGAGGTACCGGGTTCGAATCATGATAGGGGCAGGATGCAAAGGGAAATTTCATCATCAGATTACGATCTGTGGTGAAATGTAACACATTTATGAGCCCTTGTCGGTGTGCAAACCCCATGGGCCGACCCATCTCCCATGCCAGTATAGATAGGCAGGTATGAAGCTATGCAACGTGCAGATGGTCTTAAATCGGCCCTATAAAGACGTAAAAGTATAGCTGCGGAAGAGCAGTGTGAGCCTTGAATCCCTAAACAGATCGCTAGTCAACAATAAAAAAATGAAAATGACAACAAAATAGTCAAGCAACCTAAGCAGGAGTCTAAATGGTAAAAACTGGTGGGTAATAGCATAACTACTCATTAATTTAGTTTAGTTCAGGCACACAGTCTTAGTACTAAAATGCAAAAAATACTTCGATTGTACCTAGGAAAATCTACGAACTATTCAAATGAATCGCTTTGTTAAATAACAAAGATAACCTACACTAAATCACACCTTGATAAAACAAGATTTAAGGAGATCAATTCCGAATTCGATAGTTATTTTATAACAGTCAATTTCTTAAATATTGAAGGTACAAATAAGCTTTGAGGTTTTTGTTTATAATTTCGAAGCTTTATTCAGAGAAATTGGTACAACGTATTTTATTCAAAGTATTTTCCATCGTTAGCTACGATTTTTTTCTATTTCTCAGGCAGCATACGGATTCCGCGTCGACTAAATTTCCCGTGTTTTGGGGCGATCCAAGAATCGACCCAATTTATGGCTTCTTCGTAAGCAATGAAATGCGGCTCGGCCAAGCTATGAGTCATCGACCGGAACAATTGGGAGTAGGAAGGAGCTTGATGGATACGGCGAGTGGGGTAGAACGAATCATGCAACATGTGGCCAACCTTTGTCGTGCTGATAAATCACTTTGTCATATCTTTTGACATAATGTGATGAAGTCATAGTAGATCACTCCAAACTGATCCCACCGGATGATCAGCATTACCTTCTTGTCGTGAATGATCGGTTTGACGGTTGAAGTTGACACATATCCGGGCTTATACAGCGATTTTCAGCGCTTTGGGTTGTCTAGTTGATCCACTTTTCGTCCCCCGTCACGTTTCGATGCAGAAATCCCTTCCGATTTTGTCTTTGGAGCTGCTCACACGTGAACAAACGGCGTTCATTGTTTTTCCACCATACCCATGGACTTGGGACGGTTTTGAATTGCTTGTTGAGTCACTTCCAAAGTTTCAGCAAGCTCCTCTTGAGTTTGGGATGAATCTTGGTCCAATAACGCCTCCAACTTATCGTCTTCAAACTTTACTGGTCTCCCTTCTCGGTTTTGTCACTGGTGTCAAAATCACCACTTTTAAAATGGTAGAACCAGTACTTACATGTTTTTATCGATGTAACTTGTTATTCATATGCTTCACATAGCAATCGATGGGCCTCTGCTGCAATTTTCTTCAAACTAAAACAAAAAAGGAGCGCTTCCCGCAAATTGTGTTTACTTGCGGGTTGACATGGTTAGAGCACAAAAAAAAATTTGTTGTTACACTTCAGTCAGCGAAACTCACATACTGATTCTTAGATGGAAATGATGACGCTTCAACATGATTAAAAGATGGCCTGAGCGCTCACGACATAAAATGATATTATGAATTTATAAATAAATAAAATCATCGCCATAAACTTAAATTGCAGTGCCGTTTGCAAAATAACGTGCCCGTACATTACGTTATTTATGTTACGTTGAAAACCCTAAATCGTTAAGTGTCCGCAAAAAATTGAAGAAAACTATTTTATTGCTCCGAAATGAGAGTCTTATATACTCGACATGATACACCCTTCACCTTCACAAGCTATTTTTAATGGTACTAGTGCAAAGTAATTTAGAATAGTAGGGACGAACGGCTTTACTAACAGACACGGGCGGGAGCTAATTGTGTCCCTCATGACGCTTGTCCTCTGAATAAATGAAACTACAGGGATGTAGAGGGGAAGGTCAACAAAAGTTTCGTAGCAATGGGACCTGTGGACAACCGCTTTTTAATCGTGTAAGCGAATTTAAAAAAAATATATTTCGGTCATTTACCGATTTAGGACTTTAACCGTAACATATACATAATTGTATGGACCAAAGTACCACTAATTAAAACAAAACCAAATAGTTTTTCTTAAATTGATATTTGTTTTAATTCCGTGTCGAAATTAACAACTAACAAGAACAATGAACTATAAAATAACTATGCCGATATCTTTATAAGATACGTATATATGGATTAAATACAGAAAAAAAATAAAATTGTGTATATAAATATATTAAAACTATAAAATAAGATTAACCTCGGAAAAATTGGCTTATATAATTTGCACTACTTGATTTTTCTTATATATTATTGCTCGATGCGATTGTAGAGATGGAAAACGCAACTAGCGGAAAAAATAAAAATTACATTAGCTATCCTTCAATGACATTTCGTAATAACAAAAAACACGCGTATTTTCAAATTGGCATAGCTGAATTATTTTCGATTGTCAAATTGGTATGTCTCGTTGAGTTTCAAATTTTCCCGCTATGTGCCACTCGAGATCCTCTAAGCGTCAATTAAAGTTTCCTTATTTAATAGTCGCGTAGAAACACAAGGTACGGGCGTCTATAAAAATGCCTATGACACATTGCGCAAATCGCCCTCCAAATTTCTGCTATACTCTTTCACGTCCATCCGGTGATTGCAGACTGAACCTTGATTCATTAGTGAACAATATCGACTTCCAGTCATCCGTGCTCCAACTGACGTGGTTACGGGCAACAGCAAACGGTTTTTTGGATATGATGGGAGAAGCTCTGGCCCGGTAGCAGCCTGTTTGTTGCTGGCTTACGACCTAATCCAACCCTTCGCTGATACTGACCAGTTTCACGATATCGTTTAATAGCGTCTTGAACTGTAAGGGAGGGAATTTAGATGGGCAGCAATATACCGCACGCTATATGGCCAATGGCCATCCTCTCTGAAAACGATTACTTTAGCGACATTTTCTGGTTTCATAATGATATTTGCTAATAATAGCTGTGTTTCTTGACGCTCGATCTGATCCAGTCCAGTTCATGTTTCATGAAACAACACAAAAGCGCTTGCTAGATTTAAAATTAAAATTTGTGTACTAAAACAAGATTTGGGTCATGTTTGCCATATGCCATATAAAATTTGAACTGATCAGGATCAATCGGCGTCAAGAAACACGGCAATTTAATAGCTCAGTGTTGTGCAATTGTATGTAAAAAACTGTTTTATACATTTTTTACGTAAAAAATGGTAATATACTTAAATTACTGTATAATACGTATAATATTGTATAAAATGAAACGCGGATTTAAAAACCTTAGTAAAGTCGCAAACCTTAATTTACGAAAAGTAAATTTGTATCATATTAATAGATTTAATTTTATTCGATAAAAACTATATTAATAAAAGAAGCTAAGTTAAATTAATATAAAATACGACATAAGCATAACTACAGAAGTAGTTATCCAAATATACACTTCGCAAATGCAATTACTGCGAGGAACACTGCGTAAAATATTCGTAACTAATTCAAAAACATCAATACTTACGTATATGAAAAAATTTTTTGGATATATGATGTAAAATGAGAAATGGATTTGAAATTTTTGAATTTATTTATATTACTTCTAATTTATTATATTTAAAACTAAAATATTTATAGAAAAATATAAATAAAACTATAATATTTTTTTTCAAAGAAAATAAGGGTTGCTTCTCAGCTACTAACTTATTTTTTAGAATAGAAAAACCAAATCCACAACACTATGGGATTGAAGTGTAAAACGATTAATCATCGAACACATTCAATATTAATGCTATAACATTTTCATGTTATCGGTTACGAAAATATAATTGCATACAAGCAATGTAATTATTATTTTAAGCAATAATCGATAGGGAACAAATTGCACTACAGATGTCTCTGTCTGTGTCAAGTTAAATAATCTTGTCGAAAGATGGTAATGATTTCTCGTAATCATCTAAACAATTTTTGTAACCGATAACATTAAAATGTTATAGCATTAATATTGAATGTGTTTGATGATTAATCGTTTTACACTTCAATCCCTTAGTGTTGTGGATTTTGTTTTTCTATTCTAAAAAATAAGTTAGTAGCTGAGAAACAAACCATATTTTCTTTGAAAAAAAAAATAATTTTATTTATATTTTTCTACAAATATTTTACTTTTAATTATAATTAATAAATTAATAGAATTATAAATAAATTCAATTCAATTCAATTATTTAAAGTTCAATTTTCATTGTACATCATACCTATATCCAATTTTCTTTATACAGATACGTAAGAATTGAGATTATGAACTATAAGTAATTTAGAATTAGTTAAGAATAGTTTTTGTATTTTACATTTTGTAAAAAATTGTTATGTGTAAAATACGTATTTTACATGTAAAAAACCGAGTATATTACGTAACGTAAAAAACAGGCACAACACTGTTAAGCTAAGCACTGTTAACGTAAACTGTAATAATATTACTAACAATAAATGTAAAGTAGCATTAAAAACAAACGTTTAAAAACAATTGGTTGGTGCTCATAGAAACGTAACTATCAAAATTTTCAATATTTTTCATTTATTTCACTTTGTTGCTGAGGTTGCTTTGATTTTAAAGAATTGAACTAGAAAAATATTCATGAAAAAATTAGTAGTTTACAAATTTGTTTTTCGATGAATTGTTGGTCGCGTTATTGTTTGTACCAGAATTTTTAGCCGAACGCATTTAATGAGGTAAATTGCTCAAATCAGAGGTTTCCAGGAGTTTGTAGTAAAGCAGAGAACCTTCTATAAGTGGATGCTCTGTTTTGGCGTCGATATACTGTGCCCATGGATCTATCTACGACTTTTTACGATTGGGCTTCTCGTAGAAAATATACTTTTCATCGCCCGTCACAATTTTCCACAAGAAGCCCCTTTTTGTTGCCGAGCAAGCAGTGAAAGGCACGTATTCATACGTTAACCTCAGTTATGCTCGATCAACACATGTGGGACCCGATCCATCTTCCAAGTTTTTGAATTTTTCCCACTTGATGCAAAGGCTTGGAAATAGCTGTTTGTGTGACTAATAGCTGAGCTCTTGTTGCGTGTGCGTTGGGTCTTTATCCAGTTGAGCTTGCAATTTAATATCTTTAAACTTAGCCTCGAAAGGTCTGCTGGCTTAGTAGTAAATCACCACTTCTAAAACGTTTGTACCAATAATTACATGTTTCATAAGACTAAACGTCAGCACCCAGAACACTACAAATTAATTCCCGTGCTTTAGAAGCATTTTTCCCTAGTTGGAAATTGAATGCAGATCGGAATGTGCTGTTTATCAGTTTCCATCGTAAGCTCTGCTATTCTGAGAGGTTATGTAATCACATAGATTTGTTGTTCGGTGTTCTGAAACCTTGCGTTCGATCCTGAAAAAACCACAAAATACCGTGAAAATATTTCTATTTTATATAGTCATACACCTAATATATGGCGATCAAAAAGACTCGATGTAATTTCGCTCACCTAGCACAAAGTCCGCTCAATGTATTTGTTTATCGTTTTATTAAAAACGTGTCGTATTCTCTAATGAGCGCAACCATGCATATAAGAAAGAATACACGTATTCACATCTGTGTTTGTTTTTATTCAATTGAGAGTACAAAGATAATTAAGTGCAAACGTACTGAGAATTAATAACAACTTTACGTCAGATTTATAGCGCAAATTCTTGGAATGTTTGCATAACCGATAACAGAAATATTATTTTATAGGGGGGCTATGATCACTTTATTGTTTCGTGTAATCTACAAATAATAATAATAGAATTTGAGTTTAAAATAATATTAGGATAGACTGCATGTGCTATCAGAACAATGATTGTATTTCGGCCAAAATGTGTCAAATCCGTAAACCATCGAAAACTGACAGAAACCATTTTACGTTTTGTTTAGTGCCAAAGGGGAAATATGAGAGAATTTAGAACATAAACACTCTGACGTCTGCGATGAATTAAAAACAGAAATTCATTCGACATATAGGGTTCATTATAAATTGGGAGTGTTGGATTTTAACGTGTTTTACACAAGCTACGATGCAGAACGAAACCAATGACACAAACAAATGAATTTGCATATGTGTGGCATCTATGAATAGAAAAATGTTCTATACAATGCGCACACTCAGCTGTTTTCTGTTTATTTTTATATTCCATCGTTATACAAACAAAGCTGTTATGCTGCTTTATTATGTACAAATGTGTACATTTTCTTATCTAGAGTTCGTTCGAGTGCCTAAGAGGTAAAAATGGTACATTTTTATAAAAGCCGGTATTATCGTATATTCGTTATTATCCGTAGATAGTTCGAAAATATTTCGCACTATCCATTTTAGCGGTTTGGCTCTAAGCAGTCAATGTTTAATAAATTGAAATTATTTACACTTTTTTACACTGTTAAATTGAAAAAAAAATGCTCTGAAGTAACATTCTAATATTTTGACTATGTTTAATTCTTAAAGACTCCGAATCCCTTGGTGTTATTGTTAAGAGATGGCTATTTTAGACAACATTTCTACCTTTTCGAGAATAACACCGATCCGAGGGATGTTCCCGATATTTCACCTAAGTGGCCTGTTCAGGTAGTATAAAATATATCGAAACTTCGAGCCAATAACCAACAGGCATCGAAAATTCAAGCCAGAAACCAACAGACACCGAAAGCTCAAGCCAACCATCCACCAACCGGCACCAGTTCAACTCCAGTCAATAAAATCAGGCAGTCATTACATTAGTCGATGCTAATAATCAATAAGCTTATCACCAATGATGAGCATGGAAAATCGTTTGCTAGTTCAGGAGGTCGAAGGCGACAAAATAGGAGGGAAGCCAAAAAATATTTAGAGTCGAACTTTAAAGGAACTTTACAGAAAATATGTAGAGACCGATGCAATAATCAGAACAAATATCTCGCCGTTAAAAGGAAACAATCCGTATTTCGAAAAACGAAATAAGATGGTGGATATTTACAACATCATAATCGATGAAATGTTGCGTCGGCTGAACCAGAGGTCATCAAACACACCGATCCAACAACATCGGAGGATAACCCTCTAAATTACAAATATCCATTTACGAATGTATGGAACAGCGACACAACAGCCTCAATGGAGATACAAGACTATTCGAAAACTAATAACAACGAGTATGCCAGCAGAAGAGAACTCAGCAAGATGATAAAATTAAGTACTCTGTATAAAGAAATAAATGCAACGAGAGACTCATTAATACAAAAAATTTAAAAACAAGCGCTACTACTGTTGTTGAAATGAATCGAAAAAATTACGGAACAAACTGAGAGAGTTCATAGAGTTAGGTCACATAAGACTATTGAAGATGGAATAACAACCTTATAGAAGAATACTTTATACCATAAGACGCGGTGTGATCAAAGAAAGCCAAAGTGATCAACAATTGATTGGTTAAACTTTACAAGAATAACTAATATCAATCCTGCTAGCGGATATTTAAAGTATGTACCGCTAAATCTGCGTGCACGAAGAGGATAAGAGATACCACAAAATACTATGAACAGAAAACAAGAGTGGACCGATTGGAAGCGTAGAAGACATCGACATAATAACTGAGGTAGCCATGCACTAGAACAACCAAATGTGGAAAGAACGACAATAAAGAAGGTCCCTATTTACTTGTTTCAAAACTTAAAGTCGCAGCAATAAAGTTCAAACTAACATTCGCTAGATAAGAATTGCGTGGCTTTTTATTATTGTCCAGGTTAATGACAAAAATAACTAAAAGTCTTCAGGCCTTTGCTAAAAACAGGATTACGTTTCATTACGCTGGAAAATTCAGCCAGCGTGTGAATGTGTATGGCAATACATCAAATACAAACACATACACATGGACCTGGTTGGCCTACTTCTCCACAGTCGCTTGATTTACCCGGTGGTCAGAAGCTTATCCAATCCGAGAAACGAATACAAAAACAGTATAGTAAGATCTTCTATAATGTGTATATCTGAAGGTATGGTGTCCCTCTCCTTTTGACAGCAGAGGAATGAAGACCGAGCTTACGAAGCTTCTAAATGGTCTTGTGGAACGGTTCTATCGCATTAGAGTACGGAACTTTCTACAATTTTATTCGATAATCGAACTTCAGTCAAGAAACCCTCAATTACAGTCCAGCAGAGCGTGTTAGATTAACACATCAAGGTTCCCAGATAATTCTTCATCAACGATCAAAATTCGATCCAAAATACAGAAACTTCGAATTTCGTGAATCACCTTACGGTTGGGTACGACATCCAACCAAACACGCTGCGTAAATTCCCACACATATTGGGGGAAATTTGGTTACACGTGTTTGAGCCTGTGGATACAGTCAGAGGCCCTCTGAGTACGACCTATTCTGGTGCCTATCCAGTGACCCGTAGATTGAGCAAATTTTTTGTTGTGGATGTTGACGGGAAACCAACAACAACTGGCATCGATAGACTCAACCCAGCATACGTAATACTTTTGGTAAACGCAGTAGAAAATCGTAGGGTTCGCAAAACCGGTATTAAATTCAATTTAAAACGCTGCGGTTTACTATATAGGAGGGGATCGATGTAGCAGCATTCCTCGTACCAAAAAATGTATTCACTGCGCATCTTAATTTCGAGGCATAGCTCGTTTTGCTTAATAGAACTATTACGCCACCTATCGGCCACCTATCTGCTATCGATAAATATCGAGCAGATCAGAGTTAAGAAGAAATTAAATTGAAAACCACACACTCGGGTTTTGGAGTGCAAGAAACACAGTCTCACATACGCAGTGAGCTTAGACAACATGTATGAACATGCAAATCACTAGAGAAAATTGGATATGCATTCATTGTTCAACCAAAAATCAGGAAAATTATGTTTACACCATCCTCGAATAATGTTGCCTTCTGAATTTCTGATAAAGTTTAAAGGTTATTTGCCCGTTATGCTGTTTACGCCCCATCCATATGATAGTATTCTGGAATCTTGAAATGCGTACAGCAAATCAAACCCTGTCATTCTGGGAGGTTGTGGGATTGCTCTGGCATAAATAACTTCTCATTAGAGAAAATAATTGTATCCCCACTGTACCATTCACTTCTATGAGTTTTACATTTTTTTGAAAGGCTTTCCTTTTAGACCATCTCAGTTGATTTGCAGTTCGCTGCTTCTTTTCCAGATCGTGCTATATTCCGACGAGCTCTCTTTTTCTCAAACCCACCCAAACCGGCCGTCACGAACTTACGTTTTAGTATTTGATCTACTTAGCCGCTGAGTGACTCGTCCACGCACAGAGAGCGGTCTATCGTGGTTAAAGGCCCCCTCCATATCCAAAAAGTAATCGTAGGAATGCTCCAGCATTCCTTATGTTCTTTTTAAGTATTTCATGATGGGAGCAATAAGGGAGTGGACAACAGTTTCACTTTCATTCTAATTGTCGTATGCATGTTGGGATTTCACTAGCCCATTTGGCTCAATCGAAATAATAATGTGGGCTTCTATCTGTCTTTCCAAATTTGTTAGGGAAGAGCCAAAACGTAATACACTATTAAAGTTAGCCGAAGGTTTCCAGCCGAAAGATTAAAAAAATCGATAATGCAGATAGTGTCGTCTTCGCTTTCTTAGCCGAAAGTGTATAAATACGTCAGCGTTGATCAACATTCAAAATTTGTGATCTAAAACAAAGTTTGGATCATGTTTTCCATAAAAAATTTGAAGTGATGAGGTATGAATCTAGCAATTTACCCTTCAAAAGATACCGCTTTGACTAAAACCGTAGCGGTAAAAAACGGTAATTGCCTTGACATTTGAGGCACATCCTGTCGATGTTATGTTAAATTTTTATTTATTACCTCAATGAGTTAACCTGCTTTGATAGAAAGTGCTAAATCAATTCAGTTGTTGTAATTTAATCGTTAAATGATTTTTAAGTTTGAATTTTTGAAAATTTTAAATCAATTTTTGGGCTAGAATAAAATATCGAGATTGAACGAAATTTCTATATTATATTATCAATTCAGTTTTAGTGTTACCCGATGATTTTTTTTTAATCTTCCTGGGATGAAATTCTGGGCTAAATTCACATACAACTAGACTGCCATCTTCCATCAAAATCAATCAAATTGTCATTACACCATCCTTTGATAATGGTTGCCGTGTAAATTTCAGCTAAAATTTGAGGGTAATGTATTTGCAATGGCTGGCACTCTGGAAGTTGTAGAATAACTCTGGAACAAACAAGAAAGTTACCCATTTTCTAATTAGAGAGACAGAGAGGTGGTAATGCCAGTGAGGTGATGTTAGAGAATAATTACCGGGGGTAATGTTTCGGGAGATAATAGCGAGGGGTTTTGACCAGAGCACAAATTCTTGAAATCGGTAGATATTTCCGTCTTTAAATTGTATTTCGGGGAATAAATCCGCATTGATTTACCCAGTCGGAAATTTCCACCGATTTTTGTTAAATAAAATAAATAATAGAAGACTTGCAAGCAAATTTAAAAAAAACGATTAAAGTAGCCGGCGAATAATTCGAATAATAAAAAGAATTTAAAGACGGAATATCCACCGATTTCAAGAATATGCACCCAAGGGGTAATATCGTAGGGTATTGATACGGAGAGTTAATAATCGGCTGTGTAAATTCCTAGACCTGTTGATTTACGAGTAATTAAAATTTGCATTAATGATTGGGGTGTGGTTGATGTGGATGGTATAAGCTGCCAAGTGTAAAGCTCATTCATAAATTCTAGCATATTGAGCATTTATGGAAGCCTCTTGAAATTTGCGATATATATGTTATTTTTAAAAATATGTCTGTCATGTCATGTCTATAGAACACCTGAAGTTTTTAGCAATTGATAACAATTTACGATGAATTATTAAATTATACAATAGTAAAAAAAATTATCATATGGAAGCCAAATTGATGTAATTTTTTTATATCTTATTATCGGAACACTTCAACTACACCTGCAGCTACTTATGTTGAAAAAAATAATTTGGTCAATAACCGATATTTACTAACATATTAAAATGAATGTTAGCAGCTGTCTAAATAATAATGCTCAAGTTATATTGGATGTGATCGTAAAACAAAACCATGCAGTATATTTAGTAAAATTTTTATAATACAAATTTGGTCCTAAATTTAAAAAAATGTCAAATGCTGTTTTATCGGAACTACAAATCCTTAGCTTTTCTGCGGATGTACTAAGGGAAAACTGATATAACGTTTAAAATTCTCTCAAAGGACGTACTAACGCAATGCCATATAAGTAGGAAAAATTTTACTCTCTTACAAATCTGAGAACTGCTGCTAGTTAGAAATTGGGTTCAAACCCTGTTCTTCAAGGCACCACGTAAAAATGGGACTTAGGTATGAATTATGCTGACCAATCAAGAACTAGCTTTTTGGGACATACAATTACAGCTGGCCTCTATTTACCAAATTACCAAACTATAAAAAAAGGTTTGGAAAGCATTAAAAGTTTAACACGATTCTGTTGGCGAGAAGAAAGTTCTTATTCGTATGGTGGGTATTCCCATTTAAAAATTAGAATAATAATAATTAGTGGCCGAATTTGTGCTAATCCAGAATTGGTCCAGTTCTGTCGAACAACAAAGTCCGTTGAATGAACGATTTCACTTCATTGGTTTGTACAATACTTTTTGCAAGAAAATCGTTCATTCAACGGTCGTTGTTGTTCAATGGAATTGAGTCAATTCTGGATCAGCACAAATTCAGCCACTATATTTTTCGGGTGGCAATGAACATGCGTGACAATAATATGTCAGATACCACATTCTTGTCACGCATGTTCATTGCCATTCATTGCTGAGTCTTTGGTTTTACAATAAGTTATTTCTATTTTTTAATTTGTTGTTCAACAAAAATATTATTGAACCGTACCTCTGTATTTTGTATATTCAATATAGTATCTTTTAGGGGCGAGTTTGTTTTTTCTCTATTTATGAATGAAAATTTATGAAAATCATATTTCTATGATAAGCACGAGTTTCGCCGGTGTAGCCGCTTTTGTGAAGTTTTAAAATTAGGCTTAGAATATTTCTGTTTTTTTCTAGAATTTGGTTTTTATATTTTCGTCTTTCAGGAGAAATTTGAAATTTTCTTTTCCCGTTTTTCCGACTCCTGGACTAGCACTAATTTTTTCCCGTGAGTACTAATTAGCACAAATTGGGCTTAATCGGTATACAAATTTTCATTTTGAAATTCGAAAGTTTCTCTGCTGAGTTACCCACACAGTATTTTCGACTATCAACCAAGAAAAACGGCATTACAATATTTACTGTCATAATAGCTAAAACTCTAAAGCTAACTCTAAAATTCCGGGGTTGGAACAAAATCATCTTTATTTTTGAACTATTGCCCGAATTTGTATTTTTCAGGATTTTCATCTGATGTAGTTTAAAAACGGCGGAATATACAATAGTAATAATAGTTCCCAATGACCAATTACCTCTCCTCAACCGCGTGCGAGGAGTTCTCTGTCTGATCAGAAAGATCAGAAAGATCAACTTAACGGCATACAAATTTTAAATGTAGAGATTTTGGGGCGGTTTTCTTGAAAAGCACTGGGTTGATTATTGGTATGCGTAAGCAAAGACTCTTTGATCCAATAACATCTCTTTATTGGGCCCGTCGACCTATTCAAGGAACCCTATTGTACAGCATATAAAAATACAAATATAGACCTTATGCTTATCTTAAGTAAAATTGCACTAATTTATTCAACACTGTAAAATGGCCGACAGAATACATTTTTACATGTATGAGATTATCACATGAATTAGGTTAGGTTAGAGATTAAGGTGGTTGTCCTAGATGACTAGCATAGACACAATAAGGACCTGGCACATTGCATTCTCTCCTCAGCTATTCATCGAACCATATTGAGCTTTCAATGAAGGCTGTCCTTAACATCCATTTTACTGAGGTCCGTCAAGTCATTATGGAGGGTAGGTCCAAGTAATTTCATACTGGTAAGCGCTAGACGGATACAGGTACCACACAAATGGAGCACAGTTTCTTCCTCCTCTTCATTTTCGCAACTAATATAGTGATCATGTAAGGAGGCTCCCATATGCTGCTCGCATGCTTACCTATGAGACAATGTCCCGTAATTACACCCACCACCATACTGACATATGATGATTAATGTACTATTGGATCATCTACCGTTCGTTGTTCTTTCTTTTTAAAGCAGTAATTTGCACGTAGTGAGCGGTATATATCAACATTCGCCTTGCATGATGAAATGATGCAGGTCGAGACTTGTCGAGTGAGTTCATCTGTCTTTTCATTCCCCGTAATATTGAAATGACCGGACCCCCACAACAAATGGATGTTGAACTGATTTGCCATCTTTTTAAGACATGATTGAAAATTCTGGGTCATACTTTCGACATAAGGAAATATGATTTGAGCGTCTCAACTGTAGCCCGACTGTCCGGAAGAATGCGAATAACCGTTGCAGATTTTACATTATACCTCAACTAGTGACGGCTTCTCTTATCGGGATTATTTCATCTTGAAAAACGCTGCCAACCTTCCCATCTCTCTTTGAACCATCACTGAAGTAATTAACACCTTCAGGATTCGGAAATGCTTCTCTCAACCAGTCCTCTCTGCTGAAAGTATCAGTCCTACATGTCCGATCAAAAGATGGGATGTTATCGGTCGGTAGTATTTGAGATGTTCCTGTTTCTTAGTGTTGATGAGGGTTCTGTATAGTTATAGTTCTACATGGAGATCAAGTTGTGCCTTATAGCCGAGCTGACTGCAATTTGATTACCTAGGATATCTGGGAGTGTGAGATGGAAGAGAATCTCCGAAGAGTCAAAATTTTTAAAGCTAGTCGTCAAACAGTAATCCTATATAATAAAATGGACTTAATAGTAGAAATACTGAGCCAATGTACAATTTGGTGCTGCAAACAACATGTTTCTCTACTCACAAAACTGCTATTGGAGCATCCACACAGCGTGGCCATCACCAATCTGCTTTTAAGCATTTCATTGGATTTTTCTGGGTGGGCCCTCTAATACCAGATTTGTGAGGCATACCACAAGGTGTTAATATTATCCCGATTTCTTTGGAACTGGGTCATAAATGACCTGTTCTGTTATTAAACTTGGAAGAATGCGACTTTAAGGTATTTGCTTCAAAGGTTTCCCGCGTAATTCGATGCGCTCATGCACAGAGAGCCAAGTGACGCGTGATCGTCCTGTCTAACGTTGTTAAAGGCTCCATTTATATCCAGAAAAGTTATCATGGATTATTTCTTAGAGAAAAATTAGGGAGTGGAGAGGAGTTCCCATAGATTTCCCCTTGCAATATGCTTTTTTTTATTTCGATAGCCTATTTGGCTCAATCTAACTCCTCTTATGAGCTTCATCAGTCTTTTTAAAAATTTTAGTAGGAAAGAGGCTAAACTTTTAGGACCAAGATAACGTCCAGCTAGGGTAAGGGGAGGTCGAATTCGCACCTAATATGGGTTTGAAACCGATGTCAGTAGTAAATTACTCAGAATAGCTCTAAAAATATCCCAACCGATTTTTCTTTTGTTTCTATAGTTAGATTTTTGTTGAGTTGTGTCTCCAAGTCAAATTAGAGATAACAATGATCGGAAAAGGAATGATCCCCCGGCACCTTCCAATTCATTTAACTATCCTTTACGATCCTGAGACACGTGAGACTAGTATTTCTTATCTATTTCTAGTTATAAACTAGGTTAGTACTAAGAATAAAATCAAGGAGTAACTCATCTCATTCATTCGCATCAGTCTCCAAATTGTGTGATGTGAGTTTGCATTACTTTCCATGATGACTCCAATTTTTTGTTGTTGAGCCTCCTTTAATGAGTTTAAGATAAACTGTTATTAGCCAGAGAATTTGTACAACTATCGCAATGCTTGTTGTAGCCACGTCTGATATCTTCGCGTACAGACATTTATATTTAGGAAACCTAAGTCCAACTATTCGATCACCATTGACCCAAGGTTATTGGACAAGGACAATGTCTATCTCATCTGCTCTTAGTTGGAGCACTGCTCCCGAAGCTGCCTTGAAGTGACGGAGGTTAAACTGCAGGAACCTCAACATTAGGTTTGCTCCTTTACTTCAACCTCAACCATAGTTGCACAAGAGTCCTCTTCTGACTGTGATCCCTCGCGGAATCAACAAAATAATCACATCGAAGTTTATATCTCTGTGTCTGTGTCGAATGTTTCTATCTCTTCATACATTTTTAAAATGTTCAGGTTGTCAGCCGAAGCCTCTACCTGTATCGGCGCCATCAAGATGTCAACTTCATCTTTCTTATAAATCTTGAGTGTGATTACACTGAGACCATAGCTCATTAAAACATTAGCTCTCGCCAGCGCAATCCTCTGTAGCGACTACTTCTACTCCAGCACCAGAACAGACTTCAGCAAAGGTCTCTACAGCCTTTTTGTAGACGGTCAATGACCGTTTGTTGGCGTAAGATTACCACTTGACACAATTCCAGTGCTACACTCCTTCTCGACAAGCCGGAGCGGGCCTAGGATTATCCCACCCAATTTTTAGGAAAGTGGAAGCTAAGGCCTCCAATTACTGGGCGATATATTTACCCATATTCGTGGGTTCTGCAATCTAATTAAGCTTAGCTTGAGCTTCCCAGGTTTTCTCTTGGTTTTCTAAGGTGATGCAAGGGGACTTACTTGTGTTCATGTCTCTAGAGATTGCATTGGGAAAGCCTGTCTTGTTTGTGCTTGTGCCCTGTTTTCTTAATCTCTTGAGGGTCAGGCCTAACGGCCGTAGCCTTATGTTGTTCCCGTTTTCCTCATACGTCTGATGGACCAGGCCTAGTAAAAATAATTTCACGATGATTACCTATGCCTTGGAGACCAAGCTAAAATCCCAAGCATAAATTTCAGTGTTTTAAAGAGCGCCGGACTTTTTTCTATTATTAACCATTCATGTTTTGTACCACGAGTAGTGAGGAAAGAAATGTGCATCTGTGCTAAGATTCACAGTTAAGGCAGTGCCAAGGGTGCCAGATATCCCGATACACCGTTAAACTGAGTTTTTTTTATACGCCCTCAGTCTGACCGGTTATCAGTTCGGTAGGGTTAACACCTTAACTCGGCTCAGTTCGCGCCGGGTTTTACCCTAAGACACCACAAATATGGTACTGAGCCAGTTGCCCGGAGGTCACGTGGTGGCCACACACCTGGTTAAGTTTTTGGCCAGGGTGATTTTTCGCCCATGACGAATTTCGGACCTTAGAAAAAAGATTCATTCAATATCTAGTCACGGGGGGTGGAGCCTCCGCCTAATACATTTGAAGGGTTTTGTTTATTATCAGCAAATCTCCATTCCGGAAGGGATGAATTTTTAACATATTTTAACAAGATTGTAGAGTCTAACCAACAAGTACGAGTAACTAAATTTTAATGCCTTTTTATCATAATTCATACAGCTGCATTCAATTCCCGTCGATCAATAAACTGAGTTACCACCGCGTGTAACCCTTGATTTGCTGCATACTAGTCTTACATAAACGTTATCCTTATTATCTACACACAACAAATAGATGCAAGCACCATATCCTTGACTGCATGCCGAAGGCCTAGCGATATCAAGGACAGTTTTATAATACTCGATCGCTAAGCAAAAAGTGGTTTGGAGGCAAACAGAAATAAAACAAAAATTTTAGAAACACCCAGGAACATCACCAATCTCGGAATTGGCGATCATAATTTTGATAGCAATGAAAACTTAAAGTACCTTGCGCCAGTTGTATAACAGCGTCAAATGATAAGACAGAAATAAAAGTTCGAGTCGCTGCCGGACAACGAGTTTTTTAAGTCCAACCAAGGTTATTATATGATCTAAACATATACCGCAGTCGTGCAAGGTCGCACTTTTTAAAGCACTAACGATAGTAGATTGTGATCTTCTTTCGAAGAAAGGTCATTCGTTCCGTCTTTAGTCCAATTAAAATTGCGCAATTATCGGAGAGATATCATCGGATTCGCCAAGTCCAGTCGAGTGAGATAGCTGGGCCACGCTGCAATGTCCCCACAACAATGTATGAATAAAAAAATGTTCCAACAACAACCAGTCGCTGTGCGTCGTAGAGGAAGACTCCGACTGCGCTGGCGTGACAACGTCGACTGGAGTGCAAGAGCGGCAAATTTCCTTTTTGCGATGTGAAAGCTAGTGAGAGAGAGTGTGACGTGATCTATTTGATCCAACAATTCACTTATCTTACCATTTGCATTTTGTCATTTTAATAATGTTGTGCTAGTATTTTATTTATAATAAAATGGAAAAAGTTGAAAGATGAAATTTCATGAAATGAAGTTTTTTTTTATCAAAACTCGTCATTTCCGGTAAAAGTTAAAAACCTATTTGAACTCATTGTGTTTGAAATTTAATTTACGATCTTCTTGTTTTCAATATTATTTCGTAAATCAAGCTTTCAAAATATTTTTGAAAAACGAAAAAGCTCCTATGAAAGCTGTCACTTCCAGTAGACCGATGTTAAAAGCTTGCCACAGTGGGGCATGTTGCCCAAGTTGGGTATTGAAAATCATGACTCTGTAAGCGGTTATAAATGACAAAGTTACATTGTGTGTAATTATAATCTTTTTTGTCTAATTAAAAATTAAAAGAATTAAATACCTAAAAGTATCTTGTGTGTGTGTTGTAAAAGAATATCATTCCGTATCCAAAGTAGGTGCGGAAAGATACACATCAAAACTGCGATAAATAGGAAAAAAAGTCCTTTAAGACACACCAGAATCAGGTTATAGGAAAAAAAATACAAAACTGCTATAAAAATTTAAAATTCTTTCCTATTTCCTATTCCTATAGGAAAACTAGAATCGATTAACTGGTCCACATTGCGTAGCTATGTAAATGGCGACGATAAATCCAGCACGATATCCAGCACGATAAATTAAAATAGACCAAAACACATGCATGCACAGTCGTGTGCATATTTACTCGTCGACTTGTCACAAGAAACTGCGAAGAGAAAACAAAAGATTCAATATGCATACTGAACAATCAAAACTTATAAAAAAATAAATAATATTACCGCGAAACAGAAAGAGAAAGACAATTATTTTTCTCCAAAAACGATATTTTTGTGTCTTTGATATTTTGTAGTACGGAATTTAGTATGGAATTAAAACAATATTTTCCACACACTGGAAAAATTGCATACTGGGAGTGAACATGTACGAAATGCGAACTTCAGACAACAGATCGTAGTTTGTGCTATAAAAATTTGATACTGCGCTATTTTGTTGTGTAAATTGAAAAAGTGTGTGCATAGTGTTGTATTGTTGTGTTCCATATGTCGAAATTTATACCACACAAAGAGCATTCGCGGACAACATTAATTGAATGTTTTCGATTACATCGAGAAGCTTATATGGTGAACATGCTCCATGACAAGATATGTGTGAATGATGGTTTCGGCATTCCAAAAGTGGTGACTTCGGTGTTGCAGACAAGGAATGATGATTCGCAAATACAAAAACAACTCGCCGAGCAATTGTGCGTTAGTCAAGAAGCTGTTTCCAATCGGCTACGAGAGATGGGAAAAATTCACAAGACCGGTAGATGGGCACCACAGGGTATGGGTCACATCGTCGACAACAACATCGCAGACCGGACAGATAGGCCAACAACCACCTCACCGACAGGAATTTATCCTAACAAGCCCACATGCCGAAACGGGTATGGGTCACATCGCCGACAACCACATCGCAGACAGAAGCTTTAACTGACAAGCCCACATCACCAACACAACCAGATCGCCGACAAGCTACTTCGCCGACACAACAATACCGCCAACACCAACATCGCCGACACCAACTTTGTCCACACCCACATCGCCGACAACCACATCACCGAAAGATCACTTCTTATACATAGAAAAAAAAATCATACATGATCCTTAAATAGTCACCTATCACACGATGTGCACCGCTAGTTGGGACAACGAATAGTTCCCGAATTCTTTGGACTATACCTCAACTCGTATACATAGAAAATTTTTATAAAAAGTCGTAGGTATGCTCTTTAAACATTCACTCATCAAACGATGTGCACCGCATAAGAAAATCCCGACATTTTTACTCTCAAGCTCGAAAATTTCGATTGTCATGAGAGTTTTTAACTATCGTCATAGCAAGAATTTTCGGTGCTGAGAGTAAAACTGTATGGATTTTTTGGTCTGAGTGTAGAAAATATCATGATAGCAATAATTTTCTTGCCATAGCATTCTGAGACTGAATTTAGCCTATCTTCACACTCATATGAAAATTGGGCTTATTTCACAAACATGTACATACATTTATTTAAGAATTTTTTCGGCTTTTCGGACAAAATATTATTTTAATGGACACCCATACAATGTTTACGACTATTTTAGTCGCAGAAAACAAAGAGGCCATTTATTAACAATATTTCTACCACAAAAGTAGAAAAAATGCACTCCCCTCCCCCAAACCTTTAACCCCAGGGCGTACTTGTGTATACAAAGAACACAAACCCTTGCAAAAATGAGAACTCCCTTCCCCCCAAGGTTTGGGGGAGGGGAGTGCATTTTTTCTACTTTTGTGGTAGAAATATTGTTAATAAATGGCCTCTTTGTTTTCTGCGACTAAAATAGTCGTAAACATTGTATGGGTGTCCATTAAAATAATATTTTGTCCGAAAAGCCGAAAAAATTCTTAAATAAATTAAATTCACGGACGATTAAAAAATTCTTCTTAATTAAATGTGTTGGCTTGTTACACACACATAGTGAGAATTTCCTGTGGTTTCTGATTTAGTGATATATAATTCGCTAAATCGATATGTTCTTGTTTTGTATTATCGGTACAAAGCAAGAGTGGAATTTTTGCAGTTTGGTCGTTGCAACCTGATGAGTAGACCAACTTTTTATCAGTACGAAACCAAGCTGCCAAGAAGCTACCTAAGGGAGTTCTCATTTTTGCAAGGGTTTGTGTTCTTTGTATACACAAGTACGCCCTGGGGTTAAAGGTTTGGGGGAGGGGAGTGCATTTTTTCTACTTTTGTGGTAGAAATATTGTTAATAAATGGCCTCTTTGTTTTCTGCGACTAAAATAGTCGTAAACATTGTATGGGTGTCCATTAAAATAATATTTTGTCCGAAAAGCCGAAAAAATTCTTAAATAAATTAAATTCACGGACGATTAAAAAATTCTTCTTAATGTACATACATATTTATAAGTATTATATCTACTCTCAGCCCAGAGAATTTCATCTGTCATGACATTTTTTAACTATCATGATAGCAAATATATTTTTGGGGCTAAGAGTAAAAATGTCGAGATTTTTTGGGGTGAGAGTAAAAAATATCATGATTAACAATAATTAATGTTGCCATCGCATTTTTCGGGATGGAATTTGGGCTATCTTCACATACATGGTGTCGGCGAAGATGGGTGTCGGCGATCTGGTTGTGTCGGCGAAGTGGCCTTGTCAGCCAAAATTCCTATCGACAATGTAGTTGTCGGCCATCTGTCCGGTCGGCGATCGGCGATGTGGGTGTCGACGAGGTGGGTGACGGTGATGTTGTTGTGTCGGTGATGTGGCTTGTCGGCGATCTGATTGTGTTGGCGATGTGGGCTTGTCGGCCAAAATTCCTGTCGGCGATGTGGTTGTCAGCCATCTGTCCGGTTGGCGATGTTGTTGTCGGCGATATGGGCGAATTTCGGTACCACATGTGTTGAACAACAAGCAAATGGAAAAGCGCACAAAACACGAGTGATATTTTGTTCACTCGATACAAAAGAAAGTCGTTTTTGTGATTTCGAAAAGTGGATTTATTTCGAGAACCCCAAACTCAAAATATCACGCGTGGACCCAGGCGCACAATCCAAATCGACCACAAGACCGAATCGCTTTTGCAGGAAGACGATGCTGTGTTTAGTGGGACCATAAGGGCGTAGTCTAGTATGAGCTATTAAAACCCGAGGAAACGGTTAATACTAAATGTTACCAACATCAATTGACCGATTTGAACCGTTCGCTGTTTGAAAAGGCCAGAATACAGAACGCGGCACCACAAAGTAATTTTTCTTCATAACAATGCTCCATCACATACAGCCAAACGTGTCGCGCACTTGCTGAGCAGCGCTTTGGTTCGTACGAAGATGTGAGAAAATCGATGAATGGTTCACAGCAAAAAGGGAAGATTTTTACTGGTAATCAGAAATTGTCCGAAAGATGGGAAAACTGTATAACAAGGAGTATACTTTGAATAAAGCACTTTTTATCATTCTTCCAAATTTAACATGTTTCTTTAGTAAAAAAATAATCCGCATTTCATTCTTGTACACTATTTAATAGCAATAACATATGGATGGAGCTGAATACGCCAAGTGTTAATATACTAGTGATGATTAAGAGGAAGGTTTGGTAAGAAATCATAACGAAAATATTCATTCATAACCATCGGTGTAGTGAAAGTTTTCGCGTAAAAAGCATCATTCACATCACTGGTAAAATAGCGTTTTAGTCAAACGCGTTGACCGATGCGCAACATTGTCAACATCCAACTATAATACACCGAATAAAGATAATATTCATCTGAAATACAAATGGAACAACGTACTATATTTATATTTCACGTACACTTACGTACAAAATTCATTCCAACTCTCGCGCTCTCACCCGTCCATCCATACACAATCAAGTCACTATCCCCCTCTATACAACGATTCAAAAGCACTAACACAATAAAAAAAAATATCAATATTCATTCGTTTCATAGTGTATGTCATAATACGTTGTTTTATATCGGTCCGCGATTCTACTGCTACCACTATAGCCTCTGAATGATAAAGTTTTCTTTCACCTTACACTAAATTTAGTTTTCCCAAGCAGTTCCGTGCACACCTATATCAAATGGAAATTAGATAAAATATAACTTCGGGCTCATTATAAAATAGAACAAAAAACAATTCTGTTTTTCTTTTTTTCGTCGGTACGAAATTTTTGTTGGTCGATGACGAGTGGAAAACAAATGAACAAAGTTGAAAAAATAAAATAAAATGTGTGTTTTGTGAAAATTTGTGAATTAAATTTTGTTTTCCCAATATTCTAACACCCAATAAAATGTGCAATACACAAAATACTTAGTGAGAAAATGTGAAAATTTATTAAATAATATGGGTTATGTTGCAACTTGTAAGTGAAAAATGTGAAGTTTACGTGAAAAACAGAAGAAAATGTTACCTAACCTTTTTTTTCCTTATTTTTACTTAAATTTTTTTTTGTCGTTCGTGTCTTTATTTTTGGATAAAATAAATGTTTTCCCTTAAAAACATTTATATATATATATATATATATATATACATATATATATATATATATATATATATATATATATATATATATATATATATATATATATATATATATATATATATATATATATATATATATATATATATATATATATATATATATATATATATATATATATATATATATATATATATATATATATATATATATATATATATATATATATATATATATATATATATATATATATATATATATATATATATATATATATATATATATATATATATATATATATATATATATATATCATCATATATATATATATATATATATATATCATCATATATATATATATATATATATATATATATATATATATATATATATATATATATATATATATCATCATATATATATATATATATATCATCATATATATATATATATATATATATATATATATATATATATATATATATATATATATATATATATATATATATATATATATATATATATATATATATATATATATATATATATATATATATATATATATAAAAATCAAACAAAATACCAACAAAAATATTTACCGTTGTGAAAATGTATTAGTTTTCCTATTTCCACCATACATATGTGTTTGGTTTATATTTTAAGTACATCGTGAACTCACTTCAAATCTTATGTATATATTTTTTATTTGTATATGTGCGTTGGGGTACACACATGGATTATTATATTCTTTATGTTACTATACTCTACACATTTGGGTACATATGCACTTAAAATGTACTCGCGAACTATTTTATACGAACAAACAACAACAGCAATGAACTTATCTTTATAGTGTCAATATTTATGCGTATACGTATGTGCGATGGTGAATGAATTGTATTGCCTCTTTGTGTGTAAATTTCGCGATGAAACGGGGGGAAGATAAACTTGAATGTACTTAATTTTGTTTTATTAGTTTGCACAACGATTTGGTGGTATTCGATGTGTCATTTGATTATTACAGTTGAGTTTGATTACGGGAACAATAAAATTTTGTAATCGATTGCAGCATCGATTTTATATGCAGTGTGTGATGCTGCGTGCTAAATAAAAGGTCATGAGAATTAATACTGTGTACCTAGGTCACGTGACAATTATTATGGTTCAAGTCCGTTGTTTACTCCAAAACGATATCGACTCATCTGTAATTCTGTATAGAATTTTGATGGGTCATTTATGAGGCGAGATTATTTTTTTTTTTTTTTTGGTAGCTATATTGATGTGTTTTTTATGGACATCGGATAGATTAAAACTAGACAAGGTCGCCCAATGAAATAATCTTTATTGTATGCGTTAAGTGACACATGTACTTAAAATATTATATTCGAACGTCTTTATAAAATGTCCACGAGTTGAAAGTCCAGAGATTAGTTTTTGTTAATTAAGTTTATATTTAAAATTTATATTTAGTTACATTGGAAATATGCCAGTCATCTAAGAAACACGTATGTGTTTAATCATATCGATTAAATTCCCTCTTACATCGTTAAAGTGATTACCTAATAGTTTACCTCCCTATGTGTATACATAACATACGATAAATTTTACTCATTTGTAGAATCATATACGAGTGTATGTACTTAATAAAAACTATTAAATAAAAAATTATTATTCAATTTATTATGGGTTTAGTCTATACATGATTAGTTTATCTAACTAAAACATCCCGTCATTTGATCACCATTTTCCGTTCCAAATTTTTCATATAGTGTTGCATTTTGGTTTGCCAACATTTTTTTATCATTGTGCAGCAGCTGGCGTTGGCACATATAATTTTATGAGTCATACTCGTAATTATATGCACGACGGTAGAAATTATCGATTGCCACGTATAGTAAGTATCCAAGACATTATGAAGTTAAATAAACACAAATACATCAGAAAAACAATTTTGGGTTTTCTATGCCACCACGAACCGAAAACCTTCAAATACGAAAGCATCGAATATCAGGGGAACCTAAAAAATTAGTTTCCGATAGCTGCCCACAACCATTTACCAAATTGAGAGACCAAATAGACCAAGTTAAGAGATGGGTCGGCCCATGAGTTGTACACGCTGACAGGGGATCATAGTTGTGTTCATTACCATCACGTTTGCCCCCATCGGGATTCGAAAGCGGTACCCCCTATCCAAACGCCAAAGCTTTAAACCACTGTGCCGATTGGTCGGTACGTGTATAGTTATTTCAACATAACTGGCTTCGTTCCTGTGTGCTACTGTAGTCATGCCTCGGGGCCGCTGTGCAAACTTTGCGAAATCTAAATCTTTTAATGGCGAGAACGTCACTTGCGAAGAATTTATTCGAATGTTTCTCTTATTTTATTTCAGGATCAAAATGTCCTCTCATTTACCATACATGGGATCTCAGTGATTGCCAGAGATGGGCGTTTACGCGACTAATCGTAGACAAGTCGACAACTATTGTAATTCACGTCAGTTGTAATTGAATGATTTACACATTATTCACTTTTGTCTCCGGAGATTTTAGTTAAACCAAATTAATATTACAATAAAATATTCAGTAAAACCTTGAACACAAAAAACGTGTTTTTCATAACACACGTAAAATTAATATGAACAACTATATGTGGGATACGTAGCTACAATCTTCTTGCTAATCTGACCAGTTGTATTCTGTACAGGGGTTTAAATATAGAACCGAAATTTACGGATAAATGGCACCAGCCCAGGCTGGCCATTGAAATAGCTCAACATTATGCGCTTCTAGCCATTACTGAAAAGTTATATTTGCTATCATGTGGGACGCCTCTTAATATGGAAGGAGGTTGGTTCTCAATAATGTTGTGTATTCTCTGGAGTTCATGCGGGTGGACAGGAAAGCTAACTCTAGCATTCCATCGATACAAAAAGCTCCCCAAACCATCAAGAAACCGCCACCGAAATTTTTTCTTAGAAAAATAGCGTGGTTCTTTGCACAGTAAGAATGAAAAAGGTCCGGATCGCCTAAATTACATTTTTTCTCACCCGAAAAAATAATCTAAACATTTTTTTTAAAGAAAATTTAAAATATTAAAAGAAATATAGTTTTCAAACTGCGAGAATACCAAAATGTCTACCAGACTGATTTTCAAATTCGATATACGATATCACAGATTTTATGTCGTGATTGTCCGAACACGAGCCATCGTAATTCTGTTTTTTCCGCGACATCCTATTGATCGCAGGTATTATTCGAGGTCGTCGTGCCAGCACAATCTAGTTCTTCCCATCGTTTTAATTTATTAAAAATACAAAAATGCAATATGTGCACTATGCGAAATAGCTATATGGGACAAAGTAATCTGGACTGTTTTATTCAAAACCATTATGTTAATTTATTATTTTAACAACTGCCAGTGGAAGGAAATAGCGATATGGGACAAGTGCGTTTTTAAAAGTGTTTTATTGTTAATTTTAATACTGTGTAGCAAAAAAAAAAGAATATTCGGAAGCCTAGGGCGCTGTTGAGGGCGCCTAAAAATACTGCATTTATTAGGTCTAGATTTAGTAGTTACTAAGCTTGAAATTCTTTAAATTATCATAGTAATGTTTTTTTTAAAGTTCAATATAAGGTCTGTCTGTTTTAGCACTAAAATACACTTTTTACACTTATTTTGTATGCTTGGCGAGTTTAACAGTCCAAAACTACATGAATTTTGTCCACACTGTATATGTTTTACAATTTACTACTACACATTTCTACAATAAAAAGTTTCAAGTTTCTCTCGGTGGCGAATCGTGTAGCCGATTTCAAATGTCAGTTAAATTTAAATTTGTAACCAAACCATCAAAATTAAAGTTCAGAAAGTTGAATTTCTTTAATTTTAAATATTAAAATCAATTTCCAAAAATATTGGGTTTTTACGACCGTCAAGATAAATTATTTGTTATACGGACGGGCTTTGCTGTGTATGATACGATATCAAAACTTACCATCATCTCATTGGTATCAACGATTTTATAGGACATCTTCACTTTGAAAAGGAACGAATTCCTCAGCATTGAATATTGTTAGTATAGAGTGTTTAATTTAAGCTACAGCTGCTTCCATTCTAAAAACCGAAGATTGGTCGTAGAAACCCTACTCACAAACAAATATCCGGTTAAAATGAACAATAAATTTATCCAAACGATACAAAGCGTTAACGTATTCTAAAAGTTTATCTGAAAGTGTAGAGAGTGTCATCACCACCTATTGTCCAGATATCAAGTTGGCTTATAAACCCGCAAATGGTCTACGCAATGTCTTTACTAAACTCAAAGATAAAATACTCAATTCCCTTAGACGTACCACTTCATGCGACGTGACTAAGGATCTTCCTGGTTACTAGATTTTAAAATCAAAATTTTCTAAATAATTTGTGCAAAATTCTCAATGAAATTTTTTTAAATCTTAGTTGGCTGCCTTAGTTTGATTTTTTTTTATTTATTTGTCACGTCACAATTTCAAGTGATAGCAGTCGCAAGGTAATATTTATAAAGCAGCATACTTAGATTTAAAAAACAGCCAGCAAGACTTTATTGATCAACTATATATTCGTCATTAGCTTTGGGAAGATTAAAAATGTAGTGATGAACAAATGACGGCTATGACCGTCGAGAGTTTTCATAAAAAACAGTGAGAAAACGTGATAATTTTCACTTGAAAAACATATAAATGACGCTCAATTTCATATGGTAAATGATAAACATATGATTTGATAAACATATGATAAACAATTGAAAAAAAGTGTGTTGCTCGGTCGTCAATTTAAAAGTGCGCGGCAACGGGTTAAAAGTATATTTTTTTATTACTCAAAAGAAATTTTTAAAGAATTATGCCGTGAGGAACGAAACTACCGACCGATAGTTTGTTACAGAATGGTTCAACACCATTCTGCAGATGTCATCTGATACCACGCAGAGGCCTCACACGGTGATTTTACCGGCTAAATCTCAGGGTGAAATGCGATGGGTCGTGGGGTTAGAGGTATCCTGGCCTACACCGTGATTACAGCAAATTGAAAAAAAAAAAATAAAAACGCTAATAATAAATAAAACCCGGAGTTCCGCCGAAATTTTTCATTTTTCCTTATTTAATCAACGCTGCGGGGAAAGGGAAAACGAAACCCGCCAGCGAAAAAAAATCAAATACAATAACCAATAAAAAAATTGTCCTCAAAAGAAAATTCTGGGGCGAGACTAATCTGTAGCCCTGGTCGCGCGAACGAACAACGCAACATGATGCTCGATTACAAATTTCTTATTGCAAAATCAAAAAAACCATGTGCGGCCGTCATGCCACAGTTGTAAAGCACACTCGGACCGTTGGGCACGAGCTCGCCAAAACCCGTATATATATTTTGGTGTTTCGTCGGGTGACCTTCTTGCCTTTGATAAAAAAAATTGTTTCCCGTTGGGCGTCCTCCCGCCTTCGGTGCAATTTTGCCTGGTTGGGCACTAATGAAAATGTTGAGCGACTTCCCGCCTTCGTTGCATTTTTTGTCTGGCAGTATCTCACTCACCGTAAATAGAAAAATGGCCTCAACCGGCCACTCGTTAAATCTGGCGGTACCAGCTAATTAGCATGGTACCATTCAACAAAAGTTGGCCTTGACACGCCCTTAACACGTGGCAGGCCCCTGTATAAATGTTCGTACGGCCCCCGTAGAAAAATACGTTACCATCAAAACTATGGCCCCGTCGTATTTGCGCGTCCTTGGAAATTTGGTGTACGGATAAGACCGTGATACCCGTGTTTTGTGCGGTGTAGTCGCCCCTTTGTATGGGGTACTCCCGCTTAAAACCGCATGGTCGTCAGTAAATTTAACGCACCGGTAAAAGTTGCAGTAGCCGCAAATAATTCGGTTCCAGTAAATCGTATAAGACACGCTTCCAGTGTCTAATTCACCATTTGTTTAATTTTGGCTTTAATATTTCCCAATTTATTAATTATTCGATTCACTCTAACTATTAACTTAACGTTTAATCTATTATAGATAAAATAGCATTGATTTTTTTTACAACAAAAAAATTTAACTTATGTTCCAAATTTCCAAAAAAAGTATTGTGACTTACATATGGAAATCAGATTTTCTAGTTGATCAATCAATCAGATTTTCTAGTTGAAATCATACATATTAACCATGAAGTAATTCACATATTAAATTATTTCAAGTTTTAAACTTTTGCTTCACAAATTCCGAAGCGAGACTAAAAAAAACTCTAGCACGAAAATAACACGATGCAGAAAAGAATATTTTTTTATGTGCCACTCGCTCAAAAAAAAAGAAACAAGAAACACCTAAAAAATACCAATCTGCAGCGGACCTGTTCGTACGCACGCACAATGGCACACATTGGTCTCGCTCCAAAAATCGATATTTGGTGGTCAACCCAAAAACAGTTCGTTAAATTCCATCCAAATCAATCGAAGTATTGTTATCCATACATAGATGGCAATGACACTACGATGAAGAATAAATTATAAATTAAGAAAGCGAAAATGAAAAGGAATTTAACTGTTATGACCAACGTGTCGTAACAAGTTGAATGTGGCGCTACCATTCGTCCAGATACCCACAAAACTACGGAAAAATAAAAATACAATTTAAAACTTTTTAAAAAATTCCCAAACATATGACGCAAGTAGTTAAAGAGAAATAAAGCATCTTGCAGTTAGGAAAAATATGAATCCATCCCAAATAAAGCGTGACTTGCGTCTGAACGTCACTAAACGATGAATACAACAGATTTTAGAAGAAGATTTTAGTCTGAAATATCATAAAAGGGTACTTAAACTTAACTTCTGCCACACCATAAATCAGCGAGAATGGAATTGGCTGAGAAATTAAAATTTTTGGATGCCAGAATTATTGGCGAGATGTTCGTGAGTCACCTCAAACACGCGTTCGCGCAATTTTCAAGGAGGGTCTCTTATGACATGGGGTGGCTTCTGCCATCGGGGCAAGACTCCAATTTGTTTTGTTTTTCATAAAATTAATGCGGAGAAGTATCTGCCGTTATTATACGACATTTTAGTAAATTTTGGGGTGGAAATGTACAAAGGTCACAGGTGGACATTTCACCAGTATAATGCGCCTATACACACTGCTAAGTGTACGAAGGATTTTATTTTGTCATGAAATATGTCAGTATTACAGTGGCATGCTATTAGTCCGGACTTAAATCCGAAAATCTGTGGAGCATTCTTAGTCAGGGAGTCTTCAAAAATGGACGTCAATTTACTACTTTAGCGGAGCTTAAGAAAGCCATTCAAGAGGAATGAGCAAAAATTGATGTTTCTGTTCTCAAAACGTTAATAAATTCAATGCCACGACGATAGAAGGATGTAGTTGATAACAATGAAGATATATACTTCTTACGCAATACATCAAACGAGTTGTAATTAACAACGTTAGGATGCAATTTTTAAATTTCTTGTGAGCCTTGTCCTTTCTATTTTTTAGATTTATCAACTCACTATTATACCACGCTGAAGCTTCCTGTCTAGGGATAAATTTCCCAATACCTAAATTAATAATTTTATAAAGTTCGCTTAACATACCTTCGATAGATACTGCTATAAGCATAAAAAACGACCAATCATACGTATTCAGAAGTGCATTTAAAGAATAGTACTCGCCCATTTTAAAGTTATAAATCCATGAATTAACATTTTCTTCGACTAACTTACAGCATTCAAACATAAATGAAATATTCAGCAGAGAGGGGAAAATACTAGACGATCCAGCCAAATCCTCACACGTCGATACGGTCACCTCATGATCAAATGGTACAAAAGCCAGTTCTAACACATTGCCACTATTATTCATAACACTGTTACATTGTTTTAACCCCAACGAAAATATTTCCGAGATGAAATTTTCCATCCCATCGTTAATGTTAATAGGAGTCAAATTGTGATCGACATACTCCCATACAATGGCGCAGGAATGTTAAAATCTCCAAAAATAAATAGACGATCCTCCGGCTGAAGAAGTGGCGCAATATTTGATTTCACAGTTTCACAAAAATCTGATAAACTCACATACTCGAATGACAGGGTATATATGTGACACAGATGATCAGCGAATATGAATGGAACTAAATACGTACAGCAACAATTTCGGCATCGCAATTGGCCAATGTTATCGGGCTGGATGAATATTTGTTTGAGACTGTAACTACAATACCGCCACCTTTTTCATTAGTGTCCCTTTGCAGGTGCCTGTCCTTCCAGAAAACAGCATAAGATGATGGAAAATACTTCTCCGTTTTGAAGTGGACTGTTAGCCACGTTTCAAAAATGCAAATGACATCAAAATCTTCCTCCAGAGTTGAAAAATACAGAAATTTTGATTTAGCTCTAATACGATTTGAATTACGGTAGTAGGTAGATATTTAAGAATGGCCGCGGCTGGAGAACTGCCAATTTTAAATGAAACAAAGGTGACGAACTCTCCGATTTACAGTCTTTGGAGAGCAACAGTTTACAATTGACTTCCTCCGGTGAGCATTTTTACAGATTTTCACAGATGTAGTTAGATTGTTAACTTCTTAGATGATACTTATTAGATACTGTTAAAGTTAGCCGACTCGCTCCACCCGAATAATGTCGATAATGAAGATTCGGTTGTAACGATTAAAAATATCAGCCGAAAATGTCGATAATGCAGATTCGGGTGTGACGATTAAAGCGATAGCCGAAAAATGACGACAGTGCAGATTTAGCTATAATAACAAAATTGTATCAGCCGCAAATGTCGGCAATGCAGATGTTAATCAACCTATCTGTCAAAGTCGGTAAGGCAGATTCATATACATAGTCAACCGAAAAATATCGATAAAGCAGATAAATAATTTGGGTGTTAAACAGTAATTTCATTTAAAATCAAAAATGTTGATTTCGATTCATTAACGTATATTACTCAAAATTAATTTTTTTTTAAACTACAATAAAAAACTATTTTATTACTGACAAAACTAGATGGCACAAATCAAGAAAACCTTCAAAAATTTACCCTATTAAAGTTAGCCGATAGTTTCCAGCCGAAAGATAATGCTGATAGTGTCTTGACTATTTTTAAACTCTCTTTATACTCTCGCTCCTATCGATTTTTAAATTCCTATAAACTAAAATAATTTATCCTTCACCCGTATGATGTAACCCGATCCTAAATTCTCCTAAATTCGAGTTCATAACTGATTTTTGCTGTATTCAAGACACTATCTGCATTATCTTTCGGCTGGAAACTTTCGGCTAACTTTAACAGTATAAAAATTTTCAGGTCGATTTCCATGTGAAGAGTCCGGGAAAACTCGATTGAATATTTCGCACACACAAAATTTGAAAATTTCTAAAAATTGACCGTTTGAAGTGTCATGGCTGGAAATAAATTCAAATGAAAGATCTTATTGATGATCACACCTGGAAAAAATTTCAGGACGATTTCACCCTATTAAAGTTAGCCGATAGTTTCCAGCCGAAAGATAATGCAGATAGTGTCTTGACTATTTTTAAACTCTCTTGATACTCTCGCTCCTATCGATTTTTAAATTCCTATAAACTGAAATAATTTCTCCTTCGCCCAAATATTGTAACCCGATCATGAATTCTCTTAAATTCGAGTTCATAACTGATTTTTGCTGTATTCGAGACACTATCTGCATTATCTTTCGGCTGGAAACTTTCGGCTAACTTTAACAGTATGACGATTTCTATGTTGGAAGTCCGGGAAAACTCGATTGAACATATCGCACACACAAAATTTGAAAATGTCAAAAAATTGACCGTTCAAAGCGTCATGGCTAGAAGTTAATTAACATGAAAGGTCTTATTGATGATCATACCTCGTTGGAAGTCCGGGAAAACTCGATCGAATATATCGCACACACAAAATTTGAAAATTTCTAAAAAACTACCGTTTAAAGTGTCATGGCTGGAAATAGATTCAAATGAAAGGTCTTATTAATGATCACACCTTGATCAGGTTGATTTCTATGTTGGAAGTCCGGGAAAACTTGATTGAATATATTGCACACACAAAATTTTAAAATTTCCAAAAATTGACCGTTTAAAGTATCATGGCAGGAAATAGATTCAAATAAAAGGTATTATGGATGCTCACACCTAGAAAAAATTTCAGGTCGATTTCTATGTTAGAAGTACGGGAAAGCTTGATTGAATATATCGCACACAAAAAATTTGAGAATTTCTAAAAATTGGCTGTTTAAAGTGTCATGGCTGGAAATAGATTCAAATGAAAGGTCTTATTGATGATCATACATGAAAAAAATTTCAGGTCGATTTCTATGTTGGAAGTTCGGGAAAACTCGATTGAATATATCGCACATCCAAAATTTGAAAATTTCTAAAAATGGACCGTTTAGAATGTCATGGCTCGAAATAGATTCAAATGAAAGGTCTTATTGATGATCACCTCTGGAAAAAATCCCAGGTCGATTTCTATGTTGGAAGTCCGGGAAAACTCGATCGAATATATCGCACATACAAAATTTGAAAATTTCTAAAAATTGGCTGTTTAAAGTGTCATGGCTGGAAATAGATTCAAATGAAAGGTCTTATTGATGATCATACCTGGAAAAAATTTAGGTCGATTTCTATGTTGGAGGTCCGGGAAAACTTGATCGAATATATCACACATACAAAATTTGAAAATTTCTAAAAATTGACCGTTTAAAGTGTCATGGCTGAAAATAGATTCAAATGAAAGGTTTTATTGATGATCATACCTGGAAAAAATTTCAGGTCAATTTCTATGTTGGAGGTCTGCAAAAACTCGATCGAATATATCGCACACACAAAATTTGAAAATGTCATAAAATTGACCGTTCAAAGTGTCATGGCTAGAAATTAATTCAAATGAAAGGTCTTATTGATGATCACACCTGGAAAAAATTTCAGGTCGATTTCTATGTTGGAAGTCTGGGAAAACTCGATTGAATATATCGCACACCCAAAATTTGAAATTTTCTAAAAATTGACCGTTTAAAGTGTCACTGCTGGAAATAGATTCAAATGAAAGGTCTTATTGATGATCATTGATCACACATGGAAAAAATTTCAGGTCTATTTCCATGTGGGGTGTCCGGAAAAATTCGTTTTAATAAAATATATAAAATGTTTATAAATCCACAGAAATGCCCAGCCGAATAATGCCGATAATGCAGATTAAATATTAAAAAGATTAAATGACAGCCGATTAATATCGACAATGCAAATACAAATTCGATATTTTCGATCGAGTTTCTTCGGACTTCCAACATAGAAATCGACCTAAATTTTTTTCCAGGTATGATCATCAATAAGACCTTTCATTTGAATCTATTTCCAGCCACGACACTTTAAACGGTCAATTTTAAGAAATTTTCAAATTTTCTGTGTGCGATATATTCAATCGAGTTTTCCCAAACTTCCAACATAGAAACCGACCTGAAATTTTTTTCAGATGTGATCATCAATAAGACCTTTCATTTGAATCTATTTCCAGCCATGACACTTAAAACGGTCAATTTTTAGAAATTTTCAAATTTTGTATGTGCGATATATTCGATCGAGTTTTCCCGGAGTTCCAACATAGAAATCGACCTGAAATTTTTTCCAGGTGTGATCATCAATAAGACCTTTCATTTGAATCTATTTCGAGCCATGACACTTCAAACGGTCAATTTTTAGAAATTTTCAAATTTTGTGTGTGCGATATATTCAATCGAGTTTTCCTGGACTTCCAACATAGAAATCAACCTGAAATTTTTACCAAGTGTGATCATCAATAAGACCTTTCATTTGAATCTATTTCCAGCCATGACACTTAAAACAGAAAATTTTAAGAAATTTTCATATTTTGTGTGTGCGATATATTCGATCGAGTTTTCCCGGACTTCCAACATAGAAATCGACCTGAAATTTTTTCCAAGTGTGATCATCAATAAGACCTTTCATTTGAATCTATCTCGAGCCATGACACTTCAAACGGTCAATTTTTAGAAATTTTCAAATTTTGTGTGTGCGATATATTCAATTGAGTTTTCCCGGACCTTTCATTTGAATCTATTTCCAGCCATGACACTTTAAACGGTCAATTTTTAGAAATTTTCAAATTTTGTATGTGCGATATATTCGATCGAGTTTTCCCGGACTTCCAACATACAAATCGACCTGAAATTTTTTCCAGGTATGATCATCAGTAAGACCTTTCATTTGAATCTATTTTCAGCTATGACATTTTAAACGGTCAATTTTTAGAAATTTTCAAATTTTGTGTGTGCGATATATTCGATCGAGTTTTCTCGGACTTCCAACATAGAAATCGACCTGAAATTTTTTCCAGGTATGATCATCAATAAGACCTTTTATGTGAATCTATTTCCAGCCATGACACTTAAAACGGTCAATTTTTAGAAATTTTCAAATTTTGTATGTGCGATATATTCGATCGAGTTTTCCCGGACTTCCAACATAGAAATCGACCTGAAATTTTTTCCAGGTGTGATCATCACTAAGTCCTTTCATTTGAATCTATTTTCAGCCATGACACTTTAAACAGCCAATTTTTAGAAAAATTACAAATTTTGGGTGTGCGATACATTCGATCGAGTTTTCCCGGACTTCCAACATAGAAATCGACCAGAAATTTTTTCCAGGTGTGATCATCAATAAGACCTTTCATTTGAATCTATTTTCAGCCATGACACTTTAAACAGCCAATTTTTAGTAATTTTCAAAGTTTGTGTGTGCGATATATTCAATCGAGTTTTCCCGGACTTCCAACATAGAAATCGACCTGAAATTTTTTCCAGGTGTGATCATCAATAAGATCTTTCATTTGAATTTATTTCCAGCCATGACACTTCAAACGGTCAATTTTTAGAAATTTTCAAATTTTGGGTGTGCGATATATTCGATCGGGTTTTCCCGGACATCCAAAATAGAAATCGACCTGAAATTTTTTCCAGGAATGATCATCAATAAGACCTTTCATTTGAATCTATTTCCAGCCATGACACTTTAAACGGTCAATTTTTAGAAATTTTCAAATTTTGTATGTGCGATATATTCGATCAAGTTTTCCCGAACTCTCCACATGAAAATTGACCTGTCGTTTTTAAATGATATTTATTAGATAAAGTGCCGTTTAAAATATTCTCCAAAATTGTAACTATAGAGGCATTTCACGCCTTACCTCCCCAAACATCTAATTTGTCACTTAGAAAATTTTGGGTTGGTATATTAGTTTTAATTTTTGGAATGAAAAATTATTTTACATTTTTTGGTTGGTTTTTATGAATAACAAAATAAAACATTTGTAATATAAATTAATTCACTCCGGCTTTAAATTCTTATCTGCATTATCGACATTTTCGGCTGGGATGTTACCGACAAAAATCGGCTGTCATTTTCGTTTGATTAGTTTGAATCTACATTATCGACATTTTTCGGCTGGCGTCGGCTAACTTTAATAGGGTACTTATTAGATGATACGGATGGATCAATACGACTGATATAGAAATATTTATTATCAGGTATAGAGACAGTTTTAATCGAATTAACGGGTGCACTTGTCCTCACGAAAACTAACGCTGACGTCGGCGATTCACAGTTAAAGGAGTTGGAGCTAGACTCTACAACTTTTGCGAAAACTGGTTTAGTTGAGTTATCGTCACCCATTTATTTATCAAGGAATTTATCAATTAAGGATTTTCAGCAACCTGTTTCAATCTTCTTCAACTTTCATCACGTCAACTTTCTTCAAAATCCATATATTTCCATATTTTTTAATTGAATTGATCGCGGCACGATCCTTTGCGATCATAGCACAATTGATTCTCGCATAGACTCCATTTAACGATGTCGATAAACGATGTCCTTACTTTACGTAATCTGTTGTTGAAATTTCACTTTGCATCTTGATCCTAGCCAGGATTTGAACCTAGTACCTCCAGATCGAAACGTCACAGCTTTGACCAATGTGCCATTTAATCGGTTAAAGTCTGTTTATCCATTTTTCCTTATCTACCAATGCGGCCACACTAATTTGAATTTAACATAGCAATGGCACAGACTTAAGTTTGGTTGTTTAAATTCATCACAAAGTTCGATTTATCGACCAAAAACGTGCCAAAATTTTCTGGATTCAAGTAAAGGCTTCAATTTGTACTACACTAATATTCCGTAAACAAATTAACGATCATATATGCGAATAAGTAGCGAAGATCTTGACAAACTCCAAATTGATAAAAATCAATATCATATTTCTTAGGAAATTATGTTTGTCTTATTTTAAATGTGCTTCTTGATTCATTATGTAAAACATTCGTTACGATTCAGTTTACAATATAAAACAGATAAGATCAATGATCGTTTACGCTTAGTTGTTGATATTTTTATAGTTTGTAAATAATATGCGCACGTGCATATATATAGGAAATCATTCGAATGCTACGAAACTATCAAAACTGACTCACAAAGTAATAAATTAATCAACAGAAACTAAGCGAACCTAAATAAAATACATTTTCAATGATCCTGATAATTCATTTGTAATTAATTCCATTTTATAGCTGAGAATTTATTAAAATGATTATTATGGTAATCATTAAAAATATTTACACTATACCATTTATTTAATTGTGTGTATGTTTATGTATGTGTGCATGTAAATATTAATACGATCAACAAAGACTGAGAGTGTGATATTATTAATGATAGATAGAGTTGGAGAGGTTCGCGATAAAGGTAAAACAAAGAACAATTTACTTACTAAAACGTAAACGCTACTCTAAAGATCACCGATCATCACCACATATTTGTAAGATTTTTCTCTACATACAAGGTATATATTATATCAGTATATGTAAGAGCGTATAATATTTTCTTATAAGATTAGAAACGAAAAGAATATCGAAATTGTTGATATGATTTACATGACAATGTAACGAAAACTAATACACATTCAAACACCCAACAAACAAACAAACAAATAAGAAAATTTTAAGTTCGTTTTCGTTATTTCGTTCAGTTAACTCAAGTCTGTGATTGCGAAACGTTGTCAACATTCTAAACGAGTACGAACAAGTTAAAATTAAAAAAAAGATCGTTCGTTGTGTTTATATTGTTACGGTTGTTTCTTCATCTTATTATTTTTATTATTAATACAACAATAAATCGCATCTTTTTAGAGCTCGTCGCGACCACACGCGAAATATTTTTGTTGTGTTATTTTTGTGTATTCGACCAAAATATAATTTTTTTTTTGTTTTATTTAATGTGTAATTTTATATAAATAATAATAATTATGTTATTTAATTTTGGTGTAGATAAATAAATTTATAAAATAAATAAATAAATAACGATTGTGAATATTTTATACAAATAAATTAATAGGAATAGTTAAAGTTAATTATAAAAGTTCGTCAAAACAATGGATGAGAGTAAATTGAATATACCTCTTGTGGATCGAGAGGATCTTAATCGTGCTCATATACTATCAGCTGGTTCTGTTAGCTATATAAACGAAACTAAAATTCGATCACCACCGGCTAATTTGGTTGACAATTTAAATAATGCCAATGGAACTAATAATTTTAGGTAAGTGTATATAAAAAACTATTTTTATATTAAATGCAAATCACATCTCTATTTTGGGCTGCAAAAACTTTATAATGATTATCGTTAATTTGATTAATGATCTCTACGAATTTTATAGCAATAGCAGTGACAAATTAAAATTATTAATTGTGCATACTTGTTTTAATGTCAACATTACTCAATGTATTGGGCTAGGTGGCGCTCTTGTCTGAACAAACAGCGTTGTTATGGCTAAATATTATATGATAGGACTAGGTACATGTTAATATTTTTTCGAATCTATATCACGAGGTCTGGATTATTTTAATTTATTTAATTCCAGATATTTCAAGAACTAGAAGAATATTAGAATATTAGATTTCAAGAATATTAATTCAATATGGTTTTTTATTTAAAAAATAAATCACGTTTGGTGTTAAGCAAAAAAAAATAGTGTTAAATAAAATTTTAAATTGGTGAACACAAAAATCTGGACACTTCAATTCGATGGCTGTATGCAAACTATTCACGTTTGATTTAATAATTTCTAATACTATTTTGCATAATTTGCAGAAAATAAATCTACATAATACATATATACGTGAGTGTATAAATCATTATTTTAAAATTATATGATTAAAATTACACAATTATGGTACACAATTTCGCAAACAATAACAAACAATTGATATAAATTTACTATGCCAACTGTTAGATTAACCACGTTTCACTTATGATTTAACTACACAAATTATAGAGTTAACAACGGAGCATCGATTAATTTACTATGCTTATTCTGTGATTATTGAAAAAATTTGCCATTTTAATGAGTGATTAATTAATGCTAGTTTGCATACTTATACTAGTATTTGTCGTCTAATTACGTCTCGATTCGTTGGAAGATTGTTTTTTGTAGATTTTCAATAGATTGACTGACCTATGAAATTATGTAACGAAGAATATCAGATTTGAGATTAAAAATACTAAGTGACAAAACTTACCAATCAACCAACATGCGGCCTGTACGTTATTTTCCATGGTTATTAACCACCAAAACTATTCCCGAAACTTCTTGAAAAACTAATTCCTCATCCGATTTTAATGAAAATTGTTTAAACTCAGTGTCGATTTTCGACGAACACTTAAAACGAAATACCGATAATTACGTCAAAAATATAAAATTTTTCGAGAAACGCACAGCGGTTAAAATAAATTTGCCTGTGGGGTCATGTGACATACCACTCAAAAGGTATTTAATTCTGCTAAACGGTGAGTTTAGGTTATGTAAAACGGCGAATAAGGTGCCGAAGTTAGATGAATTTTTATCTAAAATATTTAGAATGGGCTCCTGAGTGACCACCATATATATTGATAATCAAATTTTGTTAAAATTTTAGATTTGTTAGGTAAATAGGCAATCATAATCATTGTCCACCTTTAACACGAAAACTACAGCAACAACTTTACTACTGTTACAGGTTACTATACCAAACATTATCACAAGGTTCTATCAAATTTAGGTAGAAGAGGAAATTTGCAGCTCCGTATATTTACCAGTTTCATGTCAATTTAAAAAAATCATTATGTGCGACTATACTCATTTTGACCTATTGAGATATGATAATAAGCAAAGCGGCTACGTTTCAAATACTGAATATGACCGTGCCACTTAAGGAAAACCGAAATGCAAAAAAAAATGAATTCGAACTGACTTTCAATCTAACGCGATCATGAACAAACATGTTACCGAACTAACTTACTGCACCAAATACTGTTACAGTTCCTCAATATCGAGAATTAATTTCAAATGCAAATGAAATTAATTCGGACTGAATTTAATTTTAACACGATCATGAACAAATTTTGTTTTTTCTCCTTACTAACTTACTTTATCAAACACTGCCATGTTTCATTTTTGTCATTTTTTAAATTGATCGCAATAATTTAAAGGTACCGAAGCTTTCCGAAGGTAAAAAAAATCGACAATAGCAGGTGCTTGTAGTCGGTTTTTTATTTGGAGCAAAGATTTAATTTTTTTCAGTGAATCTCAAGGGGATTTTCTAAGGCTATATAATTCTCGGTCACCCAAATTTGTACTGATGTAGGTAAAAGTTTCTTCACGTAGATAGCGGTTGTAGCATTATGTCTCTGCCACGCGCCCCCATTGATTATGCTCAATATTAGTATAAGCTAGCATTAGAATTTGCTGAGCATAACACTCAGAGTTTATTCCTGTAAAACCGAAAGTTTACCCCGAAAGTTTCTTCTTAAGTAGAGCTACGATGTTTCGAATAATGATAGCAACATCAATTTACCTGTTTTTAATTTTTCTCAAGAACCACAGCTCCACTGTGGACATCAGCCATAAGTTGACCGATTTTTGCACGTTGTGACATTCAATTTTTTTATTTTTTATTTCGCTCGCGCTCTATGTCATGTACGGATTTGGCAGCCTCAATGAGGTTACGTTATCAATTTTATTTTCAGATTAATGGTTGATAAGTTTATTGAATTCTAGCCAGGTTTCAAAGTTGTCGGAAGGAGTATACTGATGCTGGATGATCATTGCTGGATGAGGCATTTTACAATTTTCGTTTACGCTCTTCCCATGCGCTCACCCAAAGCTATGGTAATGATATTGTCGCATTATCCCTCCCTCCAATTTTAATGAACGAGATAAAATTTATGATTTTTGAGACGCATTTTTCCATAAAATGTATTGTAGCAATTCACAAACGTTTTAACGTCTTCAGTCACAGACAAAGTACACGTAAAATAACATATCCCACGACTGAAAGATTAATCAAACCTAGAATTTAGCAGTTTCTACAGGGTTGTGATTGGAAGTCCAAAAGACGGTTATTTTTTCGATGCTTTAGTCTATGTAACTTATGTAATTTAATTTCTATGTAACCCAAATTTCCCACCCCATCAAAATATTTTTCGATTTTATTTTCATTGTCTGACGTCGGCTTATATTGGCGTCATCAATACAAGCCGAAGAAAATTGTAAATTATTTCACTGATGGTAATCATAAAACATGTTAAAAGTCCATAAAATAGAATAATTATTTGGATCTAAAAATGCTTTAATGAACTATAATAATATGTATGCCATAAATCTTATATATATATTTTTTTTAATTATCCAACGTCTTTTCGTAAATTCTTGAGTCCTTGACACTTGAAGCTTCTGGCTATATATACGGAAATAAAAAAGTTGATTTTTCTTTGAACCATTTTTTTTTTCTTTTTACCTAGTTTTTATTTGTTCAACGTTATACGGAGTTATAACAAAGAATCCTTATTATATCAAGAGTATTAAAGTTCTTTTACGAAATTTATATTTAATATACATCGAACGATAAGGTCACCCACACTTTGGCCGCATGTACATACAGTTTATTTAATCGATATAAACTAGCCATATACAGTGATTGATAACATATGTATTATGTTTTAAGACGTTAATCGTTTATCAGTTTTCGAAATAGTTTGGTTTCTAATGTCAACATTTTTTTCATTGTTGTGTATCTTATAATATTATAAGCAACCACAAATTCAATTCCGTTCTCGATTCATTGTCTGTCAAGTTCATTCGAACCTCATTAAGACATACATATACAATATATATATGCTTATGACGTAATTAATTATGTAGCTATTTTTACCGGGTGATCCTTCAAAACGCTTCCGAGTTTGGCATTTATAGCAAATTTTTTTGGTTTGGTCACCTCTCTTATAAAATGACTTATGTGGCTAACTCAAATGTGATATTCAATTCAATTTTCATAAAAATTATTTATCTACCGAATTTAGTATCGATTGTAAAAAATTTGCATAAATTATTTAAACAGATTTTATGTTTTGTTGTGTTACGTATGTGAGTTGCCCATATATGCTAGTGTCACTAAAAATAATAAATTATTAATTAGTTTTTGTTAGTTTTCTATTTAATTTAGTTTTTTATTTAGTGAAAATGGAAATTTAAAACAAAACAAAAAGTTTTCATTTGTAGGACGAAAAAGTTTCGATTTTCTATTCGTATATTTTATATGTGTTTTGTTCTGTTAAAAGGTATACGGACTCGATTCCGTTCACATATTTTTTTTTTTTGTTATCATATGAGTTTGTGGTGGTGGTAGGCAGGAACATATAATGTATAAGGACGTGAGATGTTTCACAATGAAATAGATTCATTGAGATGCATATTTTTTTTTTGAAAATTATGTGTTTGTTATACGTATTCGCCTAAGAAAATCCCTGGGTGTTTAACATTTTGTTTTGGTACATTACATCCTCAATGTTCTAGTGCTCGTATACGCACTGAGAAAATATAAATTAATTTATATTTTAGAACGTTTTACGAAATTACCCCGGGGACGGAAAATATATTTAATGTAAGACTTGTTAAGGTGGTGACCTTTCGCTTTTAAATAAATGTTTTTTTCTAATGGAAACTGCCTAAATCCATCATTACAATAGTATATAGCTTCGTGATGATTTTTTTCAGTTCACCTACAAGTTCTCCATACCTAGTAAAAAAATCGGTTGGTCTGGTTCAGAATGATATTAGTTTTGACCCAAATGAAGTTTTGATCCAAATGAAACTATTTTAGTCAACTCTGGATTTCTGCCATAACTAAGACCAATAGAATTTTATCTGATTTTCCTAGGTACTTTCAGCGTCCCGCTTAAAGTTTTGACATCGGATATGAAACTAGTACAACGCAATCCAGCGATAACAATTACGAAACACCCTTTAAATGGAGTTTAATGAAGAAAAGAGAAAATATGAGGAAAAATATTTGAGTTTTGATTGCTATCTAAGCAAAAATAAAAATGTCGCCAATAAAAAAAATTAAGGGTGGATATATGTTGTGGCCAACACCCAACTTTCTTTTACCATGATTGTACACTCTGTCAAAAAAGTAACGGGAATTGGTAATTTAAAAATTCCCCTTAAAAGGATTGTAAAAAAACTTTTTAATCGCTAAGTTGGCACAACTGTCCTCTACCTTGGACGTGAAGTTTAAGCGCGAGCTGCCATTTAGTTTGTTTACAGTGCCCTATTTTGTCAGTTCATCTCAAGTGTCTTTTGCGATTTTTATAATGAATAAAAATATCGTACAAAGAATTTTTCTCAAATTTTATATTGCAAATAGAATTTCATATGCCGAATCGCTGAAAATGTTACATAAGGCTTACGGAGAATCGACTTTATCAAAAACACGTGTATATGAGTAATACAGTACATTCAAAAGCAGTCGAAATGTAGTGGAAGGTTTGCCTCGTTCTCGAGGTCGGCCTCTCCAAAGTTAACACCAACAAAGTGAATGAAATGGTGACAGAAAATCGACATGTAGATTTGAGAGAGATAGCCGCTGAACTTTCTGTGACTCACACATCAATTCGTACTATTGTACACCTTTGGTTGGGCACGAAACGCGTTGCCGTCCGACTAGTTCCGAAAGACTTGAATTTTCTCCAAAAACTCAATCGCATAATGGTCGCCGAAGACATGCTAGAACGAGTCAATTCCGACCCTACATTCATAAAACGCATTATAACTGGTGATGATACATGGGTTTTCCCACGTCAAAGTCGATCAAAACTCCAGCTAATGTTGATTGTTTTGTTTCATTATCTTGGTGTTTTGTACTCGGAATTCTTGTCAGAAGATCAGACGGTAAATAAAGAACATTATCTGGGCATTCTGCGTCATTTGAGAGAGTAAATTCGGTGAAAAAGGCTGGTTTGTGGAAAGAACCTTCATGGATTTTGCACCACGTCAACGCACCATCTCACAAGGCTATCATTGTGAACGAATTTCGTGCCAAAAACTTAACAAATATCATCGAACAACCACCGTATTCTCTTGATATGGGTCCGGCTGATTTTTTTCTCTTCCTCTTTTATTTTTCTATATTTTTATTCATTATAAAATTCGAGTTGAGATGAACTGACAAAATAGAGCACTGTAAACAAATAAAATGACAGATCTCACTCAAACTTCACGCCAAGATAGAGGACAGTTGTGTCAACTTACCGACAATTTTTACAATGCCTTTAAGCGGACTTTTCCGTTCCTTTTTTGACAGATCTCGAATACACTTGATTTTTAAAGCGAGAAATTAAACTTACCGGACTTTTCGTATAACTGTCTTATAAAATCAAAACACATTATACCTGTTTAAAATTCAAAAAACCGACAAGGTCAGCCCTTGTTGGTTGAAAATTTAATCTTTAAATATTTTAAATATTTAATTCTTTCTCATTGCCATTTACTTTTCATAATACATATTTGTAAAAAACAAAAAGCTCCTACGAGAGCTGTAACTGGGATCAGTGGGATCACCTTAAAACTTAAGTATGCAGTTTTATTGCGGTCAACCAATCCGTATGGGCTGTACAGAGACCGATTTTTTGCTGAAAAACAGTTTTTTATGTTTGGTAAAACATTTAGGGGACTAGTTCTGGGTTAGTTACTGTTATGTTAAATGTTGCGTTAAATTGTTGCGTTGATTACGTAACATTTCAACGTAAAATGTTGTACAGAAAAACCTTGATTTAATGGACTAATTGGGGCGTCCGTTAAATCCGATTGTCCGTTAAATCCGAATTTTTTTAAATTTAATTATTCGATCGAATTTAATCTAGGACGGAACTCAGGCATTTCTTAGCCGATTATGTTAGGATTGGGTAGGTTGGATGAAAGTGGGATTGTTAAATAATTTCTGGAAGAATTTCTGGAATATGGGCACCTGGGACGGAACGTGAACCATTCTTAACCGATTGTGATGAGATTGGGTATTCTGGATGGAAAAGAGATTGTTAAACGATTTTGGGAAGAAATTCTGGAATATGCCCACCTGGGTGGGATGGAACAAGATCAATTCTTAACCGATGATGATGGGGTTGAGTATGCTGGATGGAAATTGGATTCCAAATTAATTTTTGGAAAAGTTCTGGAATATGTCCACTTGGAACGGAACCCGATCAATTCTTAACCGATTATGATGGGATTGGGTATGTTGGATGGAAACGGAACTCTTAAATGATTTTGGGAAGGAATTCTGGATTAGGGCCACTTGGGACGGAACCCGATCAATTCTTAACTGATTATGATGGGATTGGGTATTCTGGATGGAAAAGGGGTTCTTAAACGATGTTGGAAAGAAATTATGGAATATGGCCACAATTCTTAACCGATTATGGTGGGATTGGGTATGCTGGATGGAAATGGGATTCCTAAATGATTTTGAGAAGAAATTATGTAATTGAAAAGTCATTTAAGAATCTCATCATTTAAGAAAAACCATCTTCAAAAAATCGGTTAGGAATCCCCGAATCCATCCATCATAATCGGTAACCGAAAAATGACAAATAAAAAATTGTCCGTTAAACTGAGGGTCTTTTAAACCGAGGGATTATAAAATTCGAGTTGAGATGAACTGACAAAATAGAGCACTGTAAACAAATAAAATGACAGATCTCACTCAAACTTCACGCCAAGATAGAGGACAGTTGTGTCAACTTACCGACAATTTTTACAATGCCTTTAAGCGGACTTTTCCGTTCCTTTTTTGACAGATCTCAAAAATCGGTTAAGAATCCCCGAATCCATCCATCATAATCGGTAACCGAAAAATGACAAATAAAAAATTGTCCGTTAAACTGAGGGTCTTTTAAACCGAGGGTCCGTTAAATCGAGGGATTACTGGGCATCGAGAGCAAGGAACTGCAGTGTTTGGATAACCATTGGCTTCTTGTAATTGGCGATGACATACGTGACTTTTAATTTTTGACCTTATATGTTACTAAACATTTGCGGTTCAGGTGGAGCTTGAACCCCGTTCGTTTTTCATAACATCAAAACAAAGCAAACAATTTTCGGAAATTGACCCTGAGTTTTGAGCTATAATAGATTTTAAAAACAGTCGATATTCCTCCATTCCTTTTGTATTTTTGTTAAAAATCGTAATTTCCGCTTAAATTTTGGAAAACTGATCTGGTCAGGTATTGTTGCAAAATTAATTTACAATGTTTTACTTGATAGCTATTTTTCTCTTAATGATATACTTTTCAAAATATTTGCAAAAAACAACAAAGCTCCAATGGAGTCTGGCACTTCCAGTAGACCGATTTCAATCAATCTGCTTAGGTCTGGGCTATAGAGAATCAACAGACATTTAGTAGACATGGCACCACATACGCATAGCCACAGATAATTTTTAAATAATATTTTTTTCCTTCGGCTAAACACTCAGCGTTTAAAGTTACAAACTTTATTTACCAACACCAATATTTTTATTTTTTCCTTCCTTTCTTTTCACCCTTAACTTCTTCACTCTTCAAAATCACTACTCAAACTGTTCATAATATCACTTTTTTATCACACTGTTCAATTTTTACTGCTCGACTGTTACTGTTTATTGTTCACTTACAACTGTGTCTGCATGGCAATTTGCTCGATCAATATTCGAGGTTATTCCGCTTATTGTATTTGTCGATGTATGCGTATTGCAATTATAAATCACTTGCTTGCATGTAGTTGAACTTGCAACCATCCTACGTCAATATGTAGTTCTTCCAATAATTCCATTGTCTTGATTGTGACCACCGTTGTTAATTTCAGTATTTTCCATGGTGATTTTCGTTGTTTCAATATTTCCATACACTTGGAATTCCATTCTAAAATTCAATTTATAATTACTTGATGCGGAGGAATACTTGATGCGGTATCATCGACACATGTTAAGAGTATAAATCGCTCAGTAAATGTATCAATTCTAACTGAACTCGAACCAGCGACGGTTGGGATAACAACATACCCCTAAGGTATCGCTTCAGTCTATCACATTTGACGACTTCCGTGAACCTTTAAGGGTTCTTTGTATCCGATACACAATATTATTGTACAGTCATACTAAATCACCTCGTCGAAAATCAGTATATCTTCCATGTTGGTCATGTTGCGCCCCTGATTTATCTTTGGCACACGTAATGTTGCACTCTACTGCGATTTGATTTTTATCGTCGTAGGTCTTCTACGTTGCATTTGCGGCCCCTTCCTGACTGACTCATCCGTTGGTTGAACTCTTCTCTTTGTGGACCCACCTCATCAAACATAGTGGAATCTTCTGCTGGGCTACCTCTGAGGATTTTTCTTCTTCTCGATAAGCCAATTTTTTCCTCATGTTCTCTTGCCGTGCCGCGCAGTCCTTATAAATTTTGATATTCGAGTGTTAATTCTCAGGCTTTCTTGTTTTATCTCTAATGTTGCTTCTTAAATGAAATTTCAAATGGTCGTCCTTGACTCATAATTCATATGATGCGTCCGCTACTAACCGCTACATCTGGTGCAGCTTTACCGTAAGCTTATCGCGCTAATTTTGTTACCACCCTTCCTAGATCTTGCAGGTTCTCCACACGTAGCTGACGCATGTTTCTTATTTTCTATCACCCACATCTTAGTTCCAACTCAGTCATGACCCGCTCATAGCTTATTTTCTGTGGATACATGTTAGAAGATGTCTGCATCTTATCCACGGAAAGACTAAATGAGTGCTGGATCTGGCCATCGAATGTTGGCGCCTTTAAATTTCTCTTCCGACAACTGGTTCTGTTGAAAACGTTTTATTTAGCTAGCCTCCTTTATATATTTTTCAAGAACCTCCTAGTGCTTTGTCCTTAAAATTAAGTAGAAACAAGAGGGCCTTTATCATATCTCCAAAGTAAATGGATGGTTTTGGTTGATCAGGAACAAGTGGCTATATTGGAATGACTGTTATTGTTTGATCTATCGCTCTAGTTTCCTCTCTTTTTACTTGTTCGGCTTGAGAGTTGTGGTAACCGATGTCATTCCTGATGTCGGGCAAGATTTTTACAATTTGCGGTTTCCTGTTTCAGCATCCTCTTCCGATTCGTAATGGATTTTGCAAATAAAATGCTCAGGGTGTACAGTCACAAACTTTATTCACAAACACCTTTAACTTTCCAATAAAATCACTACATCACTATTAAACACTTTGTATCACTGTTCACTATTCCACTTTTTATGCCACTGTCGTTTGTCACTTCTGGGGCTCTATTCTCGAAATCGGAGGAAATTTCCGGATTTGGATCATAATTTGCTATAAAATTCTTTATATTATTCGATTTTTTTGCCGAATTGTAAATCACTTGTATGTAGAAGGATGGTTTGATAACTGTTTAGAATAACGCCATCTATGCATTACTAGTAACAACTTCTTTTGTTTGTCGTGAAGTATGTTGTCATTTTAAAATACACGTGAAAAACGTTGACAGATAGAACCTATCCCAACCGTACTAGTTGAGTTAAAACAGATTTAAGCCTCAACACGAAAGTTATCGAATGATTATGACATTTGATTGGATAGTTTGTAAATTAGAATTATTTTTGCAAAGTCACTTTTGATTTTTTTTTAAATATGATCAAAACTTAATGTCGTACAGTTATTAAATACCTACTTACATTTGAACGGTTTAAAACCACAAGAAGGCCAAAAGAAAGAACGACACCAGAAATGGTCGAAAAGTCTATGAAACATTATGAATGGCCGTCCAGCGTCCTAAGGTTCCGCGAGATTGTTGACATTGCAAACATCTCATATGAACGTTCAAACAACATTATACACGAAGAATGCATATCAAAAAGTTGTTAGCAAGATAGGTCGGTCGTGACTTTACCTCCAATTTAAATATGTTCGTCTCGTACAAACCATTCCAATGTTGTATCGATTCAGCCTATCACATTTGACGAATTTCCGTGAACCTGTAAGATTCCTTTGTATCCGATACACATTCATATTGTACAGCCATACAAAATCAGGTCATCGAAAATGGATATATCTCCCACGCTGGTCGTGTTGTGTTTCTGATTTATCTCTGGCGTACGTGATATTGCTCTTCACTGTGACTTGATCGTTATCGTCGTAAACCTTGGGAAACCATCGTTGGTTGGTATCATCTTCTTAAACAATCTTAACTGTCGGCTCATACGTTCTGTTCCCGAAACTTTATCTATTTCGTCATATTCCACCACTCCTTCATCTTAACAACAGTGTCTGCAACTTTAGCAAGTCTCCGTCGCGCCCTCCCGGATCGCTCTTTCTTTAGCGATAAAACCCACTGCCGGACTCACTCTCATCAAACCGGAATTTTTTTCCGAGCGTAATCTTGTCCACCTTCTCTTTTCGCTATTAAAGCCACCGGTGTGAAGTTTCTAACAAAAAATAACAAAAAATCCAAATTATTTATTTTTTTTTAACAATTTTCTTTATTTATTGATTCTTTCAAACATGTAAATAAAAATAAGTTTTCAAATCTTAATAACTAAGGTAATTATGTAAGTCTGCGGGAGCAGAATTTACTTCTTATCAATAAGTAAATTAAAAATTTTATAATTTATGTTATTACAACAGCCATCGTTTTCTTCTTCAATCGCGAAGACGTGGGTATATCTTTTAGGTTTCGCGCCAGCAAATTCGGATGAGATTCCAGTTTCCCTGCACAGTTGATCCGCATCTTTTGTAATTCGTTTTTGACAGTTAGGATGCTAAGGTCCTTATGTATATTTTTGTTTTTTACGAACCAGGGTGCTCCTGTAATCATTGTGAGAATTTTTGACTGTGTTCGTTGGATAGTGTCGATATTCGAATTTGATTGCCATAATTGACACCCATACGACCAAATTGGTTTAATCATTGTGTTATACAGGAGAAGTTTGTATTCTAGGTCAATAGTTGATTCCCCATCAACCAGTGCATGTTATCAATTTTTAATTTGATATGATCTCTTTTCATTTCAATATGTGTTCGCCAAGTTAACCGTCGATCTAGATGGACGCCTAAATATTTTGCTCCATTTGATTGGGGGATTTGTATTCCGTTCGTTGTGACAGGCGGTTACTTGTCCGCTTATTTAAAGTGAATGTTACGTGGGTCGTTTTCTCTTCATTGACCTTTATCTTCCATTTCTTTAGCCATATTTCGATGTCATAAATATGTTGTTGCAGAATTTCGGACGCCGTTTGTGGGTTTTTATGGCTACATACGATTGCCGTATCATCTGCGAAAGTAGACGTCAGAGTTTACGAAGACGTTGGTAGATCTGAAGTAAAAATTAAATATAACGTTGGACCAAGCACTTGGTAAATTTCTGGTAATTTAAGATTAATTTTATGCAGCAGACCCTCGTGCCAAACTTTATCGAATGCTTGGGCAAGATCCAAGAATACGGCGGAGCAGTATTTTTTTCTCTTCGTTCCTTATTTCTGTAGCTACTCGGTGCACTTGCTCAATGGTTCCGTGCTCGGCTCTGAAACCAAACTGATGACTAGGGATGATATTTCGTAGTTCCGGTTTAATATTTTCGATAATAGTTTTTTCGAATACTTTCGAAACGATTGGTAATAGGCTTATTGGTCTATATGACGAGACTTTGGTAGGATCCTTGCCAGGCTTTGGGATCATTTTTATAGTTGATAATTTCCAGCACTCAGGGATATATCCTGATTCGTAAATTGAATTGAATATTTGAGCCAGCCGACCAAAAGCTCCAAACACTCAGGCAGTTGTTTAAGCATTTCACCTGTAATTCGATCATACCCAGGGGCTTTCTTTAATTGAATTTGATGTGTGATAATAAACTTTACCAGTGGTTTCTTTATCTTAAATTTCCTCACAGGCCTGATTGGTATATTTTCTGTTTGAACCACCGATAAGCCAAGGTTTGGAGTGAATACACTTTCAAGGTGATCAGCAAAGGCTTTAGCTTTTTCCTCGTCACTTCTAGCCCGTTCACCGTTAGAAAGACGAATTGGCGGGTTTGGTTGCTGAGGCCGTTTAAGATGTTTAGTGGCCTTCCATAATGAATAGTTTGTGTCCGAATGGGGAGATAATTCTTTAAGATAATTTTGCATATAATCCATCTTGTTTTTTTGTAGTAGGCTCTGTAGTTGCCTTTTTACCTGATTAAAGTTATGTTTAGCATCTGGCGATCGATTAATTTGCCAGATGCGTATTAAGCGACGTTTCTCTGTTAACATTTTTTCTATTTCAGCGGATGTTATGGTGTATCTTGTATGTTTGCTCTTTGGTTTAGGCGAGGCCGCAATAGCTGCGTTGACTAGCACATCATTAAAGTTTTCCATAGCAATGTTTATATCGTTAGCCGTCTGCAGTGTAGACGTTAGGTCGATATGTGAACTGATGTACATCTTGAATTTCAACCAGTTAGTGGAGGTGTTTGTTATATTCGTGGAACATGGCTTTTGGTCGGCCCAGGAATGTAGTAAGACCGGCGAGTGGTCAGAAGATAATTCTAAGAGTGGTTTAGCTTGGATTATTTCTCAGTGTATTTTACTCGTGACTGCAAAATCAAGGACGTCAGGGATTTTTCGACGATCTGTAGGCCAATAAGTTGGATGGCCACACGACGCAACATCGTAGTGGTTTTCTTGAATAACATTCATTAATTGACGTCCCCTTGGAGTAGTCAATCTTGAACCCCAGTAGGTATGTTTGGCATTAAAATCGCCGGCAACCATAAAACGTTGACCCAGGGTTGCAAAAAATCTTTTGTAGGTATCTGCCGAAACGTTATTATTTGGAGGGCAATATATTGAAGCGATGACTAAGCTTTCTTTATCGAGTTCCACACATACAGAGGTTGCTTGAATTTCCTCAGTGCTATATTCATTTAGAACATAATGGCAAATCCGCTTTTTATAATAATAGCAGTTCCTCCTCGACTTCTGCCCAAGGGTTGTTTTGTATCATAAACTTCGTAACCATTAATTCTGAAATTGTGTTTATCCATTAAGTGGGTCTCAGAAACTAACATAAGATCAATTTCGTTTTTAGCTATATTAAATGTTCTAATTCGAGTTTGTGTTGGCTTATTCCGTTTGCGTTCCAGTGGCATATCTTCAGATAATTTATCGGAGACATTCTAGTTTCTGGATCATAGTAGTTTGATTTTGCAGCATTGCTTGTATCATATTTTGCATTGTTGTCATTAACTGCATCATCAGTTGAATGTAGTTATTCAGAGTAGGTTCAACATTTGAGGATTCGCCTTGAAGAACGCTTGCGTATGTTGGTTTGCTGGTTGGTGTTTTGGGCGAACGAGAGTCATTTGGCATATGCGGAGGTATATTATTCTGCGCATCTGCTGTAGTTTTATACTGCCTCCTGGGACGTTATAATTGGCTAATATTTATGTAGACTGGGCATCCTCGGTAGTTTGCGGTGTGGTTTCCACCGCAATTGCTGGATTTCCTTTCAGCTGAAGAGTTCTTTGGTTTTGGGCAACTTTTGGTTTGGTGTAACTCCCCACATACGATGCACACTGATATCAACTTGCAGTATGTCCTTGAGTGACCATATTCTTGACAGTTTAAACATTGTATTGGTCCGGACATTTTCTTTTATTCTTCAACAGTTATGCGTCTGTGTAAGAGTAAGAGGTACTTTAGTTTATATATTGGATGAACTTCTCCCTTTTTCAAAATGCTTTCGAATGGGTCCAGTTCAACTTTGACCATTGGTTGTGGTTGCTTCAAGCGGTTCATGCGATCCTATATACATTCTGTATCTTAAATCCATCTTCAACAAGCGCAGCCTCTATTTCGGTTGTCTCAACATGGACATCGATGCCTTTAATAACGACAGAAAGACCCTTTGAAGACTTCAATCGGTATGTATAATAGTTTCTGTTGTGAGCATCGTAATAGTTAATGACTTCTCTATAGTCGTTGACCTCATGCGTTTGAATTTTTACTTCGTGTATTTTGCCTCGAAGTAAATTTGTTACGTGAAATGTTTTCCCATTTGTTAGCACGCTTGATTTGAGTTCTTGCACCACCTTGTGCGTATCGATTTCGCGTAAGTAGATTGGAGGTGGTTTATATTTTCGAATAGCTGTTCTATGCGCATTTGCATTTACAGTTTACAGTTTTTTACAGCTCTTCCGCATCATTTTCGATGAACTTTTCAAATCGGTTGTTTAGCGGTAGTTTGAAATTTACGACGTTTGATTTCTTACTCATCAGTAGGTTTTCTGTTTTTGGACTATCTCTTTTCCGTTTTACTGTAATATAGCGCTCGATGCCAGTTTGCGTCAATTGAACATTGCGTTTAGTGCTCTCTTTATTGCTTGTGTCACTACTGTGATTTTCTGAGAATTTATTTATCGGGTCGTTTACCACTTTTGGCTCCATATTCAACATTGGAGTTGACAACGATCGTTTAACAGAACTTGCGGTAGACGGTTTTATAGGTGATCTTGTCACCATCCCTCTTTTTAAGAAAGGATTGTCCAATTCCGTAAAGGTGTTTTTACTTCCGTCAGCCGTACCGGATGAACCACCCACCAGACTGACGACTTCAGTGATATTGCTTGTAGCTGTATATGGTGTAGTAACCAAGCTTGGAATCTCTACATCATTGCGGTCGCTAGATCTCGACGACTGGGAGCCCGCTTGCTCACTCCCGAGAGCCGCCGGTACTGGGCATCCGATTCCCTGCACCGTATCTTTGTTTTGGTTGGTTGACTCCATTGAAAATTTAGTTCTGGGTTCCATCCCTTAGCATTTTATAACTACTGCCAGGTTTTTTTACAGCCGCCCCTAACATGGGGAACAGACACTGGAAGAAGCCGCCCCTAACATAGAGAACAGACGCTTCAGGATTTGCCATGGATATTTCCTCCTCAAGGCAAGTAGCTTGCGTTTTGCTGCGCCCGTACTCGCGGAGTTATACTTTTAGCGTTTAAAATTATAATTTTTAAAATAAAATTTATTTAAAAATACAAAATATTAATGAAATACAATAATTATTTAAACAGACGAGTAAACTTACAAATTAAAAACATGTGTGAAAATAAATGAAAATAAAAGCTTTAACAGAAAAAATATCAGAATTGTTTATTGATATTTTTCGATCAAATTAAGGTGGATTTTATCAATCTGGGCCAATAACAAGCCACTTTTAGAGATTAGGGCAAGATAGGTCGGATTAGTCTATCTATAGATAACATTTTCTAGTATAAGATTTTTCTGAGCGGAGAAAATGTAACATTCTTAATAGGAATTTTCCACCGGACATTTTGAGTATTTAAATTTTACCGGAAAATATTCTCTAAAGATAGGCCAATTCGACCTAAATGGGGATATCTTACCCTAATTTCTGAATAATTTCTGAAAGTAGCTTGTTATTGGCCCAGATTGATAAAATACTCAAAATTTATAGTAGAAATTTGCTATTAACAAGGTTTCATTTCCTCCGCTCGGAAAAACCTTATACCGGAAAATATTCTCTATAGATAGGTCAGTTCGACGCATATATAGCGGCATCATGCCCTAATCTTTGGAAGTGGTGTGTTATTGGCCCAGATAATAAAATACTCAATAATTTGAGTGAAAAATATCAATAAACATATTTGTTATTTTTTTGTTAAAGCTTTAATTTCATTTATTTGTTAATTTTTTCTTTAAGTTTTTATATATTTCTCTAACATCTTTTGTATTTATTATCTTTTTTAAATTTTATTATGTAAATTATGATATTATTTAATAAAATGTTCACTAATTTGTATTTATAAAATATTAACAGTGTAAATCACCAATACTAAACAATTCAATATGGCGGCTATTGGCATCTGTTTGAATCCAATAAGAATTCTGTTTCCGCCGTGCTTTCTAATTGGAATCGTATACGTATTCGTGTTATTTTTTGCTAGAAACTTCACGATCTCATCAAATCCTCCGTAGTTTTTCTAAACCAAACCAATACATTAATATTGGTTTCACCTCTATTGTTGGTTCTAAAATGAAGTCTCAGATGGTCGCCCATGACAGCATTGATGGATGAGTAAATTGTTAGACCGCTCAATGATTAGCAGGAACATTACCGTAAGCTTGTCGCGTCAATTTGTTTACATCAAATGCATCAAGATCGACCAAAGCGCACTCGACCGGTTTCCAGTCTTACTTCCCGTCTGGGGAACGAATGCTTAGGTTGATGTGTAGATAGACTAGTCGCTTGTTGTTTGGCTGGCATAATTATGGCATAATCTATATTGTAAAATGGTTGTAATAACATCTGACCAAATTTTCATCGCAATCGGATGAAAGGTACAGGAATGCATACGAAACGAACACAGGAGCATTCATTTTTATATTTCATTTTTATATTCGATTGGCGCTCGTATGTATTAAAACATTGCACCAAAACTTGTTCAAATCGTTGTTACAATCCACTTATCATTTTTTAGTTAAAATCAGATTTTGCTATTATTTTAACATAGAGAAGCCTTCCTAAATGTTTCCGTCAAAAACTTTAGGCAAAATAATGGTGACTCATCCCTTTTATACATTTTCATACATTTTCACATTTTCACCCTCTATAAAATGTACGTATACGTCCCTACTCGTATTTCATATTTAAATAGCACGTATGTACATACAAAAGTTAGGCACTGGTTTAACCTAATAAAAAATGTAAAGGAAAAATATTTAATGCATGTGGCTGTAAACATCCAGATGGACTTCACCTATACCATATCACAATACATATAACAGTTAATATTTAGTTAGTTGGCAGCAAAACGATACATAAATAAGTTATTAACCTAACGTACATATGTATATGCAAAGTATTTTACCTACATACATTAAACTCCCCGTTTACTAATTATATCTAGGTATAAAAATTAAAAATTTAAGAATTTGATTAGATGTCTGAATAAAACAAAAAAATACTGGAAGTGGTACGAATCCCCAACATACATTTTATAATATTGTGCAGATGACGTTTTCATTTTATTGATTTTTTTAATAAGCTTAATATGCAATAATTTTTCCCATGATTCATGGTTCTAGTTTTCCGGTATTACGAAAAAAAAAACACGTACGAGTACAATACGGTACGTATATAATTTATCCATTATCATTGGAAATTATTTAAACGCGGAAATAATACATTAAGACAAATAAAATACGCGCATAGTGTTTCCCCATCGTTTGTTTTTATCGAGATCTTTCTTTCTTCAATGAAAATAGAAAACAGCTAAATCATAACGATAATATTTATAGCCGACCAAAATTTTAACGGAGAGTAAAAAATTACCATAAACAAGAAAAAGAGAGCTCGAATCAAGAAAATGTGATAGCTGATTTTTTAAATGTTGAAATCTTGAAAAAATACGTAGGCCTGAACCACTTTTTCGACGTTTTGAAGATCTCTGATTCAAAAATCCCGAAAATGTTTTTTTCTAGAAAATCTTCTGTTTTCAATATACGGAGATTAGAAAAGCTGTAAGGACCTGTACATCTCGATACCTCGACAATGGCCACGATTTAATTATTTTTATTTTGAACAATCTTTCATCGATAGATGTATCCGGATCAGTGATTTTTCTTTAACAAAATTTGAGTAAAACTTGCTTCTTACTGGTGCTATCTTTCGCAAAGCCCGCTTAGCATTAAAGTTAGACGCCAATTTTGCTTTCAGCAATATTTGTTTGTTAATTTCCAGTAACGGAAAATAAATATTCATCATAGTTGGCGTATTTATCAGTAGTAATTAAAGTAGAGTTGGCTTTAAATAAAACTAAAAAAAAAGATTTTCATAAAACCGATTCAGATTACAATTACTACTGACATAAAAGCCAACTATAATGAACAATTATTTTCGGTTACTGGAAATTCACAAACAAATAATGCTGAAAGCAAAATTGGCCTCTAACATTAAAACTAAGCGGGCTTTGCGAAAGCAAAACAGCTTGTGTTTCCAAAACAAAGAAAAGCAATGGCAGAAATTTATTTAACTCGACATATATTTATAGGGAGCCGCTATCGAGAGGTCATTTCTACGTGCAGGGAAATTTCCAAAAGGAATTGTTTTCTTATTTTAAAAATTGAAAACGTAGCAAGCTGGAATGTGGTTTATAATGCCAAGTCAAATTAATTGTCAATTTAGATATTTTATATCATTAACAGCCTGTTTAGCGTACTTGGAGTTGAACTGGAAGTTTTTTTGGGACTTTCCTCAATCTATAGAAAATGTGTGGATGACATACCAATCGTTCGTTGAGATTTTACTTATGAAGAAGTTCTCACATCTCTTATTGACAGAAACCCTTGGTTGACAGCCACAAAAATTTAGTTGACAATTCGAAATGTCACATAACCAAGTGAAGCTAGATGCAGTTCTTATAAACTCATTAAGGCAGTTTAGATCGTCATAGGGTCTATTTTTTAATTAAATCCGAGCAAGTAGGCTTGCCCTAGGTAATGTACACAGGTTGGATGATCCAGTGTGCATTACGTAATAATTTGTTTTTTACTTTGTATACTCTTCGTACACTGGCATTCTGTTCAGAGTAAAATTTAAAGAACCGAGTATGCTCGATGTACGCACAGTTCACAAATAAAAACACAGTGTGCAGAGTAAAATTACTCAGATTCAATAAAAAAACACAGAGTATTTTTTGACAGCGCACTGCTTGCTCAGGTTGAATTAAAAAATATACCCATAATAGGTTGGCTAACTTTTTTGTTTGAACTGACCCAACTTAGGTCAAGGGAAAATGTGATGTAAACGACACCGACCTAAAGGGTTTTTGAATTATGAAATAGATGTCGGTAGCGGCATTGAAGTTAACTAAACATAACGGCATAAAATTTAGTTTTACACTTTTTTATTTATTCAAATTTAAAAAATTACAGTGAATGAATTAAATTTCGAAAATGTTACTGAAATTAGTTATGAGAAAAATATGAACTGCGATAAGAACATAAGCAGTACTTGTAATACTATTCAATAAACAGTTGCAAAGTGGACTAAAATATGTCACTATTTAGGATAAATAATTTCCCACTCAGCTCTCAATAGCCCGCTCCGGGTAGCGAATAAAAAACAGCAACTATTAATTTTCACTAATCAGTAAATACATTTTTTGAAAAACAGATACTGCCAATCTCTGCTTCTGTCTTACGGCAATTAAACCTATTTAAATTTGATAATGCCACCAACCAATATCTTGAAGAACCGATCAAAAAACATCAATTGCGCTTTCTTCTAATGATATAAACGAAAATGTTGACAAACGACATTATGCTGCAAGGCTTCAAACTTTATATACCTATGTGCTATAAACCATAAAATGGTCATGAGTACTCGTATACATAATATGTATGTATTTTTTATTTGCAATAAACTCAAACGGGAGTCCTAGAAAATAAATAAATTATCGTAAAATTTCTAGTTTTAATGAAACATTCAATTATCCGGAATTTTCGATTATCTGGAATGCTCTCATCTCCAAGCATTCCAGATAACAGGGTTTTTACTGTAGTGTATATTACAGTAAATGCGCCGTTATCCAGAAGGTTTGGAAGTTGACAGCATTCCGGATAACCGAAAATTCCGGATAACTGAATGTTTCATTAAAACTAAAAATGTTACAAGAATTTCGCTTGATTTCATTATTTTTGAGGATCCTCGTTTATTTATTTTCAAATTACTTGTACCTACATAATTTGACAACATTTTTTTTTTATAACATACATCAGTTAATTGGATTAATTGCAAATAATAAATACATACATATTATATATACTAGTGCACCGATACGAGTACCCTAAATTTAATAATACAATATTTTCCCAACCCTAGTTGGGGTACAACTTTACACATTCAATTCAAATAGAATAATGCATAAAACAGAAAAATAAAGGAAAGAATATTTTCTATGAATCCTCGAATAATGAAAGAAATAATTTCCTTTCTCACAGAGAATACAAGCAAAAAAAATTCTAAAAAATTTAAATTCCGGTTAACTGAGTGTTCCAGTTAATTTAATGCCGGATAATTGGGCTTTTACTGTAATATGAAAATTAAAGCCATTCCAAATTTTCAACTAATGCTTTCATTAATGAAAATGTGCAAAAAAAACCATTACAAATTTCAAAATGAATTAAAAAGTGCACATTTTAATTCATAACTAATACACAAATAATAATTTAATTTTGTTACAATTGAAATTTATGAAAATGTATTTCTTCGTTTTTTAGCTTTCTCTACAATACAACAAAAAACTAACAAGAAAAACAAGAAACCATTTTCTTAAAAACGTGAAATTACGCATGCATTTCTATGTGTGTTAAAAACAAATGTAAATTTTATGTTTATAATGTGAAATAAAATATTCCTTTTTTAAGTCATTTTAAAAATGAATTAAAATCATATTTTTAAAATGACATAAAATATGCTTTTCTTGTGTCATTTTGAAATTAAATTTGTTTTTGTAAAACACCTTTGTTAAGTCAGAAAATTTGTTAAAAGTATGACTTAAAAGGACTTACATTTTTTCATATAAAACACATATGTAATTTCAGCCTTTTTTAATTCAGGGAGCCTTATTAAAAGCTGCGTTGCTTTCGTAAATCCCGCTTAGCTTAACTTTTGAATCTGAAAGCAACAACTTTTGGCGATATTTTTTTTAATGTATTTTAATTTTTAATTTTTTTTTATTTTATGAAATAGAACAAATTAAATTATGCAATTGTTGTTGTAATCTTTGCGGAAGCAACGCACCTAAAATTGCGCCTGGTGTTTCCCAAGGATCACACATCAGGCCCTGGATTTTTATTGTTTTCATAGATTGAATAACCAAGATTGTACGAGATTTCGTTCGGTTAATGGATTGCTAGATACGGAGAAATTTTAAGAAGGCATAGATATATTAAGTAAATGTGGGCAAAACCCGCTAAAATGCGAGAATGCCAGTTTCAATAGGCATATTGAAATATGCATTGCAAACATGGGCAGGTGAATTTAAAGATATTCAAACCATATGTTCTTGTTTCGCTTACGTTCGATCTCAACTGGAATACGCTGTAACGCTCGGGAATCCATACTATGCTGTGCATGCAAAAAAATTGAAAGGATTTAAAAGAATTTTCTGATTTTTTTTTGTTAAAGGCTTGAATTATGACCAAAATTTACCATTCACGCAAAAATGCACGCATTCAAAATATGCACCCATAAAAAATAGACAGCTTCTCTTGGGCGTGGCTTTTATTGGTAATGTTCCCATTTTTGAAAACATATACAATTGCTTCTATTTCACTGGAATTTGGCAAAATTTCCATTTCTGTAAGTAGGTGGTTAATGTCTGATTTATCTGATAAATTTGTGTTTACTCTTTTACCTTTTGCTAACTATACGGCGGTTTTTGCTATTGTGCGTCGGTTGAACAGCCTTTCTTGCATTTTATCATCTTGAAGCATATGGTGAGCTGAGCACATTAATGATTTGTTGCTTTTGTACTGCTGGTCGTTATTGTTGATTACTTGGTTCAGGCTTTTCACTATCTGGTCCCAGTCTGCAGCGTCCGGTGACCCTGCGATCCATTTCCACGCACTTCCAATCCATTTCATTCCTCTTCTGGATTTTAATTTTTGACCTTTAAGTTCTGAATCAGTTATGTGGAATTTTGCTATATTTTAATGAATATTGTTGATTGTTGGTATTAATCGGTCTTCATAGTTGTCTAAGTTGTTTATGTGAATTAGCTGAAAATTGCCACTGATTACTCGTCCATTTCCTTGTTTTGCAGTTATTTTTGGGATATTGTATCCGTAGACGTTTATACACATGTTCGACCCCACAGCCTTGAGGTAAAAGTAGAATGTGGTTGTTTGTAACGGTAACGGTATTGTCCCTTGCAACCGTGTCTTTTTTGAACTTTATTTTTCGCCTTGATTTGTTTTTCTGTAAATTCCGTTTTTTTTTCATTTAGATTGGCCTTTTTCCGTTTTGATAAGATGTTCTCTATATTTCGTATGTTTTTCTTCCGTTTCTCTTTCGAAGATAATTATGTTTTCTATATAAAGATGTAACATATTTCGCCGATTAATTGTTTTAGCACGTCACCGGTCATCCTTTGAAAGATGGCGGGCGCGTTTTTTAAGCCAAACGGAAGTCGTAAATACTCATATTTTCCGTCCATTGTTGAAAACGATGTTTTTTCTATATCGGTTTTCTTCATCCTTTCTGATGGAATTCAGACTTTAGGCCGATGGTTGTGAAAAATATAGAAATTCCCAGATTTGCTAAAGCACATACTTGATATATCCGGAATCGGATATGAATCTGTTGTTGTGATGGAATTTACCCTTTTGATGTCGATAACCAACCTATGCTTTTTGGTTTTTGAGGCATTCATCTTTTTGTCGACAACTAGATGATCTAATGATTCCATCTGTTAGCAGCTGGTTTATTTATTTCTCGACTTTTTGTAAACGAATAATGTTTTGTATCTTGATGTCATAACTTGAAGTTACTCTTTTGTTTTTGGCGAAAGATGGCTATCTCGGGTTTTCATGTTGTTGACTTGACATGATGATTTCTCGTGGAATGGGATTTTAATATTCGGGGTTACTATTAACATATTGCGTCTTCCATCTTCCTTCTATTATTATTGCTCCGAATTCTTTCAAGGTGTCATCTCCTGTTATTCCGTCGAATAATTTTAGCCCTGGTAATACGAAGAATTCAATAATTTTGTAGCTTCCGATACTTTGAAAAATCGTCCTCTAATTTTTCTCTTTATACCAATATCAGCTCCTGCCGATCTTACGTTTGATTGCATTTTGGTGGAAATGGCATTATCAATAAATTCAGTTTTAACGAAATTTTTATTAGCTCCCGTATCTATTAGGAATTTAAGGTTTCTCCCGTGTTTTAGCTTGTATTCTGTGTATGTATATATATATGTATATATATATATATATATATATATATATATATATATATATATATATATATATATATATATATATATATATATATATATATATATATATATATATATATATATATATATATATATATATATATATATATATATATATATATATATATATATATATATATATATATATATATATATATATATATATATATATATATATATATATATATATATATATATATATATATATATATATATATATATATATATATATATATATATATATACAGTGAAACCTCCCGAAAGCGACCACCTACGGGACTGTAAATTTCTGGTCATTTTACGGAGGTGGTCAGTATGAAGAAACTTCTCTGAATAGTGACCAAAATTATATTTCTGGTGTTTGGTCTTTTTATAGAGGTTTTGACAAATGGTAAATAAACCAAACATATGTATGTACATTAGAGTGGACCTAATTTTCGAAAGTTCCAACATCTGACGGGACACTCCCTAGAAGTGTGAGGTTACGCTTTTGCTTTCAAACGAATAGAAAAATTATTTAAATATTTTTCTTAGGGTGAGACAACTGTGGTAAATAGAAGAGACAAAGAAAATTACCCTTTGAAAACAACAAAGATATCGAGAATCAGTTAACAAATAGCGAAATTATTGCCAAATTTCCAAAATGCAACAACAAGGCAAATTAAAACTACTTTTTATGAATTAATTTTTTTGATGAAAATAATCAATCTCGGATGATTTTCTGTACATTAAGGATGTTTTGGTATAGTTGAAAACTTCTGTGTATAGTCCTTTACGACTTATAGCAAATATTGGATGTCATCTTCATTTTTTGTTAATTTATTATTATAATCTTGTATTAATTTAACACCACGTTCTGCGATATCATTTACGACTTTTATTTGACTGATAATCTTCATTCTGTTCTTGAAATTATCATCCTGAGGCCACATATGCGGATCTTTTTTAAGAAATCTGTGGAAATCTTGAATAGTTTCTAAAATATCGCCAGTGTTTGGTGTAATACCCCCTACACACGATCTGACTTGTCGGGCCGACGGTCAGTCCGACCAAATCAGGTATTGCATCCACACGATCCAACAAACTACCTGATATTCATTTATACTTTTGCATGCGTTGAGTACAAATGATAAAATTTTGACGTTTGTGGGATGTCATATGTTTATGGAATTCAAATTTTCAACAAAAAAATTATTTATTATTTCAATATTATATAACAGTTAAATAAAAATTTATTAAATATGTATTATATCGTTAAAATTGAATTATTTATTATTAAAATTTGTTGTTATTTTTAACCAACCATCCAACAACGCTACACACGACCTGATTTGGTCAGGCGGTTGTATGGTTGGATGACGGTCGGGTGGAATTTCCACCTGACATCACCCGACAGCAAATTGCCATACGACATATCTACACACGACCTGATTTTACATCTGATCTGATCAAATCAGCCCGACCGCCTGACCAAATCAGATCGTGTGTATTAAAAAAAAAAATCTGCTAGTTGTTTCGTAATGAATGTTTTCACATCTTCAATGTAAATCACATCATCAATGCGTAAAACATTCGTTTGTTTACTCGTTGTACGTCATTCTTATTTATTTACTTATTTTTTTGTAATTTTGAATATGAATTCCTGGATTTAAAAAACCGTTTCTTATTTGAGTTATTTATTAGTTTCGGTTCGGAAATTGGCAATAAATTCGCTATCCGTCAACCGACTCTCGACATCTTTGAATATATCTTCCACTCACCGCAATCTTTATTTATAGGCTGAGAAAAATTTTTTCTGTTCGTTTTAATGTACAAAATTGAAGAAAATACCGCCGTTATCGAACTTGACGATCAATTCGCAACCTCTAAACCATCTTCGATCGACCCAATATTTTTTCTATTTAAGCCCTTAGCACAACCTCACATTTCTAGAGGGTGTCCCGTTAGATATCTGTACATTCTTTCCACTCCATACAAACAACGACCACCCCAATGTACATACATATTTACATTTCACATTAGTTTAATGACACTCAAATGTCGAGAGAATAGACTGTTTACATTTTAAAAAAAAATTGGTCATATTAAAGGAGTTAATTTAATTCGCATGAGCCCAAATACACTGGTCGCTAAACAGAATAGAGAGGTGGTCAGGTTAAAGAGAATTTTTAGATCAAATTTGTATGGTTAAAGTGTTGGGACTGTAGAAAAGTGGTCTAATTAAGGAGGTGGTCAGAATGAAGAGGTGGTCACATTGGGAGGTTTCACTGTATATATATATATATATATATATGCATATATATATATATATATATATATATATATATATATATATATATATATATATATATATATATATATATATATATATATATATATATATATATATATATATATATATGTATATATATATATATATATATATATATATATATATATATATATATATATATATATATATATATATATATATATATATATATATATATATATATATATATATATATATATATATATATATATATATATATATATATATATATATATATATATATATATATATATATATATATATATATATATATATATATATATATATATATATATATATATATATATATATATATATATATATATATATATATATATATATATATATATATATATATATATATATATATATATATATATATATATATATATATATATATATATATATATATATATATATATATATATATATATATATATATATATATATATATATATATATATATATATATATATATATATATATATATATATATATATATATATATATATATATATATATATATATATATATATATATATATATATATATATATATATATATATATATATATATATATATATATATATATATATATATATATATATATATATATATATATATATATATATATATATATATATATATATATATATATATATATATATATATATATATATATATATATATATATATATATATATATATATATATATATATATATATATATATATATATATATATATATATATATATATATATATATATATATATATATATATATATATATATATATATATATATATATATATATATATATATATATATATATATATATATATATATATATATATATATATATATATATATATATATATATATATATATATATATATATATATATATATATATATATATATATATATATAATATATATATATATATATATATATATATATATATATATATATATATATATATATATATATATATATATATATATATATATATATATATATATATATATATATATATATATA